>CM072937.1:39000800-39545800 GCA_036971965.1 Nyctalus aviator
TCACCGTGACTCAAGCCAGAGCCCCCTCTCAGAGTCAGGTAGTGCAGGTCCAGGTCCGCACAGGGCGGGGCGGGGGCCGGCGGGGGGCTCAGGCTGGAGAACGCCGTGTCCTGCAGGCCTCGCTGCTGCTGCAGCTGCTGCTCCAAACCACAGATCTGCCGCAGGTGGGTCTCCACCAGGGCCCGCTGTGGGAAACAAGGGGGCCCCGGGAGCCCCCCGAATGCCATGTCTGAGCAGCCGTCACCCCACATCGAGCGGCCCCAGGTCACTCCCCCCTCCAAGAGACCATGAGTTCGAGGGCTCCACTCCCGGCACCTGCAGAGCGGATGCCTCTGTCCACTGCCCCTTCCCCGTCCCCGTCCCTCATACACAGGGACACCGCAGGAGGCCTCCGCCCCCGGTCCAGACGGGAGCGCGGTGACTTCCATTTGCATGTGTGACTTCATCTACCTCATCCGTGAGATAGGGGCAACCACACCTGCCTCTTGGGTGTGTGATGAGGATGAAAATGAGTAACTACCTAAAGAGATAAGAGTGGCCGAAACCGGTTTGGCTCAGTGGCTAGAGCGTCAGCCTGCGGACCGAAAGGTCCCGGGTTCAATTCCGGTCAAGGGCATGTACCTTGGTTGCGGGGACATAATCAATGATTCTCTCTCATCGATGTTTCTAACTCTCTATCCCTCTCTCTTCCTCTCTGTAAAAAAAACAACAACACAACAACAATAAAATATATTAAAATAAATAAATGAAAGGAGTGGTGCCTGGCACATAGCAGGTGCTGTGTGAGCGCTTCTGGTTATGAAAGCCAGGCGTTCTTACACTTAGTGAAGCTACCTGCCCGCTCCCCAGAGGAGGAATGCAGGCTAAGTGATGTGACCCAGACGGCAGCTAGGAGCGGACAGAGACTACGCCTCCTGATTCTGACCCCTGCCCTCTTCCTCACACACACACACACACACACACACATGGCCATACCCTGATCCAGAATCACACACGTGCCAAGACCCATCCCTGCAGCCACAGGCACTTCTGGTCCCCTCTGCCCTCGCTGACAAAGCCTCCCAGGAGCCGTGCTGTGGGCCTAGGGCAGGCCCAGCAGGAGACAAACATACACGCAGAGCCACCACGTTCTACGGGGTCACTCACACAGTCACCCCCCGACACTGCCTGGTGGGTGTGCGCACACTCACAACGGACAGGACACAGGGCATGCACAGACAGACACACAGGGTCGCAGCGGGGCACACACCCCGAGCACACTCACAGGGTGATGGCCGGCACACACCCCGTCACCCTCTCCCACCCCGGCTCCCCGGGCCTCACCATCTCCCCAAGCTCCGTCTCCAGGTCGTTCTTCTCCACACAGAGCTTCTCGTAAGCCTGGATCATCTCCCCCAGCTGCTCTTCCTGCTCCTTGTTCTTCTGCAACTGGAGGCGGCCCAGGGGGTTGGGGTGCACGCCAGTCAGGCCCCTCACCGACTCAGGGACCGACTCAGGGGCTGAGCAGTTCCCTGCGCCTCCCCCCCACCCCTTTCCCTGTGACCAGCCCGAAGGAGGATCCTGGCCATCCCTGCTCCAGGGGACAGAAGGCCAGAGGCCGGCGGGTGTGTGTGTGGGGCGGGGAGGTGAGCTTAGGGAAAGCTCAGAGGCCTGCAAGGGGCTCACCTCACGCTGGAACTGGTTGAGCCGCTGCTGCAGGCTGACTTTCTCCACCTCCAGCAGGGAGCCATCCTTGATCTCATACAGGGAGAAGCCGTGCTCCTCTCCGAAGTTGTTGATCAGCGGCGGGTACTGTGGGCGGCGGCGGGCAGGCCCTCAGGAGGGCTGGTGCCTGGCTCCCTGCCCAGGGTGCAGGCCCACTGTGCCCCGGCCCCACGGCCTGCCCCCGAGCCCCTCCTCCAGCGGGATCTGCACATCCCAGTGCCCGTGGGAGAGCGTCCCCACTCCCGGGACCTTCAGATCCCAGACCCGCCCCTCCAAAGCGCATCCCTCCTGATCGCTTCCTGACTGGCTCTGGGCTCTCGGCGTTCCCACCCAAAGCAGCCACACCTCTCAAGTTTCACGGAGTCTGTGTCCTGCCCTCCCTTTTGGATCCCTGGAATCTCTGCTGATCCCCAATTCCTGCCACTAGCAGCCCCCCACCCCACTCACAAACCGCCGGACCCCCGTCCTCTCCGAGTTCTGACCTTGACCTCATAAACTTTGAGGCGGTGCCGAAGGGTGGCGTTCTCCCGCTCCAGGCCCCCCAGACGCTCCTTGATGTCGCCGTAGGCCGTGATGAGGGCGAAGTGGGAGGCGGAGCACATGTCTCCCCCCAGCGAAGGGTCTCCGGGAGCGTCCAGCCACACCTCACCGGGGCCCAGGGCTTCCTGGGTCAGGATACTGATGTCATCCTCAAACATGGACTCCATGGCGAGGGCCTGGGCTGCAGCGCCCCTCAGGCCTCCTGGGGAAGCAGGAGACGAGACATGGTGGAGGGGCAGCCGGACGCTTGTCCCCTGGCGCCCCTGGTCCTGCCCCCCCATCTCCCACAGCCCGCTCCCGGACTGCCAAGCCCCGTCTTCTCTTCTCTGCACCCATCGGGGCGAGGGGCTGGGCCCAGGTGAAGACTTGGGGGTGGGAAGCCAGGGGGAGGTAGCCAGTTGGGACACCTAGGCCGGTCTAGGCAGGGATGGGCTCCTTTTGGAACCCAGGCAACTGCAGAGACCTGCCTTCCGGGCCCCTTCTCCACCCCAGGCCTCCTTTCCCCAAATACCTCTCTGCCAAGTTCCTCATCCCGGGCCCTGGCACCCCTGGCTCCGCTCTAAGAAGGCTCCGTGCTCCTGGGAGGGCCAGCCCAGCACGGCCAGCACTTCCTCTGCGGGCCCCCGCCCAGCTCCCCGGCTTCCTCCTGCAGGATCCCGGAGTTCAGGAAAAGGAAGTGCCTCCCCCACTCTCCGCCGGCCCGGCCGTGGCAGCGCTCCAGGCCCTCCTCACCCCTGACCTGGGCCGCAGAAGGCCTGGGAGGCCGGCAGGGCGCACCGGGCCGGGGCCGGCCCAGGTGACAGGACCCCACGCCCGCCCTGTGGGCGCGCAGGCGGCGGAATGGGAGCCCGGGGAGGGGGCCGGGATGACTCAGGCTGGGAGGAGGCGAGGCGAGGCGCGGGGTGCGCGTGTTTATGAATGTGTCTGCCGCCGGCGTGCGGGGGCCGGTGTCTGTGAATGGGTGTAGGTGTGCTCACTCCGGAGCGCGTGGCGGGGCTGCGGGCGGGGGTCGGGCTGGAGCCGGGAAGCGGCCGTGCGTGTGCGTGTGTGAGCGCGTGTGTGTGTGCGCGCGTGTGTGCCTGCACGCGTGCGTGAGCGTGTGTGAGGGTGGGCACGCCTGGGTCACGTGAGGCACCATGGGAATGTCCGAGGCGCGCGCGCCGGTGCGCGTGTGTGTGTGTGTGTGTGTGTGTGCGTGTGCGTGTGCGTGTGTGTGTGCGTGTGCGCGCGGGAGAGGGCTCCCGGGTGCGAGTGCAGACGGCGGGGTTCGCGGCCCCCAGGCCCCGCAGCGGGACCCGCCCAGCGCCGCCCCCCGGTTCCGTGCCAGGGACACGCGTGCGCCCGGGCCCGAGTCCGGAGTGTGTGCGCCCCACCTTTAACCCCTTCCTTCCAGGCCCGTGTCCCCCCCCCACCCAAAGCCCCCGCCGGCCGGCGCGCTCCACACCCGCACCCCGACCCCGGCCCGCCATCGCGGGGCCCCCCGCACCGGGCGCAGGCCCCGGGCCGCCCGACCGCTCCCTTCCCCGCCGCCTCCCCTCCGGCGGCCCCGGCGGCCCCGCGAAGGGCGGATGGGGAGGGGGTGCTCCTCGGCCCGGGCCCTCTGCGGCCCCTTTAAGAGCCGCCCTTTCACCCCCTGCGGCTCCGCGGAGCGGCCCGTCCGCGAGCCCCCTCCCCGGGCGGAGGGCCCGGCGCCGGCCCCGGGCCAGGCAGGGGCGCGGGAGGCGCGCGGCCTGGGGAGCGGGGAGCCGGGCCAGGGAGCCTGCGGGCGGCGGCGCGGGTCCTTCCCCCCCCCGCCCCCCCGCCATCCTGGGCCGAGCGCCGGCCCCCGCCCCCCTCCCGGCCCCCGCGCCCCCCGCGAGCGGCCCGGGCGCTCCCCCTCCCCTCCCTCCCCTCCCCCGCCCGCTCCGCCGGGACTCACGGCCTCGCGGTTCCTGCTTGCGATCGCAGCGGCCCCCGCCGCCGGCGCCCTCCCCAGACGGGCACCGGTGCCCCCCCCCCCTGGCACCGCGCTCGCTCGCGCCCTGTCGCCGCCGCCGGGTCCCTCCCCACCCCCAGCCCTCCCCAGCCCCCCTCCCTCCCGCCCGCCCCGCTCCTCCTCCGCCGCCGCCGCCGCCTCCTCCTCTCCGGCTGCTCCGCGTCCTCCAGCTGGGAAGGCGCCCGGGACCCCGCCGCCGCCGCCACGTGGCGAGAGGGGCGGCCGGCCCCCCGGTGCGGCCCGCCTGGCCGCGCGCCCGGCCCCCCGCCCGCCGCCCGCGCCCGCCGCCTCCAACGCAGAGCGGGGCCATCGCGGGCTGTGCCGGGGCCAGGGGCTGCTTTGATTTTGCTGCACCGTTTGGGGAAAAGTGAGGCTATTTGGATTGGGGGGGCGGGGGGGTGTCTTTGCTCTTTGGAGAAGGAAAACATTGCACCTGCTCCGCATTGCTAGGGGGCTCTGCTCTGTAAGACACACACAGTCCAGGCGGGGAGAGGAGAGTTAAAGCAGGAACTTCTCCGGAAGAGAGAGTGAACTAAGGAGGTCAAAGGTCCATTTAGGAAGGAACATATCACCCCCCCTCTCCCCGCCGTCCCCACACTCACACACACACACACACACACACACACTCACACACACACTCACACATGCACAATCCCCTTCCCCAACGCACAGAAGCATCCACAGGCAGCGAAATGAAGAAACAGATTTTACCCTTCCCACAAAGATTATTTCAGCTCTTGCCAAACTACTGAGCAGGAGAGGCAAGTTTGGGTTTTCTGTGTGATTGTTTTCGCCACTTTGCCCCTGTGTGACCTTGGACAGTTCCTTAGCCTTTCTGAACCAAGTTGGAGATGATCCCCCTGGGACCATGGAGGTGAGAACTAAAAATGCTCCCTGACACTCAAGGTGTCATTTTGGTGGGCCGGGCTGCGGGTAGGGAATGACGGAGGAAGCTGGAGGACCCTGGTATAGGAGGCGGGCAGGGGCTCTGGGTAGGCCCAGCATTTAGCTGGGAGGAGGGTTCAGGCGGCTGGGGCCTGAGTCTGCCTTTATGGCTCCTGACGGGTGGGGTGGAGGGTGAATCTGGGGTGAAGAGGAAAGAAAAGATTTCTTGCGTGCTGTGAGCTTTGAGAAATAGCAACAACTGCCATCTTGCCCCACTGTAGGGAGAAGATTGGACTGAGGGGTGAGCTTCTCCCAGGAGAGCCAGCAGGGGCTTGGACTCTTTCTCTTCAAAGAAAGGGATTCTCACTGCTTTCCTCCCTCCTCCTCCTCCTCTTCCTCCTCGGGGTTCCTGAACAAGAAGGCAGGCCATCCGCTTCTCTCTGGGGCACTAGCTTGCTCTGGGCCACGTGGGACAACCCATCTGCCCTCTGGGTATGAAGGCTACCAGCTGGGACATCTGTCACCCGCTAATCCTGAAGGCTAGGCAGGTGTCGCCTTCCTCAGTGCTGCCCAGGCTCTAAGCTGAAGCAGACCAGGTGAAAGACTGGAAGCGAGGCTGGAAGGGGTGGGGCTGTCACGAACGTGGACTTGGCTACCAGCTGGACTTGGGGAACTGCCGGCCAGGCCCGCCCTCACCAGAAGGGGAGCACACTCTAGTGGATGAGTTGACAGCCCCTGATGCTACTGGGCTGCTCAGGACACAGGCCCGAGTCCCAGCCAAATGGTTTATTTGGTAAACATTTCTGAGCAGTTGGTAACAAAAGCCCTAGAGAGATTGGGCCTGTTTTATTATTATTTTAAAATGTATTTTTATTGATTTCAGAGAGGGAGAGACATAGAAACATCAATAATGAGAGACTCATTGATTGGCTGCCTCCTACACGCCCTCACTAGGGATTGAGACTGCAACCCAGGCAGACATATGCCCTGCCTGAGAATTGAACCGTGACTCATAGGTCGATGCCCAACCACTGAGCCAAGCTGGCTGGGCAGATTAAGACTGTTGTAGGTGCCCCTGAAATACCCTGTCCCCATCCCCAACCTGGATCTCCAATCTGAATCTGATACCGTCACATTCCGAATGTTCTGGTTCTGTGGCTAAACAGGGCAGTTCTGAAAGCAGGGTCCATCTATTTTCATATCCCCACGTGCTTTGAGGCTACCTGCTCACTGTACATTCATTAATTCAGCCAACATTTATTTTTTTAGTGATTTCAGAGAGCCCTGATCGGTTTGGCTCAGTGGATAGAGCATTGGCCTGGGGACTGACGGGTTCTAGGTTCGATTCCGGTCAAGGGCATGTACCTTGGTTGTGGGCACAACCCCAGTAAGGGATGTGCAGGAGGCAGCTAATGGGTGTTTCTCTCTCATCTATGTTTCTAACTTTCTATCCCTCTCCCTTCCTCTCTGTAAAAAATCAGGAAAAAAAATATTTTAAAATAATTATTTCAGAGAGAGAGAGAGAGAGAGAGAGAGAGAGGGATAGAAACATCAGGGATGAAAGGGAATCATTGATTGCAAACCCTCCCACTGGGATGGAGCCCAAAACCTGGGCATGGGCCCTGAACAGAATCAAACTGTGACCTCCTGGTTCATGGGTTGACACTAAACCACTGAGCCGCACTGGCTGGGCAATTCAGCAAAGATTTCTTGAACCACTTGTTAATAGGCTGGATGCTGAGAATACAGGGATGAGCATGCCTCGAAGGACAAACATGTCCTTTTTGCCCTCATGGAGCTTATATTCTAGTAGAGGAGTGAGATCGAAAAGATTAATAAGAGAGGAATTGGAGGGAGAGGGATCTGCTTTAGATAAAGTAGTCAAAGCAGGTTTCTCCGATGCGGTGGCATTTAGGCTAAATCTTAAAGGGGAAGGAGTGCTCTGGGTTGAGTGAATAAATGAATGAAGCGGTGTGACTCCGGATTAGTTACTTCCCCTCTCGACCGGTTTCCTCACCTGGAAAAGCGGGGAGCCTGCTCTAAATTCCTTGTTAAGTACCATGATATTATCAGGGCTCATCACGATGGAGACAGAAAATGGGAAAACCCAGGGCCATGGTCAAGGGGAAGTGAGGCAGGAGCTAAGGTGGGAGGGGAGAAGGGAATGTGGCAGACAGCTGGTCAGGCGAGAGTTGTAAACATTTCTAGAAGGCGTTCAGAGGCACAGTAAGAGAGGACCCGCCTCCACCAGGAACTGGTGGGAGAGACAACCCCGAAGCAGGGCCTGAGTCACCCCTGCGTCTCTCTCCCGGGGAGTCCCTGGGGAGGGACCATCTCCCACTCCAGGACTCTTGCTCTGTAGAAAGACTCTTTCTGGTCCCACTCTTGCCTGAAAAGAGTAGGAGGAGATGGTGCTTGTTAGCAGCCGGCAAAGAGATCGAGTGGAAATGACTCAAATAGAACCAGGCAGGAGGAACATGGATTAGACACATGTGACACTACAGGACCCGGGCGCCAGCTTCGTCCTCCGGTTTTAGACCTTAGAAATGAGGGTTCGACGCAGAACCATTCTGGGACTGCAACTGCAGCTGCTGGTCTTCCATCAAACGGAGGCTGTGCAGTAGAAAGACCTTAACTCCTTCACCAAATCCCCAGATTCCTTTGGAGGCGGCATACTCCTGCTAACCAAATTAGCCAGGTTTGCCTGGAAATTGTTTTAATAACTCTTTGTGCTTCGTGTTCTCCACAACCACATCCCTTTCTGCTATCTCCCAAACAGAATTTTATATATATATATATATATATATATATATATATAATTATTACATTATAGTTTTGAATACTTATGAGGTATTGTCCATTAGAACGTGGACTCCATAGGATGGAGATTTTATTTGCTTCATTTTCTAGTGCCTTTAACAGTGCCTGGCACATACTCAATAGTTCTCAATTAATTCATGTGTGAAGCCCTGTGCTAAGAACTTCATGTGCATTTTTAAAAATATATTTTGTTGATTTTTTTACAGAGAGAGGGGTAGAGAGTCAGAAACACGGATGAGAAACATCTATCTGCTGCCTCCTGCACACCACCCACCAGGGATGTGCCCGCAAACCAAGGTACATGCCCTTGACCGGAATCGAACCTGGGATCTTTCAGTCTGCAGACCGACGCTCTATCCACTGAGCCAAAACATTCAGGGCTTCATGTGCATTTTCTTTCATTGGGATTCCTGTTTTATAGATGAGGAAACGGAGGACCAGAAAAGTTGAATTTCCCCAAGGTCATACTACTAAAACTGTACCATGTTTTGAAGGGCAGAGCTCAGAAAACAGCAGGCATTGCTTATTGCTAAGGAGAGCTTATTCATACAGAGCCATTTCTCATTCCTCTCTCCTTCAGGATGGTGACAGGCTGCCCCTCGGTATCCAGAGCCCAGGCAGGGTGCCAAAGCGGAGATGTGCTTTCCTTTCAGAAAAGAAGGTACGTTTCACACCGAGGAAAGCTCAGCTCAGGAACGTGGGGCCTGTGGGCACCTGGGGAGAGAACAGGTCAGTCATGGGAGGCCTCCTGCCCACATAGGCTGCCCAGGGTCAGCTGACAGCACTGGGGTAATGCAGGCGGAGAGCTTACTCAGCAGCTCCATCCAACATATATCCCATCCCCAGCCCTGGTTCCCAAAAGCTTCCAGCTCAGAGGGAAAACAGCAGAAGTGCAGAAGATGGTTCAGACCGCAATGGCAAAGAAAGTGGATTTCATTCAACCCCGAATGGAGAGTCTGACAGTTGCCAACGGTTGACAATGGACATCATAATAGAATCAAGACAAAATGGCTTTGCTGTTTAATCACAAAACTTCATCCAGGGCTCTCTCTGCTTCACCACAAACTAAACTTTGGGAGCAGAGACCCTTCTGCTGCTACTACCACATGGCTATGCAACAGCCCCATGGGAAAGCAGAGCCTGTGAAATCAGCCCTGCTTGCTGGCCCACATGTCTCTGGGCAAGGGTCTTAGCCTCTCTGGGCTTGTTTCCTTATCTGTGAAATGGGACAAAAATGGTGCCTTTGTTATAGTGGGGATCATTTTTATTACTAGTTATCGGCCTATGATGCTTATTACTAGCCTGACACCTGCAAAAAATGGACGCCATATAATGATTTAACTATTGACTAATCCTGTTCCCTGCCCTCCGGTTAACCCAAGGTTAACAGACGAGCCTGAAGACACCCAGCAAATGAGAAATGGGAGAGTAAGGGCCCAAGTCTTCTGAGGCCCTGCTGTTCCCAAGTTCCTGGATGCTCTGCCCTTCAAAGGCTGAAGCCATTCCAGAATCTCCCTGTATTGACATGCCATTAGTTCAGCAAATATTTATTGAAGGTCTACTATACCTCAGATGCCGCTCCAGTCTGAAGATAGGGCAATAAATAAGACAGCCAAGGTCACTGCATTAGGTAGCTTACATTATAGTTGGGAAAACTGGCAAAAAATCAGCAAGCAACAAATTTAAAATATACTTTTAAATAGTCCTGGTAAGGAAATAGATGCATATTATAAATACGTACATGGGCCCTAGAATTTATATTGCTAAGATGCTGGTAGCATCAGTCTAGGGCAGTGGTCAGCAAACTCATTAGTCAACAGAGCCAAATATCAATACTTGTGTTGGAATTCAAGCTCCATGCGACCTTGGTCTGGTTTCAATCTTTCTGCCCCTCCTATTTACTTCAGCAGTAAACAGGAATAGTGACTGTTCAAGTTGCTGAGAATCTATATAATAAAAGCCTAAGAGACCATTATGGTGGAAAGACCAGAAAGACCAGTCACTATGATGCGCACTGACCACCAGGAGGCAGATGCTCAATGCAGGAGTGGTCGTCAGGGTACCCTCACAGGGCCAGAGCCAGGCTCACAGCTGATGAGTGCAGCAGTGGTGGTGGTGGCAGCCTCTCCCTGAGACAGCGATAAGAAGCAGCAAGCAGGCGAGCGTTAAGGAGCAAGGGGTCCCGGACATAAGGAGGTGCAGGCCAGGCTGAGAGGGACCCCTCCCCTCCTCACCCCATGCATGAATTTCGTGCACCAGGCCTCTAGTTAAGATACAATAGAACAGCCTTGACTGGTGTGTTCATCATCCCACACACAGTCACCAGTTTGATTCCTGGTCAGGGCATGCAGAGGTTGTGGGTTTGATCCCTGGTCAGGGCTCATATGGGAGGCAACCAAGGTTTCTCTCTCTCCCTAAAATAAATTTAAAAAGCTATAATGGAACTAACAAAATCTCAATGTTTACTAGTACTATAAGCCTGGTGGAACTGTAACCTTATTGTGTTCTTTTTGAGTGTTTGCTGGGAAGCGGGTATATGGGAATGGAGGGTTATCTCGAGAAATGTTGAAAAGGAAAAATCACATTTAGCAGGGAAAGGAATCTCTCCCTGCCATTTGATAATCAATTGATATAGTTTTTCTTTTTAAGGACTCCTTTACTGGAGAAATGTCCTTGGTTAATTACCATCACTCAGGATTTAATGCAGTCTGATTAGAATTACAAGTTACCTCTGTAACAGAGTAATCTCAAAATTGGACATAAAAACATTAGAACTTTCGTTTATATTTACTTTTTGATGAATTGGTCTTTAATTCTATTTTTGTTATGATTACACAACATGGGTACAGTAGTACAGGTATAGAATTTATAAACAGTTGAGAGTAGGCATGATCAAAATTTCTTGACAAGTGTGTGCATCTAGAAAAGGTAAATGGCTATATGGAGGCTAAGGTAGCAGTAAAGTTAGCCCTCATTTTATTTGCCTCACGTAAACTAATCAAGTATTTCCACAAAATAGCCTGCAGGTGCCACTAAGCTCCTAAGCAGCAGGGTGAAGGACCCAGTTCCTAAATCCCAAGTTAATGTTCTTCTCTCCACAAGTTTCTGGGGCAAATGTGGAAGTAGAAATTAAATACATGTTGCAGCCTAAGTAAAAAGCCCACCTTTGTGATGAGCCTTTTAGCAGCCCAGATCATTAACCTGGAAAACATGCAGGAGGCCAATCTTTAGCAGTTTCACACTGTCCGAACAGGACACCTCCATGTAGTACCTTTGCACGACCTCATCTGGGGGAATGTTTTAATTTCCCACTACATTATGTACAGTCCATTTTAAAGACAGATGTGTCTGTCCTTCCTCTCCCAAACTCACACACACCACCACCACCACACGTTCTAGCTTCTTTCAAACCATTCATTTCACCTCCAAGGTGACACCATCTGGAACCAAAAATGAAGCGGCAAAATGTTGAAAATAAAAATAAAGCGGACTTTATTTAGAAGATAAAGGTGGTGGTATCAGTTTTGGTTAATAAAATTGGGCTCAAGTGTTTTAACAGGTCTTCAATGCCATCACAGACTGGCATGCCAAGGGCATTTTAAATGCCAATTACAGATTGAAGTTTCGAAAACCAAGATGCTATCAAAAGCTGATGGAGTTTGGATTTCTCTTAAAGTCAGACTAACACACTTCTTAAATATGAGTGACTAGATTACTTGGTTCTGAAAGTGAAACACTACACTGAGCAATTCCCCTCCCTTTCTCCACCACAAGTCCCTGAGGCAGCATCACAGTTGCCTCTTGACAGCCAACATTTCAACAGAGGGGAGCTGAGGGGAACTGGAAAAATGGAAAGCAAAATTAATAAATGTAATTGTAATTGATATAGGCAGCTGCCACTGTGGCAAACCAAAGCCTAGTCCGGTGTCCACTTTCTTCACATTTGCACTGACATCTTCCCAAGCAGACGGTAACTACATTCTTGAAGGAATGTGCCAAGACTAGGGTGGGGAAGGCCCAGACAAGAGTGGATAGAATGTATTTTGCATCCAGTTGCCTTAGGTGGTACAACTGATTAAGGACGAAACCCAGACTATGGAGTACCCACTAGCCAAAGGTAACTAGATTAAATGCATAACCAGTGCAGAATAACTGCGAGGCACCAAGACCACAATCCAATCAGCCCATTTTCCTCCTCTCCATCACTGAACGGATCTGGGAGAAAGCGTTAATAACAGCACTTGTCAACTGCTTCCCTGGAACAAAATGACAAAACACACGCAAGGTTTTGTTTTCATTATGGTTCTTGGTGTACTTTATTCTCCTGCTGTCTAGCTAAGCAGCCCACACAGGACAGAAATGGGTAGCACTGAGGAATGATCATTTTTTTCTCCCCAATATTCCTGCCGCATCCCTAAGCCTTGACCAAACCCTGTCTACCAGGAATGGTTAGAATACCCTCTCCCTCAAGGAACAACTAAAATTTACACAAGGCATTAGAGGGCCAGGTCTCTTCTTAGGGCTTAAGAGCTGGTGCACTCTATTCACAATGGAGCGTCTTTTCTTCAAATACCTGGATTTATTTTTTGTACACTGGTTCATAGATCGGCACTTGACTTTGAACCTGGCACCAAAAGGCACAATATCTGATACCCTGTACAAGAGCTATTAGAGATGCTGCCATCTGGATGGGCAAAACCGAGCCAAACCCACATATGAATGGAAGGCTTGGACAGGGAGGGGGAAATGGCAGAGAAATACATAAGCCCCTATTTTTTGCTAGAATGAAAATGAAAATGGGAATTTTAAGGTCTTGTTTTTCAATCCTCCAAATACCAGGAAGCATTTAAAAATCTCCCTTGGGTGTTTTTGAAAGCAGCATATTCAAAACGCCAGCAAAAACTCCTCTAATAACTGCAAAACCAGAAGAGGGTCAAAGCTCACCCACATCCCTTATTGCTGAAAGATTCTAAACCCCAAATTCAGGGTGCCCTGTTCCCTGTGTAAAGGGAACACAATTAAGTCTGATTTATGGTTATCACAGCACATCACACTTTAAAAAAAATATTAAAGCGTGTGACCAGGGGAATGTTTGACACCATTTTATTAATCTTCAACTTCAGTGGAAAAATATAACCTTTTTCAAGTGCCACTTCCATCACAAGAGTTCTAGTCTAAGTATATGTATATATATACTTATATATTCTTTTGCTGTTGGTGGTTAGTTGGTTTTGAAGTGCAGCAAGAGACCAATATCGCATTGCAGTCAATCAAATAAGAGAACAGAAGGCCAAGCAGTTTCCAAATGGTTATTTTATCAGATTGTTTGAACATTAAATTTATCCTTGTTTGCAATCCAAAATAGTTACCTGAAGTTTGCTGTATGTGTGTGTGTGTGTTTACTTTATTGTGTGTGTTTTCTAAAACTCTTTGGCACAATTTTCTGGGGGCGTTCAGACTGCCTTGATACACATCAGAAGAGAATGTTTCTTTGTGCTGCCAATCTGAGCATTTAAATTTTGTTTTTTTGGGGGGCTGTGGCTTTCTTTTGTTTTTGAAGTCTGCATTCTTTATTTGTAACAATTGCATTTTTATTTTTTTCTATATCATCTAACTCCAGAGTTTTCGTTTTCTCCCCCCTCCCCCCAATTCTACATTCACAGTTGAACCATATTATTAGGAAAGGCGCCTTGATGAGATAGATCAGAATGGGAGCTCTGAACATTCGTCAGTGTTTTCCCTAGAAGATCATTAAAAAACAAAACAAAACAAAAAATGAACCTAAAGAGCTTCCCCCCCCTTTTTTACATCTCTTGTGCTGCATCAGTAGACAGAACTTCTGTTAGTTTTATGAAATGCAATGTCTAACCCCTTTTTTTCTGGGAAAAAGAAACTGCAATGACTTGAAGTTGAGAATGTGGATACCGCCTCATTCACACACACTCATTCTCAGACTGTAAGGATCCCTCACCCTCCTTTTAGCCGGCACACATACAGTACCATATGGCAAAGGTACACCAAAGGTGGGCTCGAGACCCAGGCTCCATCTTTCTTATCAGTAGCAAAGGCCAGGCTGCCTTTTACAACAAAGCACCACAGCTGAACCCAGTTCCTCCTCCTCCTCCTCCCCCTCCTCTCGCAAACTAGTCATTCCACTCACTCAACACCGGCCAAAAGACAGGAAAGCTAGTTCTAGCCTCTGCTGGGAAGAGACAGCTTTCTTTCGTAAGTAAGTAAATCCATCGGTTTTTCTCCCTTCCCAGATGGCCGACGTTATGGTTTTCTACGAAGTCAGTGCTTACTTAGCTCACTAACAGCACTGCTGCTGTGGCTGCGGCGGCTGCTGTGGCAGGATTTTCAATGTGGTGTGTTTTCAAGCCTCACTCACTCATCCTCTCATTCCCAAACACTCAGCATCCGTGCACACTCCTCACTTCCGGGTTTTTCAAAAGATTGGAGATTTCCAGTGGGGGTCTCAGGTTATCATCCCAATGGTAACAAGATCTAAAAATAGATGGAAAAAAGGTCAATCTTTGAGATCACATACAGCTGGAAGAGCCAAACACCTCTGATTCCTACAATTTTAAGTGCTCAGAGGCCAGAAATGGAATTTGTCAATTTTTCAAGGACTGATTATTTTTCTCCCCTTCCTATGTGCCATTTATTGGCACATCAGAAAGTGGGAGGGAAAGTAAGAAGATAACATTCAAAAATAGCCAATTTTACTGGGATCTGTAAAGTAAAATAACTCAGTATGTGAGAGAAAAATAAATTAAAACTACACTGCCAGGCAGGGGTCAGACAGCTGACTTTGGGCATCTTCTGTAGAGCTAAGCATGTCTGAAAGCATGGCAGTCAAGAAAGAAAAGGGCATGTGGAAGGGAATAGAGAGTAGAAAAGAGAATTATGGGGAAATGCCATTCTTGAGGACTTTATTAAGGCCCAAAATGTGGGCACGTCAGTGAATTCTAGTTATAAAAGTACTGTTCTTCAACACCACGAAGAATCAAATATTTGGCTCAAGAAAAGATTGAGGTTGTCTGACCCTTCCACTAGTACAAAGCTTAGGCACAAAGGCCCTGCTCGGACGCACTTATAATAGCAAACAGCACAAAACAAAATACCAAGTGAAAGGAAGTCTTTGTCATAACAATCTAAATAAATGCCGCCACTCCCCCTGCCCAGAAAGTACAAGAAAGAGGGCAGTAAAGACAAGCTCTTACCAAGCTTGGTTCTTCAGTTTCCTCAGTTCTTTTGTTGCCCATGTAGCAAGGGTTTTTGCTTTGTTAGTCTTCGATCTCCGTCCTTCAGTTAACAGTTCATGGATCATTGGCCTAGCTTCTACTAATTTCAGGACATCCTTCCCAAATGCTGTACATAAGTCCCTGGGCAAAATAAACACACCTGAAATGAGCTCCTGACCGGGCGTATTGAGCTCAATAGTTACAAAGCCAGGGCTAAGCTAGCTATGCGTTTTTTTCTATCATTTACTGTTTTAAATTGAAAGAAATCTTATAAATAAGTCTAACACCTGCCCTCAAAAGATGAAAAAATGAGGTCTAAAGAGGTAGAATGACTTACCAAAGTCAATCATTCCATCGATATTTCACTCTAAAATCAGAACTAGAACCCAAGTCTTTGAGATTCTCAAAACCAATGTTCTTTCTTTAAATGATGCTTCAGAAACCCTCAATTTGTTGACCAACACCAGAATATGGGATGGACATAGATCTAATGCTGCTTTTATACCTAATTCACTTTATAAGTTCAGTGGGGAGAAATTAGAAATATGGTCTTAAATGAATTATTATTTGTGAGAACTCAAAACATGATACCATGGGTTCTATGAAAGCAATCTCTGGCCCTGGCCGGCTTGGCTCAGTGGATAGATCATCAGCCTGGGGACTGAAGAGTTGCGGGTTCGATTCAGATCGGGGGCTTGTTGCCGGGATTGTGAGCTCGATCCCCAGTAGGGGGCGTACAGGAGGCAGATCAATGATTCTCTCTAATCATTGATGTTTCCCTCTCCCTCTCTGAAATTAATCAATAAAAAAGAAATCTCCTCTGTGCCAAAGTGTATAATTACCATGTAGTTTACCCCCTCCCCCAATTGTATTTTTTACATGTCCTTGCACTTTCCACCAGAAGTTAAACTCAGCTATGAGAAGCCAGGTATAACATACCCTATCAGTCCAGCAGCACAAGCTACTACTCCGTCTGTATGATCCTCATCTCCAGCAATGTGGTCAATGAAAGACAGAATAAATTCTACTCTGGGTTGTACGAGCATCACATCCGCTATAAAAGAAAGAGATGGTCTGATGAACTTGTCCCATATCTGGCAGGACTACACCCCATTTCCAAATTGCCAAATATTCTAATCCCATCAGGCAGGTGCTAGGCTGGAGACCTAGTTGAATATAATTATACCAAATTATTCTTTCGAAGACTAACATGCCATTTCTCAAGTCAACAGAAAAAGCAGACATTCCTCTTCTACTAAGCTGATATAATACAGCAAAAACAAAGCCCATGATATCGAAGGGGTAAAAGACAAAAAAAACCCAATCATGCAATTCGGTCGCATGAGGAAGGTATATGTGTGGATCAACAACTGCACTCAGGTTGGTGCAGATGCAATAGCCTGGCTGTATCCCGTCCCTTGCAATGCTCAAGAATATGAGATAACGTAGCAAAGAAGGGACAGAAATAAGAAAAGTCTATCCCTCCCCACAAAGCTCCTCTCTTCATTAGGGCACTGTTCCTCTTTCTCTCCTTCCTTTAAGCAATAGGTTCTAGTCTTACAAGTAAGCTACAGAATGAGAGACACAGCCCGTTTGACTAAGTGCACCCTGGACTATGTAAGTTTGGTTGAATACTCAACGGTGTACGTTCTCCTGGTCTCCCTTTAATCCCTGGACAATTCCGGTATAGGCCTCCAAGCAGCTTTCCCTCAGTTCATTCAGATAATCCACCATGTCATAGTCTGACTGTAAGACACAAAGGAGAGACTTTCCGTCATACTGATAGTTTTTATAGTATGTTTGCCAAAGTTCTCCTCCTCTAGTCAGGGCTGGACTGAAAGATAGCTTTAAACTTACCTTGTCCACCTGGGCTTGGGAAGCCTGCTGAAGAGTATTCAATACAACCTCTAGGTATTTCTTAAACTCTCCACCAATAGCAAGGGCAATATCACCAAACACTGACAGAATCTGTGGCTTCACAGACCTGTGGACATTTTCATTCTGACAAGGAAAAATAACCAGGAAAAGCAAATTATTAAAAGTCACAATCTGTTCTACCCAAGACACAAACTCTTTAAAAAAAAAAAAAAAAAAAAAAAGCAATTATTAATACACACAACTTAACAACGGTTACCTCTGGATAAAGGGATTCTGCATTTACTTTTCCTTGGCATTGCACTGGTTTTCCTCTCCAAGTCCCATGCTTTCCTTTCATTTTATAATCTGACTCTAGAATTGTCTTGTGAAAATGAGTAATTCCCTTCTTCAAAGCCCACAGCCACGCTGCGGGGCCTGAGGCCTCCCCAGAGCTGGTGGACGGGGCGGCACCTCACTCACTCACCCCCAAGTTCTCCAGCAGCAGCTGCATCACCTCGTCGCAGAAAGGCAGGATGCTGGACTGCAGGGCGCGGCACAGGTCTCCCACCAAGCCCACTGCTGCCAAGCAGACCTGCAGAGGAGCAAGAGCGTGATCTCCCAGCAGAAAAGACTGCCTGCAGGGAGGAGGCAAGCACCGTTTACCTAGCTGCTGGTCCTTTAACATCTGGACCTAGAGTCAAAGAAAAAACATCCCTCCTCTCTGAGATCTGTTCATTTTAATGAGTATGGCAGGGAGAGAACTGATAGACTATCAGAAATATCACTAAGAAAAAGACAATATTCACCAGGGATGGTGGTGGTGGAGGCAGGTGGCTTGGAGGGGGGGAGCACTACTCTGTTTTGGTGCAGCTACTATCCTGCTTTTCAGTGACTGCTTTTAGATCAGACACAAAGAGCAACAAATAAAATAGCTCAATACTTGGGTCCATACACAGGGAAGAACTACCTGTGCTACAGGAAACCGAGTTTGTACCAGAATGACTATTAGGTAGAAATGAGAATATAAATGCATTATAATTGATCCTTGGATGATGTGGGGGTTGGAGTTCCAACCCCAGTACAGTCCAAAATCCACATATCACCTTTTCTCAACACTGGAGCATGCTGCAATGGCAACAGAAGGCTATGAAATATCACAGTAATAGCTGAAACCGTTTGGGCTCAGTGGTAGAGCATCGGTCTGCGGACTGCAAGGTCCCAGGTTCGATTCCGGTCAAGGGCATGTACATTGGTTGCAGGCACATCCCCGATAGGGGGTGTGCAGGAGGCAGCTGTTCGATGTCTCTCTCTCATCGACGTTTCTAGCTCTCTCTCTCTCCCTTCCTCCTCTTGTAAAATATCAATAAAATAAAATAAAAAAGAGTTCGCTATTTAAAAAAAAAAAAAGAAACATCACAGTAATAGTTCTGCTTTAATTTCAAATAATTATGATTTAATATTGCATCTTTACGTTTGCATTTCTCTGGACTGTCGCCATGTATCTATTTATGTATATAACTTTCGATAAAGTTTATAACAGACGTATAATTTTGTGATAGTAAACGATAAAATAAACTAGTATCTACATGTACTTTATGCATTCATGACACAACTAATTTTCTTTTAATTTTCTAATATTTCTAGGCTACGTGACCCATGTCTGCAGGTTTTTTCAAATTGTTGCAAATCTCAAAAAAAAAAAAAAAAAAAAAAAAAATCCCAACGGATTAAACAGTCCGCACACAAGCAGACCCACACAGTTCAAAGGTCACCGTGTCTGGAACGCACGGCCCACCTGGTACTCGGCGTAGTTCTTCAGCCCGATGCCCAGGAAGGGTTTGAAGGCCTCCATGTACTTCAGGAACTCGCCGCCCAGCACTGCGAGCAGACAGACAGTCACCGTCCAGATGTCAGAGTGAGCAAAACCACCAGGCCCGCCGTCCCAACATACACTCACTCCGCTACCGTTAAGACACGAAAGTTCCTCCATAAACCGTTCTAACTGCTGGCAAGGCCTAACCTCACGCCACAGATTAGGGTTTCACTCCGGCTCAAACCACCGAGTGGTGGGCCTCCTAGGAACGTCAAGGTTAATTTGAATTGGCTGAGCTAGCAACACTGCCTCTCGTCTACCGCTTCATCTGATTCTAACATGTCCTCTTTGGAAGCCAGCTTACAACGGGGTCCCCAGGCAATTTCATTAAGGACTTACTTAAGCCAGTCAGGACAAGCAGACTGGGACTCATATCCAAATCCGCTACTCGAGGAGCCAAAATGCACCACTGTGCTGTGAGGGTGGTCACATGGTGCCAGACCAGTTAGACACATGCTCTTTGAGCTAGAAATAGGTTTGGTCCTCAGGTGAGTGGTTCTCACGTACAGGCATCGCCTAGAGAAGCATTCCAGGTTTCTAAACTGCTCTTTAATGTATTTTTAACGACCCTTAAAGAGTCTTAAGTCTGATATGGCTTCTAAGTCATGTAACAACTAGAAATTCCAAGAACTCACTCACTGTTTTATTCCATCCCATACCAGACACTAAGATGTGTCAACCTGAGTCTAAAGCATTACCACCCAACAAACCAGGAGGTAAAGTTCTCTATCCTTGAAAGGAGCCAAACCTCAATAAGCAAGTAGACTTTCAGGGAGAGAATAAACCCAACACACATTAGGTAGATGATAAGTTTCCCCCTGAAAGGTTGCACTCCGATTTGCAAACTGGCTCCCCATTTACTTCAAGGAGAATAAGAGGCAAGGCAGTCATGCACAATTTTACAATTACGTTCAATTTAACTCCGAACTGACTCATGCCGCAGTAAATGAGAAAACACAACTATGCTTTCCACAGTAAAAAATTCTCCATGGCCATTGTAGCTCTTGCCTTCTAAAAACATCCCCTCCCTGATTTGAACTCACTGACCTTCCACTAGTGTGCTAACTGCCATTAGAGCATCCTCTTGAACTCCCCCTGACCCAGCCGTGCTTTGGAACATTCTTAACAGGGAAGCCATGACGACATCAGAGATCTGCAAAGCATCTTGATGTTGCACTTTCCGGAGAACGTTCTGTGAAATGAACAAGAGGTCAGGCTCTGTTTATTCCAAACCCTCCAATCAGAACACTATACTTAAAAAAAAAAAAAAAAATCAATTAAGTCCCTTGAAATTTTTTCTTATAGAAGCCAAATATACTGCCCCGGCTGGCATGGTTCAGTGGTTAGAGCGTCAGCCTGCACACCAGGTGGGATGTGTGTGAGAGACAGCCAGTCAAATGGATGTTTCTCTCTCTTCCCCCTCCCTCCGTTTTTCTCTGAAAAAGCAATATAAAATATATCCTCAGGTCAGGTTAAATATAAAAGGCCAAATATGTCATTTATGCTCAAATGTTTTTTGACGGTGCAAATCACTTGCAACATATATTCTAGTACCCTATTTCCCAATTCAGAACACACATGATCTTCCATGTGCATAAAACCAACTCTTTATGTCTGACAAACCCATCAGCAGCTTCCATATCCCAGTCTTATTACTTCCGCCTTAAAGAATATGTCATATAGTACTTGCCCACAAAACAATAACACAACAACCCTTCATATAGCCTAATGGTCAAGAAACAGTCTTGATAAAATGAAGCCAACCTAACTTTTCCTAATTTAAAATTCTGCCAACTTCCCTCCTTAAACTTTGTTTCAATTAATGCTATTGAATAATTCCTGTATTTGTCAGATGAATAAGGAAACACCTCTTAACAGTCATGCTTTAAAAAAATTAAGTTTGGGTCAGGACCGGGTTGGCTCAGTGGACAGAGCGTCGGCCTGTGGACTGGGGGGTCCCGGGTTCGATTCTGGTCAGGGGCGTGTGCCTTGGTTGCGGGCACATCCCCAGTTGGGGGGGGGGGGGGGGCAGGGGGCAGCTGGTCGATGTTTCTCTCTCATCGACGTTTCTAGCCCTCTGTCCCTCTCAATTCCTCTCTGTGTAAAATCAATAAAATATACTAAAAAATAAAAATAAAAAATTAAGTTTGGCACAGCCAGCGTGGTTCAGTGGTTGAGCATCAACCTATGAACCAGGAAGTCACAGTTCAATTCCTAGTCAGGGCACATGCCTGGGTTGCAGGCTCAATCCCAGTGTGGGGCACACAGGAGGCAGCCAATCAGTGCTTCCCTTTCATCATTGATGTTTCTATCTCTCCCTCTCCCTTTCTCTCTGAAACCAATAAAATATTTTTAAAAAATTAAGTTTGGAGAAAGAGAGGAGAGTTCACAGGTAAGGACACCGAGCAGCATCACTTAATACTAAAATCTAGTGCCCACCTACTAAGCATCAGGCAAGTTCCAGTGTTTTCCTGTCCTTTAGTGAAAAAAACCCTTAGCCCCTGCATCTCAGAGGTCAGGGTGTACATAAACTTGTTATCCTGGGATAGGATCCCCTTCCCTGGAGAGAGTGAGATGGCACCATCATACCTGAAGAGTTGCACAGAGTAAAGACTGAAGGTCATTGAACTGGATCCTGTCCGATGTGCTCTGGATATGTGACTACAAGGAAAAAAGGATCATGTTCTGAATAAACACCTTTTAAAGAGGCTCTAAAGTCCTCATTGTTTCCATTTTCGCTGGGTTTGCATTAAATAAGGACCATAAAATAACCTTCACTGATGCTAATGTAGGAAAGTAAATAAAAGTAACACGTGGGCCCTGGGGTCAGTAGCTCAGATGGTTAAAGCAGCAGTCTCAACAGGCGGTTGGTGGACCACTGGTGGTCCTGAGGTCCAAAAGGTTGGCGACTGCTGCGTTAGAGGGTTCTCCCAATACCCCAAGGTTGTGGGTTTGATTCCAGGTCAGGGCACTTACAAGAAGGAACCAATGAATACATAAGTGGAACAATAATTTGATGTTGCTTTCTCTCCCACAAATCAATCAATAAAAACAAACAAAAAACCCCAAACACATTTATGAGTAAACTGTGACAAGCAATGCAAACTTTAAATTACAATACTTTTTTGCATAAGCGTTATCTTTCTGAGAAAATATATACTTAAACACCGAAAAGAACAGCCTTGAAAGCAAAGCTGTGTTAGAAGTAAGTACTGCACCCTTCCTGCCAACAGCCAGGAATGCCCTGTCTCACCTCCATCTGAAGGACTTGTTGAAGTCGCTCCATGATGACTAGAGTAGTTTTCTGAACTGCAGGGTAACAATCCTTGGCACTGTTTTTCACAATTTCCATCAGAGATTCATATGCAGAACTCCTCAGATTGTTCTGGTGTCCATCAGGTCTGCAAGCAAAAAACAGCAAAAGTCCCAATTGAGGAAGAACAGAAATTGTTACAAGGTAAACATTGTTTCATCAAAAAGAAGAAATCAGGCCCTTGCTGCTGTGGCTCAGATGATTGAGCATCCTCCATCCAGTGTACCAAAAGGTCACCAGTTCAATTCCCAGTCAGAGCATATAAGCGGGTTATGGGTTCAATTCCTGATCAGGGTGCATGTGGGCGATGGCCAGATGTTTTTCACAGTTGTTTGTTTCTCTCTCCGTTCCTCTATAAAAATCAGTAAAAATATATCTAAAAAAAAAAATAATAATTTTGTGTGTTTCAACTATTAAAGAACTCAGAAACTGATATGGTCGTATACCTATTTGAGTTTGGCAACAAAATGCAGCCAGGAAATAAATTTCCAAACTTTGAGCCAATGACTATGCTTATTATGGTCTCCAGACCTGGTTAAAGCATTGAATGGCATTTTGGAAATAGGCTATAAGAAAAAGTTAGATAAAAATGAAGAACCACCTATGTGGACAATTAAAGAGGTTGCCTGAGTAGCTAAGAAAAAGGCATCTAGATTTTCCTCATTCATCTATGAGATGCCTTTAAATTTTGAACAGAGAAGTGGAAATAAACAAGGTAAGCCTGAAGAATTTATACATAGCCCTCTTCATTAATGGTTTTTCTTTAAAAAAAATATTTTCATTAATTTCAGAAAGGAATGAAGAGGGAGAGAGATAGAAACATAACTGATGAGAGAGAATCATTGTTTGGCTGCCTCTTGCATATCCCCCATTGGGGACGAGCCCGCCTGACAGGGAATCGAACTGTGACCTCCTGGTTCATCCGTCAATGCTCAACCACTGTCCACACTGCCCGGCCTTAATGATTTCTTGTGAGCATGGCCTTAATAAGTATAGTTCACACAAAACCAAAATAATTCAAAGCTGTCCCCAACTTGTAACCCCTTAAAACTACATTTCAATGCTCTTTTACAAAACAACTGCATTTAATAAGTTTTGCATCTAATATCATAAATGATAATTAATGATCTCACATGGCAACAAAATTCATCACAAGAGCTACTATTTCTCTTATACCATAATCAAACAGTCCTGCTAGCGGTAGGCACTGCAAAAATGACTCTAGATTACTCTCTAAGAAATGAGACTATTTTCTGACTTTAACTGTAAGCTGAACAATCCTAGTTACACTTCTTTCTCTTCTCTTATTTAAACAAATAATTACCGGATTTTTAAAATTCCTCCTATTCTGATGTTTCTATGACTGGATTAGACATCCCCTCCTCCCCCAGAAGGCAGGAGCTGAATGCAAAGACACCTATAAGAAGTTACCTGTCTGTGGTCTCCAGGAGCTTCTGAACTATGAGTTCAAAAGAAGAAGACAAGCAATAGGTAGCTGGTTCTTCCTGATCATCGGCTACGTCTGCAGCTTCATAAGCAGCTTCGGCCAGGCTAGAGAAAGCCTTAAAACCAAAGGGAGTTAATACTAGTCCTGAAAAGAACCCTGCCCCAGGACCACCTCATTTTTCCTTGAGATACACCTTGGGCAGTGTTCCTCTGCAACTGATCTAAGAATATATCAATGCTAGTGAATTCTCAACTTTTCCGGTCAAGGTCATCTCAAAACAACATTTTATAGGGGTCCTTAAAATTAAATGTTTACTTATTTATATTCTGCTTGTGCTGCCCAAAACTCTCTAAGCTGCAGAGTATTTTCACCTACCACAAATGCCTGCACTTCTGCTTCTAATCACAGAAAGGCTTTAGCCCCCACTTTTCCTTCTTTGAACTTCCTCCCCCACCCCCAAAGGTCCCCAGGGAACTACCTTCAGCCCATATTGACTCAGCACTTCCACCGCCTACCTTCCTTTCCTCTTGCCCCTTCTCAGCAATTGTACTTTTTGTAGCCAGCAACTCTCTACTTTAATCTAATTTCTTCTCCCCAAGCAACTGAAGAAAGAAAATGGAGTCCAGATAGTTTTCCCACTGGGCTAGCATGACTGTTTTAAATGGTTGAGGAACTGAACCAGTCACTATGAGTCAACAACTCCCACTGGCTAATGCAGTTGACATCTCCCCCACATTTAATTGAAGAAATTAGAAAGGAGATGCTAGTCAGAAAAAGCCTTCCAGGGAGGCAAACCCATTTCTCTCCCACACCTCGTATTTCCTTGCCAATGGTTTAGCCAAGATCCTTATCTCACCAGGAAAAATTCCCTTACCCAGCACACATTTGAAGCCACTCTGGGTTCAGCACTGAGGCCCTCAATCAGACACTGCAGCAAGGGAGTCAAGTAGACATCATTGATGGCAGCTTCAGGGAGCAGTTCACAAATTCTGCCCACAGTCCATGCAGTTGTATCTCGAACAACTACACTGGGGTCTTTCATTAATTCTATTAGCGTGGGCATAGCCTGAAAATAAAATAGTTATTAGCAAGGCAAAACAAAGATTAAAACTCATGTTGACTAATACCTCAGAAGAGGAAATTCTAATGGTTAGCTTTCAACTCAAAGCATCAAGATGGTTTTGTCATTTTAAAGACATGCTTGTCAAATATCCAGCAATATAATAAATGAAAGTAAGTAAAGTGAAAAGTCCTCCTCTCTTCACCAAATTCCAGTAGTTTTCTTCAGGCTTTGGTGAGACTTTTCAGCAAGCAGTCCTTACTAAATCACTTAGGGGGAGATCCCAGGAAGCAGCTTTGATGACATTTGGCTATATACTGAAAGGTTCAGTTCTCTACATACTAAACTCAATTATAATGGACACCTGTCATCTTAAATAGCAAAGTTAAGTACAATATTTCCAGAAGAATTTTCATTACATAAATGTCATTTTGTCCTAGGGACAGAATAGTTGCATCATTAAAAATTATAAAGAAATGGCCGAAGCCGGTTTGGCTCAGTGGTAGAGCGTCGGTCTGCGGACTGAAAGGTCCCAGGTTCGATTCCGGTCAGGGGCATGTACATTGGTTGCGGGCACATTCCCGGTAGGGGGTGTGCAAGAGGCAGCCGGTCGATGTTTCTCTCTCATCGATGTTTCTAGCTCTCTGTCTCTCTCCTTCCTCTCTGTAAAAAATCAATAAAAATATATTTAAAACAAAAAAAAAATTATAAAGAAATGTTTATGATACATTAAGAGAAAAAACAAGTTAAGAGATTATTTGCACAGTAAGATCTCCATCCTGTTGCACATATTATATTCATACTGAAAAAGACTACAAGAATAAATACCAAGAGTTAGAATGTTATCCCTAGACAAGAGAATTAGAGATGACTTGTTCATTTGGCCTATGCATTTTTCAAGTTACGCCTTTTTTATAATAAAGAACAATTAAATAAATATGTATTTTGAACATTCACAAAGAAATATGTTTTACCCTTCATTGGCAGCAAATAGCTACCCACAAGTAACTTTTGTGGGTAACTCCTTACAGCCTTTTAAAAATAAAGGCACACCTTCAAGCAAATAATTTAAACAAACAATAAATATCTCATTTCCCACCCCAAAACTTCCACAGCCTCACCTGTATAACTAGTGGTTTGAGCTGATTGGGCTCTGGTCCTTCCAAGATACAGCCAAAAGCCATCACTGCTGCATCCCGGTACCGCCAATCAGGGTTCTTGATGTGTTCTTTAATGAAGGGGAGGACATGGGGGACAATGTCATCTTCACAGCAGGTGGCCAGAAGCATGATGCACACCCCGGCTGCTTTGCAGGGATTCCAGTCATCGTCATCATCATTTTCATCCTGGAGAAAGAATGTAGCACTAGTTAAGTTTTTGCTTAAAAAAAAAAGGAAAGACAATCACTTTCATTCACAAGATACTCTGGCTATTCCCAAGGGTCATTAGAACTTAAGCTCTGTGGATGGAAATAAAACAAAACCTTTATAATTTACTAGAGGCCTGGCGCATGTATTCGTGCAGATCATCAGGCAGAAACCGGCTCTCCAACATCTCCTGAGGGGTCCCAGATTTCGAGAGGGCGGTTCCCAGGTGATACATCCTAGAATCAGGCTCCCTCCTCTCTGGTTCCGGGTGTATCACCTGAGAACCACAGCTGCCAAGTCACTGCAGCTCGGCAGCTCTTGCACTGAGCACCTGCCCCCTGGAGGTAGCTCAGTGCATGAATTGGTGCATGCATGGGTCTCTCGGCCTGCCCGGCAATCAGGGCCAACTGGGGCTATGGGAGGTTGGCCAGACCAGTAGGTTGGCTGTGGGAGCACACTGACCACTGGGGGCAGCTCTTGCATTAAGTGTCTTCCCCCTGGTGGTCAATGCACTGCCAGAGATTCATCACAGCACAGATTTGTTAAGTAAGACCCAGGTGGAGGGAAAAGTCGCTGGAGTATTACACAATGAGATGAACCAACTTAACTACATGTAACAAGAATGATCTCAGACTTATAGAGTAAAACAAAAATATATATATATGATTCTAGTTATATACATAGTAGTTTAAGGTGCCTATGCAGTTTCAGATAATTACATACCTAAATGATGATTTGTTCCCAAATCAGAAAAGTACAACCAAAATAAACAAAAGCAAAAATACTAAGGTCAAAAGATAAAAAACAGCAACTATAAAGCCGAGAGATGAGATAAAATTTTAAGGGAACACCTAGTCCATTTCAAACTAGACACATCTCCACTTATCTTCTGAGATCGAGAGTCATGTACTCCCCCAACCCAAATTATATCCTAGTGCACAGAGACATTTTGCTGGAAGTTACAGCACAGCTGCTCAGAGCACCAGTACTGCCAGCTCTTTGGTAACATTTTACATGCACCAGAAGAGATGAGGCACTAGAAACAATTCTTCCCAACACCTCACCAAGGAAAACTGTAAGGCATAAATTCAAAAGGGAACGATTTCAACCAAGGTACACTTCATATAAAAATTTGTAGCGCAGGTCTCTTCTGCTAGTTTGAACAATGTAGCACTCAGGAAATCAGAGCAGTATGTGGTTCATTCTGCTCAAAACTGCAAACAACTCAGCCTAGAGGATTTATAGAGGCAGCTCAGCAGTTCCCAAGTCATCTATATCAGAGTACCAACTCGTTGAAGAATTGCTGAATTCTTTCTTGGAAACTGTTCCACAGCAAACCAACCCATAGCAAGGTTTCACTTACCTGGCTAGAACTGGGAGGTAACTCACCTGTTTAGTTAGTGTCTGTGTGAGGATCGGAACCAGGTACTGTAGTGCTCCCTTGGCATAAAACTTGCTGGTGTGCTCAGGGGGCCGTCCTTGTTCTGCTGCCTGAGGACAAACAGAGCAAATTCTGGATGGCAAGACACAAGCTATGACACTAAGGCACACACTGAGAGCCGCCCAGGATCTGTACAGAAATACATGGACCCAACGGTAACACTCGCTATGATCTTTGAAGGCATTTATTTTTTGGTCTACGTCAATGAGATCCTTTTAGGCCTTAGGAATTACACTCTTTTTTCATAAGCTCAATTCATATTAACACAATGTCATCTATAACCTTAAGAATGCCAAAATAAGTTTTGTGTTTTTTGAAGTACACAAAGACAATCAAGATGGGAAACAAATATTTCAAGTACAGAACTACTCCCCGTTTCCATATCTAATTTCTTCTTTGAAGTTAGTAAACTATCCATTCCTACATTCCATATCTGCATTAGGACTTCCAAAAGGAAGTACTTTAGCACCAGATGTCACTTGGTTGAACTGTGGTTGCCTGCTGCCCCCTTGTGGTCACAACACTAAAATTAGTGGTATAAAATAAATCATGCCAGGCTGATTGGAAAAAACATGAGATGAAACATGATTGATCAGTCTCCTTCAAAGGTGGCTTTGGCTAGCAGAAAAATAACAAGTTGTACAAAGGGAGATACCCACGAAGTCCAGTCAGAATAAAGCTTTCCCAGAGGAGAACAATCGTATCCACAAAGGAGATATATCCCCAAAGCCCAGGCAGAGTAACAGGTCCCCCCGCCCCCCCACCGTCTCCCAGGCTCACCTCTGAAGCCTCAATGGCCAAATCCATTTCCTCATCACACACATTGGACCAGAATTCTATCCCTTGTAGGGCCACTTCATCAATATCGCTTTTCATTGCTTCAATTGTGATCTTAAGAGAAAAAACATGGCAACCACATAAGTGCTGATTCAAGTGAGACCCCTCCTCTAACCACAGACATTCAAGTTTCAAAAATGTAGATTTATAAAAGCTGTCTGAAGTGAAAGGTAGAAAGAGGAAACAGATTTTTAAAAATATACTGTTTTTACCAGAAGAAACAGTACAAACTTTCTTGGCACACTATTAATGAACATAAACGTAACACTGGAACTCAAGAAATTTTCTTGATTTATAATTGCAAGTAAAAAATTACAGAATTCACAAAAACATCCAATAAGAATGACGGACTTTGCAATTAGCTACATGCTCAAACGCATAAAATAGAAATACTTACTGCAAAAAGAGCAGGACCCATATATGTCTCCATGTACTGATAATACAAGGACATTATTTTCACCAGATTCTGTAAGGCAGCCACTCGAACCTTTTACAAAGAGATTAAACGATTTACCATTTAGTTTAAAAAGGCAATTAGACAAAAGGAACTACTTCACTCAAATGGGTCAATAACCTAAAGGGTCAAACTAGGTACATTTGGGTTATCATTCCCCCATGCAAGCCATAGCAGGAAAAAACTTACTACTACTAATACCACTTAGACTAGAATGTTACTTCAAGGGTCAAGATTAGGTTACAGCAATAGCAAAGCTGTTTCAATGGCTATGCTGGAAAACAATCAATTAAAAAACTACCGCAATTAAGCAGCAAAGCGGATCAAAAACCATCTCTCCCCTAAACCCCTTTCAAGATGTCAGTTTTTAACATGTTAACTTTCCAAATCCTGTTCTTCCCTTTTCTTTAATGTTGAAGAAAAATTCTTATTGGTCAAACCTTATTTCTGAAGTCACCTGATTCTCAACATTTCAAACTACAATGCTAGAGTTGGCATTTCCTAGGAAAGAAGACAAGCCATATCATTCAATGACCTCATACTTACCCTCGTATCTGGACACTGTGTGGCTTCACAAACCACCTGCATAATAAAGTGCCTTTCGGACTGCAGAAATAAAAGGGAATTAGAAGAGTTTAAACCATATATATGAAAATTGTTAGACTATTATTTCAAGAAAAACCTTACTCCCTCCAGAACTCACACAATCCTGGACCAGTCAAGCAGCTTCACCTTGACACAGTAATAGCACTGTGAAGGCTATAGTTTGCCCCCAGTGTCTACTATATGACCTACCCTCAAAGGAAGTCCCACCCTTGCTGGTTTGGCTCAGTGGTTGGAAGGGTTTTGGGTTAGATTCCCGGTCAAGGGTATTTAGCTGGATTGCAGGTTTGATCATGGTGCGTGCAGGAGGCAACCATCAATCTCACACTGATGTTCCCCCCAACCCCTCCCCATTACACTCTAAAAAAATTCCTTGGGTGAAGATTAAAAAACACACCTACAGAAGGAAAATCTGTTTCTTTCTTTGTATTTAAAAATTAAGATAATTCAAAACATCTGCTTTATTTCAGAGTAAATGCAGCAAGATATAGAATAATGAACTTTGCTATTGTCCTAAATCTTCTGAAATCTAAAAGGAAAATCCCTATTTCCTAAGCAATTAGAATTTCAGTTTGCTTTGGCCTCCCTTCTTTGTCCACTATACGGCCTAGGAATGGCAAAAAGCCCAGCTAAAGTGCCAAAATATATACAAAAATACCATATGATCTAGCAATTCCACTTCTGGGTGTACATATAAAAGAACTGAAAGCAGGGTCTCAAAGAGATCTATGTACACACACACACACACACACCCATGTTGATAGTAGCATTATTCTTGATAGAAGGTGGAAGAAAGCAACCCAAATGTCTAGTGACAGATAAATGGGTAAACAAAATGTGGTATATACATACAATGGAATATTTTTTTTCTTTGTTTTTATTGATTTTTAGAGAGGAAAGGAGAGGGAGAAGGAAGAGAGCTAGATCTGAGAGCAGAACATCAATTGGCTGCCTCCTGCACACCCCCTACTGGTGATCGAGCCAGAAACCCAGGCGTGTGTCCTGACTGGGAATCAAACCAGCGACCTCTTGGTTCATGGGTCAACACTTCTGATACATGCTACATGCATGAACTCAAGACATTATACTAAGTGAAATAAAACAGTCACAAAAAGACAAATCAAATACTGCATGATCCACTTATATAAGCTATCTAGAGTAATCACAAAAACAGAAAGTAGAAAGTTAAGTAATCACAGAAACAGAAAGTAGAAAGATTGTTGCCAGGAACAGGGAAGGGGAAAACAAGCGTTGTTTAATGGATACAGTTTCAATTGCAAGATGAAAAAGTTCTGGAAATTGGTTGCAAAATAATGTGAATACACTTATTACTGAACTGTACACTTAAAAATGGTTAAGATGGTGAATTTTATGTTATTGTCTATTTTAACACAATTAAAAATAAGTAAGTAGCCGAAACTGGTTTGGCTCAGTGGTCGAGTGTCGGTCTGCGGACTGAAAGGTCCCGAGTTCGATTCCGGTCAAGGGCATGTACGTTGGTTGCGGGCACATCCCCAGTAGGGGGTGTACAAGAGGCAGCTGGTTGATGTTTCTCTCTCATCGACGTTTCTAGCTCTCTATCTCTCTCCCTTGCTCTCTGTAAAATATCAATAAAATATATTTTAAAAAGAAAAAGAAAAAAAAAGAATGTGGCCCTTAAAAAATAAATAAAGCCGAAACCGGTTTGGCTCAATGGATAGAGCATCGGCTTGGGGACTGAAGGGTCCCGGGTTCGATTCCGGTCAAGGGCATGTACCTTGGTTGCGGGCATATCCCCAGTAGGGGGTGTCCAAGAGGCAGCTGATCGATGACTCTCTCTCATCAATGTTTCTAACTCTGTATCTCTCTCCCTTCCTCTCTGTACAAAATCAATAAAATATATATTAAAAAAAAAAAATAAGTAAGTAATGAGAAAATACTTTCAGGCAAAATAAACTTTGTTTATATATTCATTTTCAAAAGCACCTTCCTCAGGCCAGCCGGGCGTGGCTCAGCAGTTGAGCGTAGACCCAGGAACCAAGAGGTCACCGGTTCGATGATTAGGACAAATGCCCAGGTTGCAGGCTCAATCCCCAGTGGGGGGCATGCAGCAGGTGGCCAATCAGTGATTCTCTCTCGTCATTGATGTTTCTGTCTCTCTCTCCCTTTCACTATGAAATCAATAAAATATATATATATATTTTTTAAAGCACCTTCCTCAGGAAATATGAAACAGCCCAATTTCTTTTCTTTTTTCATCTTCATCCAAGAATTTTTTTTAAAAATTTATTTCAGAAAGAAGGGAAGGAAACACCAATGTGAGAGAAACATCGACTGGCTCACCCCCTAACTGCCCAACCAGGAATCAAACCCACCACCTTTTGGAACACAGGAGGATGCACCAACCAACCAAGCCACACGGGTCAGAACCAAAAAGGCCAAATTCTACAATCGAGGGGGTTGGGGAGGGGGGGGGGGGATTCCCAAGTACACTTTGTACTGCAAAAGGAAAAACCTAAGCTTAGAAATCCTTCAGGTCACATTATTCCCAAAGACTGATGAAAAATGGCAAACACCTATTCCAAGGCCACATCTCACAAATGTTAAGTAGAAATGAATGCCTCTATCAACCCAGGACCTGGGAATCAACCTTGGAGCCATTCTCATTCAAGAACTGCCTGTTATCCTGTAAAGATTAACAATCATGTTGCCTAAACAGTGGGCTCCCACCCCCAGCCTACTACTTCCCCATGCTTGCAGTTCCTACTTCCCCATGGAAGCCGCTGATTTATGGGGGAGCTGCAGAGCAGATTTTGGTGGATGACCTACTGCTTTCCCATACTACCAGCAGTACTGGAATAAATGCTCCTATGATTTCAAAAAAGAAACGAATGCCTCTAAACAAATCAGTCCTTTCTATGTCATAAACTTAAAAACTTTCATTTAACCTTCACTTCTCACCCTCTGAACTTACACCAAAAGGCACTTACCTCTTTGTCAAAGTTAGCTTTGGTGAACTCCAATGAGTTCAGCAGTGCATTAGTAGCTGCTAGCTTCACATTATTACTAGGCTCTTCTTTCCGCATCCCCTGAATTATGGCAGTCAGAATCTCATTGGATTTATCTTGTAGCTGCTCTGGGTCCTGAAACGAGCAGAAGTGCAGTAAATATAATAATGAACCCATGACTAATCAGCCGTCTTTTTAAGTGTAAAATCCACTTGAGTGAGGATAATGACTTTCTCTGATCTTTCAGCACATATTTCCATGTAGGGTCAAAATATCCCAGCGCCTGGTAGTCCCAAATTGATCCGAAACACGTTAAACTTATCAACTTTATATCTGACTTCTTAGCATGATTCTGGACACGAGGCAATACTGTTTCCCCGGTTTTGTGCAAATGGAAATGACAGTGTGATCCCTCCCCCTGTCCCCAGGTCACCTCTCCCAACTGAAGTACAGCTTCAGAACGTCTGAGTGCCAAGAATCAACACCTAGGCACATATTGGGGAGTCCAAGCCCATGTCAAGTGCTAGGGACTTCTATGCTTCAAGTCTGTATATCAAAACAGACACCCCCCCCTCCCCCCCAACACTTACAAACCCCAGACACCAAGAGTGGTAACGTGAGCAGCACCAACAGTCCTAGGAAGGCTGCATTTAATATACTGTGTTGTGGCTCCAATGACTAAACTAATTACAAGAGCTGGCAAACTGTTTCTATAAAACAGTCAATGAAAATGTAACAGCATCCATGGCACACTAAGGATCTTGAGAAAGGGTCAGATCAGGGATGCTCCAAGATAAAGAATATCCTTAAAAGTCCAGAATCTATGTCTCTCCAAACACATGGAGTTTTTGACCCTCAAGGCTCTTAATTTTAGTACATGATTAACAATGTGAGGGTAAGTTACTTTGCAGTAGCTTAGTTTTCTTTATAATATGGTAAAGAACACCCCAATATGTGCACGTAACAACTAGATGAAATCGTAGCTATGTATGTTAGATAAGATGAAGCAGCACTTACAATATCTTGGCAAATGTAACCAATAGCTTCCAATGTCGACTCTTTCATGTGCTCTGTGCTGTTGGGATTTGTGACATTGGCCACCAGCTGAGGAATGAGTTCTGGCCACTGGTTCACTGGGATCTCCGCACAAGCAATGCCAGCCACACACTGTGAGGCTGAGCTAGGCCGGTAGGTTTCTGTGCCCAAAGTCTGCAAAACCTGCATGCACACACATACACCAAAAAAGCAAGATGAAAGATATTAATTTCTAATACTATTTAAACCCTCATATCAATCTGAGTTTTCAATAACACAGAAAAGTAAAAATTGGCATTTACAGTACAAGTCAGTTGTTAGAAAAAGGGGGGGAAAGCCAGTCTCACTACCAATACTAGCACAATCAACCTTAGACCCCAGGAGAAAACAAACAAACAAAAGCCCGATCCCTACTTCCAAATGGAATTCTCCAAAGCCAAACAACTCATTTCAATGTTCAACTCAAAGCAGAAAAGCAGCACTTGAGATAGCATTAAAAGGAGAAAGACATGACCAAATTAGTCTTCTTGCTGGTATAATGGAAGGATGCTCACAGCTTTGTTTTGTGTAAAGGGTGGGATTTTAGGATGAAGTTAACCAACTCTGGGGCACTCAAATGGATCTGATTCCTAATTTAACCTGATTCAAGGAAGAGATTTTCCCACTCATGAAATGTGGAACACACCTTCTGTCTTCTAGTCATTGATAATTTAGCACCCTGGGTGACTTTCATAGTAAGATCATTAGATACACACATAAAGTTACTGATGTTACCAAAACTTAAGAATCAATCCTTTAACTCCAATCTGAAAGGATTTGATCTGTTTCCTCACAAAATTAAAGAACTGTTCTCTCCACCGTCAACAGATACCAAGTACTAGTCAAATACGCCAATTAAAATGAAATCCACTTAGCATTCAACATACCTTGTTTGAAATGCTAATCATACAAGCGTTTATGTAAAGGGTAAAGACACATGTACAGATAAAGGCTGAAGCGACAATGGATCCAGGGTTAATTATTATCACATTCAGCTTATTTAGTCAATGAACTAAGAATCACCAGTCCACTCAAAAGGCAAACAGTTAACTGTTCCTGGCATGAGCACAGGACAAAGAGGAGCTGCCAATTATTCAGGCCAACTCTGCTGACTGGGTCAGGTCACTTAGTATCCTGCTTTGTGGCTAATAATAATGACCCCCCCCCCCATCTTTCCCCCTTCTACAGTATACTCCCAACAGCTCTACCAATAAACAAGCAGCTCTGATTCTAAATAAAGGTTTTGCTCTCTAGGGCTACTAAAGCTAGAGTGCACTGTAACAGGACTGTATGTCAAAAGTCTAAGGCAGCGCTTCTCAACCTTTCTAATGCCGCGGCCCTTTAATATAGTTCCTCATGATGTGGTGACCCCAAACCATAAAATTACTTTCGTTGCTACTTCCTAACTGTAATTTTGCTACTGTTAATGAATCGTAATGTAAATATCTGTGTTTTTCGATGGTCTTAGGCTCTTCAGCAGGGTCACGTTTTTATGTAATGTTTTTAAAAAAACTAGGGATGATCCTTATGATAGGTAATAACCTGAAATAAGAAAAATAAGAAACTATAGTTCTCAATTGTGTCCAAGACCCAGATTTCAAAAAACAACCACCAGCATTGAGGAGGCATTAATGACCAAAATGTGCTATTAAAGGGAAAAGGCCAAGATAACTGCTGTGTGTGTGTATTTTTTTACTTCAGAGAGGGAGAGTGAGAGAAACATCAATGATGAGAGAATCACCAATCAGCTGCCTCCTGCATGCCCCCTACTGAGGATCAAGCCCAGAAACTCAGACATGTGCCCTGACCTTCTGGATCATAGGACAACATTCAACCAGCGAGCCACACTGTCTGGGCAATAATTTTTTTCTTCATGCTCAAGGGCTCAACAAGTTCTTATTCAAATTTCAGAGAAACTTTTGGGTCAAGATTTTTTTTGATGTGACAAAAAAATAAGTCAGGCCCTAGCCAGTTTGACTCAGTGGATAGAGGGTTGGCCTACGCACTCAAGGGTGCCAGGTTCAATTCGGATCGAGGGCACATGCCAGGTTGTGGGCTCGATCTCCAGTAGGGGGCAACGCCAATCAATGATCCTCTCATTGATGTTTCTCTCTCCTTTTCTTTCTGAAATCAATAAAAATTTATTTTAAAAATAAATAAACAATAAGTCAGTTACAGTTCTAATTATGTCATATCTCAATTGGGGCACCACAGCATAGAAATCAAGATTTGCAGTGATTGATGAAATAAACTTCATTTGTATCAAACTGCTGAAGGGTAGATTAAAATTTTACTACATAAGCAGACTCAATGTGCATAAAAATAATTCTACATATTTCAAAGAATATGCAAAATAAGTTGCCTTCATAACCTAATTCTTTGTCGTGGGTATATAGCAACGCAAGACTGGAGAAAGATGTATATAACTAGAAAAGAGAACTTATTGCCGGGACCGGTTTGGCTCAGTGGATAGAGCGTCGGCCTGCGGACTGAAAGGTCCCGGGTTCGATTCCGGTCAAGGGCATGTATCTTGGTTGCGGGTACATCCCCAGTAGGGGGTGTGCAAGAGGCAGCTGATCGATGTTTCTCTCTCATCGATGTTTCTAGCTCTCTGTCCCTCTCTCTTCATCTCTGTGAAAAATCAATAAAAATATATTTAAAAAAAAAAAGAAAAAAGAAAAGAGAACTTATTGCCGAAAGGGGCGTTAATGTACCTAATGCTGACACCTAGAACCAAGAAATAGCAAATAAGACGTATATAACCACACCTGCACAAGTACACACACAAGAATCCCCCCACTAGTTCCCCCTCAAATACCAAGGACCAATGATGCGTGACTTACTCTCTGTCTTAATATAGGACAGTTAAAAAAAAAACAAAAACAAAAAAAAAACAAAAAAAAACAACAAAAAACTCCATTACTTAATTAAAAAAAAAAAGCAAAACACATCTGTTCATATATTCCATATCTTTTGTTACATCTAAAAATATGAATTTCTAATACAATAAAAAGTCACAAGAACTCCATGAGGTAGAATAACAAGATACATTCAATTTTCCACAAAATCCAACAGCCTAAATGCCTTGATCAAAAGCCCAGTATTTCTAAAGGAAGCTTTTCATAATTTGCTAAATATTTGATCAAAGCACCACTAATGCCAATCTTGCTTCATAAATCCTCTGGTCTTCAATGGTCCAAGAGATAATTGAATTCACCTTGTGATTCTACATAGTAGCATTCCTAAACCACCAGTGAGAATTACCTATAGCAGAATTTCAACAAGAGCTGGGCACTGCCTGACTGGAAGGACCACTTGGGAAGACAGGTTAAAAAAAATACCCCCGAGCCTCACACTCCAAAATCAAAATTTCTGGAGGGAGCTTGAAAACATATTAACAAATTCCTTAAGTGATTCGGATATTCCAAGTTTGGGAACCATCAATTTGTATATTATTCCAATTCTCCAGAGATTCTACAAATTCTGGCATCTAACTAAAGGTTTCCAAACTGCTGCAGTCTACCTCAGTGATCTTAAAAGAATTCCAATCCATTAATGGGAATGGACAAGCTGAAATGATACAAATCAAATACAATTTTTATCTTCAAGTGAAGTTTAGGTACCAGAAACCTATTATACCATCAGCTCTATCCCATGCAAATGATAAAAGAACTGACAAGAGATTTTTCTTATTCCCTACGCTACATGACCAAGAGACAAAAGTTACTTACATAATTCTTGACTTCCCGTCGAGCATTAGCATCAATTGCTAGCCACCTCTGCTGATATTGTGCCTTGATATCTGGATCTTTAGATGTCAAAGAATTCTTGATTTGTAGACCTGCTGCAACTCTGGCAACTTGACTGTTTCCTGGATTTGCTAGCACTCTGGACAGTTCCACAAGGAACGTGGGCTGTTAAGAAAGATGCATTGGTGAATGAAAATATCTCTTCAGAACTGTCAATTGAGGATAGCTTATGAAGCATCAAAACACTGGGGAAAACCTAAATTTTTTAGGACATATCATAATGCCTCAGAAAACTCCAAAATATCTACTTCAAGGCTCCTGTAAAAATATCACATTAAGGAAGTCATCCATCTAATCATGCAGCCTCAGCGTTTAACAAGTTACAGATTTTCCTATCAACATCATTCTTCGTGCCCAAATTGTCACATCAGATCCCCCAGAATTAAAGCAAGGTTGACAATCTCGTAGTCAGATTATTTTTTTTTTAATGTACCTATAACAGTGCCTATTACTGAATAAATGGATGTGTTATGACAGGGTAAAAAGTAAAAAATTTTTCTAACTTAAAAAAACAACACCTCAGTCCAAATGGAATGACACTCACAAGTGACTTTTGATCTCAGAGAAGCAGATAATCTTGTATGAATATTACTTATAAACCTAAAACAGACTTAGGAAGCAAGCCCTCTATTTTAGTTGTGAGTGTTCATCAATTGGGGAGGGGGGGGAAAGGGGGGAAGATACTTAGAAATTGTCATGGTAAATCTGTCAAAGCAAATGACTTTATTATTTAATAGCCAACATTTACATAATAAAGGCTCCTATATACTTTGGATTTGAGATGACCACCAAACATGGTGGATTCCCAAAAAGCACACTCAATCTTTTCTAACACAGAACCCCAAAACTACTCCCTTTGTTTTTAAAAAAATTAACACAGTCCTTTACCCTGCAAAAAGCTCTGTCCAAAAGCTTTTCTTTCCCTGAAAAGTTAACGGGGAAAACCAAAAGCAGATAGATTCTTACCACCAACAAGTTCTGCAATCACAGAAGACAACTCTTTAAATTTCATTAACTTAATACTACTAAATAATGCCAGGAATCACATAAAAGGCTTCTTGCAAATTAGCAAAGGCAGGAACAGGAATACACTCCAAATGGAAATACTACCCATCTTTACCAGTGGGTGGGTGGGGGGGATATTTTCTATGGAAAGTTAAGAATAAAAAAGTAGTAATGAAACCTATCACATATAAGGGGGGGGGGAATCACTCAAGAGAGCAGCTTGTATAAAATAGGCCTCTTCACTATTTTCCCCTTATATTATTTGTCTAATTAATCCAAATAAATCCATTTGGTTAGTGTGATTGCGACTTATTACCTATTACCTTTCAAAGATGCCAAGTATGAGCCACCTTTCCCTTTGCTCTCCATTCCCCCAACAGGAGAGGGTCACCAATAAGAGGAATCAATACCGGCTCCAGGCTATTTCAACCACCCTACCCCACACATTTTTAGGCAGAAGCCCAGACTCTAGGGGACTTATCTTCCTTTTTCCTGCGCCCCTTAAATATGAAGTGATGAAGAACGAGGAACTTCCCTCTGATTTCACCTGGAAACAGGCCCTATCTTTAGGGTGAGCCTCTAGAGGCCTGCTGTCTGGATACCAATTCTCTACTCATCGAGTTAATTAAAAAGAAAACCGGGGAAGGAATCATCAGGCAGGCTAAGGGAGAAATACTGCCCGGGAAAGGGTCAAGAGGCATTCGGGTGCCAGACCTGTCTCTGGGCACACACCAAGGGAGAGAGGAAAGGGTAGAGCTCTAAGAAGTAGATGCATTTGAATCACAGGGGCTACGGGGCAGGAAGACGCCGGCCCGGGTCCGCACAGGGCGGGCAGCTGGGCCCGGAGCTTCCACATGGCCCCTAGGCCCGGCTCCCCCACCCCCACCCTTGCTGAACACGCAGCGCGGCGCAACCTAACTTCGCTTCCCTCCCTCTTTCTCCCTCCCGCTGCACCGCCGCCCTCAGGCCGCGCGCCGATTGGCCGGCAGTCACCCCGGCGCGCCGCGCCATTGGCCAGGCGCCGGGTCCGGGGCGGGACACACCCACCGGCTTCCCGATGGCGGGGTTAGGTTGGACCGGGTGGGGGAGGGAGGGGGACGGGATGGGGCGGGGTGGGTTCCCGAGGCCTGGGCCTCCGGGAGGGCGGGAAGGCCCGCACGCCGGGGATGAGGAGACAGAGGGATGGGCGCCGGCGGGATGGCACGCACCAGGTTCTCCACGGCCGCACGCTCCAGGAACTTCTGCGCCGCTTCCAGTTCCAGCCGATCTGGGGGGGAAGGAAAGTGGGAAAGGGGACAGGGTCAGAGGGGCTAGGGCTTCCCCCCCACCACCACCCAATCACCTCAGCCCGACCCCCGGCCCCCGCGTCCTACCCGGAGACACGGTCTTCTCGAGGATGGTGATCAGCTCCATGGCGGAGGTGGCAGCGGCTACTCCTTCCTAAGACGACGGGTCCGGCCTCTGGGGCGGCGGCTCTAACTGGGGATGGGGGTTGGGGGTCGGGTGGGAAGGGAGGGTGGGGTGGGGAGCGGGGGTCACCACCAGCCCATTCACCGGCTCCCTCGGGTTAGTCGCTCTGGCTCCCTTCCTTCCTCCTCTCGTTCTTTCCTCCCTCCCAATTCGCTGCTGGCGGCGGCGGCGGCGGCAGCTGCTCCTCTGACGGCGGGGGAGGGACCCCGGGGGCAGCTCAGAGCGCGGCTGGTGCTCGGGCGGCGGAGGGAGAAAGGAGGAAGGGAGGCAGTCAGTGAACGGCGGCTCGCAGGGAGCGAGAGAGAAGGGAGGGAGGAAGGCGGAGGGATATTCGGGCCGGACCTCTCCGCGGCGGCACCGCGCTCCACGCCGATTGGCTGCCGCCGTGGCCATGCGGCGCTCCCTATTGGCCAGGCGGCCTGCGTTGAAGGGCCGCCCTGCACCCATTCGCCCGCTGGTTTCAAGTCCCGGGTTGGTTGGGCGGGCAGCGGAAATGGGCTGCGTGGATTGGCCGAGGGCCGGAGAGAGCCGGGCGCTGATTGGGCTGGCTGGGTAAAGGCCTCGGTCTCACACCGGCGGAGCGCTGAGAGGAGAGTGGACCGAAGGCCAGGCTCCGGGCCCGCAGGATTGGCTGGGGTACGAGGCGTTGATAGGACAGGGCGCCCGGGAGAATTGGGGGGAAGAGTTCGGGGTCGGGGCCTCGGCGAGGCGGGAGGTGCCCCGGCGCTGTGGGAGCCCGGCGCGGGGCAGGATGGGACGCCCCCGGGAAGGGGCGGGGCCGCGTCCGGGCTGCGGTTGGGGAAGCGCCGGCCCTCGGAGGGGCGTGCTGGAGAGGGTTTCGCGGGCTTGGGCGGGGGAGGGGAGGGGAAGGGAGGGGAGGGGAGGGGAGGGGGGGCGTTGAAGCCGTGCACCGCGCCCACAGGAAGCTGCTTTAATGGCGGGGCCTACTGGGTAGCAGGTTCAGCGGCAGGGCAGGACCTTGAAGACCATGCGGTTCCACTTCCAGTTTGCAGGTGTGGAAGCGGAAGCCCAGGGAGGGCGTGCAACGTGTGCGCGAGGCCACACTGCTGGTCCGTGGCCTGCTTGGGACTGGACCCAAGCGCTCCTGACTGCCCTGGGCCTTGCACTCAGCTTCCCCCTTCGAGGAGGTGAAGACCGATCACTTCCCTGAGACATTTATAGAATCTGAGGCCGGTGCTGTTACGAGCTCCTAACTCACATGGGGTGGGTATTTGAGTTCCTCTTAGATCTCCACCCACAGTGGTCAGGTACTTAAAGGAATAGAAATGTTTCATCCTGGGAAGGTGCCTGTTCAAAGGGAACCGGAAAGAATGCTTGTACAGGTGGAAAGGATCGTGGCTCTTAGCCTTTTTTTTTTTTTAAGTTCTATGCTCTGGAAGGAACAAATGGAAGCCTTCCCTAGTAAAAATGCACATAAAGAAAAAGTGCAGTTTCTTGACTTCCCCTGATATGGTTTCATGGGCTGCACGTGAAGCATTGTCTGAATTGTTACATTTTCACTATATTGCTCTAAGGTTAATTGGATGTAGGTAGTTTATAGAACTCTTGTTTTTTTTTAAATATATTTTATTGATTTTTTTTTTTTTTTTTTTTTTTTACAGAGAGGAAGAGAGAGGGATAGAGAGCTAGAAACATCGATGAGAGAGAATCATCAATCAGCTGCCTCTTGCTGAGGATGTGCCCGCAACCAAGTAGATGCCCTTGACTGGAATCGAACCTGGGACCTCCACTGAGCCAAACCGGTTTCGGCAGTTTATAGAACTCATGGAATAATTCCCCTACTCTAGCCATACTGACTACCTGGGTTCACCACAGCCCATCTCTGCCATTTCTTAGCTTGTGTGACTTAGTTTGCATATATATATATATATATATATATATATATATATAGCTACTCTCATAAAGGGCTTTTGGGAGTTCTTATGTGAGTTAGTAGATGTTAAGTGCTAAGAACACAGCCTGGCATCAAATATGTTATGTACACATTGGCTGTTACCTATGTAGCATGCATTTTGGACTAAGCAAGTAGTACTTGGTCCCTAGCTGATTAGAGAAGCTACAGTAATTAATTAATCTCACAAATCAATGTAAAATTGTCAACGTGACAGGTACCAAGGAATGCTACAGTCAGGGGACTCAAGATAAACTTACCTGAGAAAAGGAAGCAAGTTACTCGGGTGGAGCAGACAGGAACAGTGTGTACAAAGGCGAGGCTGGAGAGTGCCGGGAGATTAGGAGGAGCTGCCAGAGGTGGGGCCTCTAAAACCACGGGCCGAGAGAAAGCTAGCGTGGTGAACAGGCAAAAGGCCACAGGAAACCTTGCGTGCCACTCAAGTGATTTGTCTCCCTCCTCCCAGCAAAGAGCAGCTGTTGAAAGGTTTTAATAAGAGTAGTGATTGCCCTAGCCCAGTGGTCGGCAAACTCATTAGTCAACAGAGCCAAATAGCAACAGTACAACGATTGAAATTTCTTGTGTTTTAGAGCCAAATTTTTTGAACTTAGTAAACTTCTTCTAACGCCACTTCTTCCAAAGTAGACTTGCCGTGATATTTTGTGGAAGAGCCACATTCAAGCGGCCAAAGAGCCACATGTGGCTCGAGAGCTGCAGTTGGCCTACCATGGCCCTAGCCAGTTTTGCTCAGTGGATAGAGCAGTGGCCTATGGACTGAAGGGTCCCAGGTTTGATTCTGGTCAAGGGCATATGTAGGAGGCATGCAGGAGGCAGCCAATCAATGATTCTCATAATTGATGTTTCTTTTAAAAATATATTTTATTGATTTTTAACAGAGAGGAAAGGAGAGAGATAGAGAGTTAGAAACATCCATGAGAGAGAAACATCGATCAGCTGCCTCTTGCACACCCCCTACTGGGGATGTGCCTGCAACCAAGGTACATGCCCTTGACCGGAATCGAACCTGGAACCCTTCAGTCTACAGGCTGACGCTCTATCCACTGAGCCAAATTGGATTCGGCTCATAATTGATGTTTCTATCTCTCCCTCTCCATCCCTGAAAGCAATAATATATATTTTTATTTATTTATTTATTTATTTATTTATTTATTTATTTTTTAAGGCTAGTGGTTGTAATATGAAGATTAGACTGGAAAGGGGGATGAGTAGAAGCAGGGGGACCTGTTAGGAGGCCATTGTAATCATCCAGATAAATTATTCTTATAGAAAGGAGAAGGATAGGAAGAATAGTGGAAATAGATATCAGAATTCATTGAACTTAGTGATTGGAAGAAGATGGAAGTGCCACTGGTACCTATTAGGATGCTATTTGCAGTATCTCCCAAGTGGAAGGAATCAGAGACCGTTGTTTAGAAGAATGAAGAGAGCAGTACATAGGAGGCTTCATGTTGTATTTTTTTTTTAAATATATTTTTATTGATTTCAGGGAGGAAGGGAGAGGGAGATAGAAACATCAGTGATAAGAGAATCATTGATCGGCTGCCTCTTTCAAGCCCCATACTGGGGATGGAGCCCACAATCCAGGCCTGTGCCCTGACGGAGAATAGAACCGTGACCTGGTTCATAGGTTGACACTCAACCACTGAGACACACCAGATCGGCTCAAACTGCATTTCTTCACCTCTCTATGGAGTACATGGGTTTTGATATGTTTCTCTAACTTTTTGAATGTCAGGACTGTTCATGTCTGGTGAACAAATTATGAAATTGAGAAAAAGAAAAACTGAGTTTCACTCTTACTCTGCTACTTCCTGCTGTATGATCCTGAGCACGTTTTTTAACCTTTTGGATCTGGATCTGTGAAATGGGTTGCCTGCGCAAAACCAGGAGCCTCTCTGAGGTGCTTGGTGCGAGTGTCTTGTGCCAGGAGGTGCCCACCAATACGTTTCCCCTCCTGGTGTGATGCCGCTCACGCCCCTTCAGGAGAGAAGAACGAACCTGAGGCTCTTCCTGAGCAAGGCTGACCGGCGAGGGGTTGAACCTTGGCCTCACTGGTGAGAGGAGGAGTGGGAGGTGACTATGTTTGGAGGACTGGGTCCTTTTGCTTAGTGATGGGGCAAACTTCATAGCCATTTTCCTGACTTCCCACACAACAGTTGGTCTGCATAATTTAGAAAAGAGAGAGCATTCCAGAATGCTCTTCGTCTTCAACTCCCATAAGCAGAGGCCATTATTGTAAAAGAGTTCCCTAGTCTTCCCTGCCCCTTCCCTGAGCTCACTAGGCTCCAGCCTTTCTATTCCTTGGATACACCATGATTGTGAGTCTTAGGACATTGGTATTTGCTCTTTCTCCCCATTAGTCCTATCTCAGATTCAGATGTCACTTTGTCAGGCCTTTCCTGACCAACCTATCTAAGGTAATTCCCACGGCTACTCCATGCCAGGACCCTATTTGATTATCTGCAGAACATCTCTCAGTACTTGAAATTATCTTTTTTTTTTTTTTTTTTTTGCTGTCTCCCCATAGCCACTAGAATGCAAGTTCCATGAGAGCAAGGATCTTGTCTGTCTTATTTGGTGCTTAAAATTGTGCCTCACACAGTAGGTGCTCATGTATTTGTTAAAGGGAAGAAGTGTGTATCACAAAGCATGCAGCACGACCTTGTGACCCATGAGCAGTGACCATCTAGCTTTGTGGAGGCACTTTATAACCTTGCCTCCCTTTCCAGTGTTCCGCTGGACCTTCGGTCCAGTCAGTCCAGCCAGGTCACTGTGTCCTGAAGAAATGCTCGCCACTCTCCTGGGCATGTCCCCTGCCTGGAGTTTCCTCCTTGTCCTCTGTCTTCAAGAATGTACTCTGGCCTGGCCAGTGTGGCTCAGTGGTTGAGTGTCAACCTATAAATCAGGTGGTCATGGTTTGATTCCCAGTCAAGGCACATGCCCCGGTTGTGAGCTCCATTCCCAGGGGAGGAAGGGTATGTAGGAGGCAGCCAATTAGTGATCCTCTCTCATCATTGATGTTTCTATCCCTTCCTTTCCCTTTCTTCCTCTGAAATCAATAAAAATAATTTTAAAATGTACTCTTGTTAATTTGTTCATTCAACTATAACAACACTGTTTCCCTCACCCTCCAGGGCATTTCAAATATGACATGGGAATGTTCAACAACAGGTACATATTACTTGATCAGAAAATTTTTTAATTACCAGGAAAAGAAATAGGGAGAATGTTTGAAGAAGGATGTGTAAGCTCAAGGGCCAGGACCCTACAGCACCTGGCACAACCAGACCTCCAAACCATCCTCTGAACCCCGGTGGTGAGTCTCTCCTGTATCCTCCTCCCCAAGGAGACAGCGGCCCGGACTGGCCCACAGGGAAGGCCGGGGGGTAATGTGAGAGTTCAGAGACCACGGCTTCCTGAGGTCTAAGCTGGAGGGCCTCAGAGGTGAGGGAGGTGGACAGATTACTTAATGAGTCTTCCTCCGGCCCCTCCCGAGTTTCCCAAAGAGCTTGGAGGCAGACCAAACGCCCTGAGCCACTTTCTCCTTTCATTTGTTCAAGCCTCTTTTATCCCCTCTCGGTTCTTTTTGTGATTATCAAAGTAATACGTGCTTCTCACTGGCAGAGTTTTGAAAAGCATCAAGAGTGAAGCAGAAATCACCTGTAATGCTAAACTATGTCCACCATTAAAGTAATTGGTATATTTTTCCCAACAGAGTTCAGATTTAAATGAAAGCCGAGGTATTACCTTGTAACACTTTTGTCATCCCTCCTCAAAATGTACTTTTAAGAACTTTAAATTGGTTCAACTCTAACAGGTTGCATTAAGAAATAGGATGAACCAAACATTTGAACTGCCTCTGGAAGGCATGTCACACAAAACAATGCAGAAAAAGCCTTTTAGCTTTGGCTTAACCTTTTTATAAAAAAAAAAAAAGTGCCAATAGAATAAGCTAAAAGGGGAAAACTATTGAAGTGTGCCCATTGGGTTCTCTAAGGCCCCTTTTCCTGGCCAGGTGTGGCAGGGCTCTACTCCGTTTCGGTTCTTTTTTCCTTTATTTAACTGAATGCACACTCAGTCTCCATTATCCGCTCTGTCATTTTGGGGAAAACCCAGCTTTTTTGTATGTTTCCATTATTCTCACAGTTCTGACATCAGAATGTGTGGGTGTTCCCCCATCAAACCATTCTCTGACCCCAGGTGAGTGTCCACATTTTAGTCCATCTGACACTGCCTGGAAGTAGCCTCAGATTCCCCAGGTTAAAGGGCTCAGCCCCCTGAGACTGCCCCCCACTTCAGATGTCAATCGCAGTAGTGCCCCCCGGTTACCCACACCCTCTGTCTGACTTGGCTGCAAACGAGATGTTCCTTTGACCCTTTCCTTGGTTTCTGCTACAGCGGCTCACAGAACTCAGGGAAGCAGGTGCCTACATTTACCAGGTCCTTAAAGATACAGATGAGCAGCCAGGTGAAGAGTCGCTGAGGGTGGGGTCTGGGGTGGTCCTTAGCGCAGAAGCTTCTGTCCCTCTGAAGCTGGAGTGCACCATCCACCCCAGCTCATGGCTGTGTTCAACCCCTGGAAGCTCCCCAACTCAATCCTACTGGAATTTTTATGGGCATGATCAGTTATCTCAGTTTCCAGACCCTCCCCTCTCTAGAGAAGTTGGATGCAGCAGGCTGAAAGTTTCAACTTCTAATTACGGTTTGGTCTTTCTGGTGACCAGCCCATATCCACTACCACCTCAAAGGAAGTCACCTCAAAACAGAGCATGCTCCTCATGTTCTTATTACATGGAATGTACAGGGTTTTAGGAGTCCTGTGTCAGCGATGGAGTCAAAGACCAAATATTAGCCCTCCCCTGTTTGGCTCAGTGGCTAGAGCGTCAGCCTGTGGACTGAAGGGTCCCGGGTTCAATTCCGGTCAAGGGCACATGCCCAAGTTGTGGGCTCGGTTCCCAGGAGGGGGCATGCAGGAGGCAGCCAATCAATGGTTCTCATTGATGTTTCTATCTCTTCCTCTGGAATTTAAAAAAAACTCACAAAAAAACAACACCAAATATTAGATAGAGGTTCCTAGTGTTCTTACCACTTAGGAATCTATAAGCGTTTTAGAAGCTCTGCTAGGAACTGAGGTCAGAGACTAATATATCTTTTTTCTGTTCTTTCTCATTTTATGCACATACATCTTTTATCCCCATAGACTGACTCAAGGTTTCTCAACCTTGTTGCTATTGATATTTTGGACCAAATAATTTGTTTTGGGGGCCTGTCTTGTACATTGCAGGATTTTTTTTAGCAACATCCCTGGCTTCTGCCCACTAGATGCCAGTAGCAAACCCCTCTCTTGACAAAAAATGTCTCCAGGTCACCCTGGCCGGTGTGGGTCAGTGGTAGAGGATGGGCCCATGCATAGGAGGGTCTCAGGTTCTATGTTCAATCAGGGCACGTGGGAGGCAACCAATCACGGTGTCTCTCTCATATTGATGTGTTTCTCTCCCCAACTCTGTCCCTTCAACTCTCTCTAAAAATCAGTGGGAAGAATATCCTCCCGTGAGGATTAATCAAAGAAAGGAAGTCTCCAGACCTTGCCTAGTTTTCCCTGGCGGCAGAACTCACTCCACCCCCAGCAGGTGAGAACCACTGCAATAGTTCCTTGAAGTCAGAGGCCTTGTCTTATAAATTCTGTATCCCCTAAAATGTATAGCACATAGTAAGCATTTTTGTTGTCCAAACAGTATTGCTGCCTCATGAAAATCATTGCTAATATTTGTAAGGCCCATACTTTGTACGGTTCTAAGCTCTTTACATATATTAACTCATTTAATCCTCACAACCAGCTCTATGAGATAGGTACTATTTTGTGCCCTTTTTAGAGTAAGAAAGCTCAAGTTCAAAGAGGTTAGGTTAGTTGCTCAAGTCACGTAGCTGGAGAGTGACACCAGGATTTGAACCCTAACCAGGCAGTCCAGCTGCAGAATCTGGGCTCAGCCATCTTGCTATCTACTGCTTTTAAATAAAAAGAACAAAACTCAATTTGTAAAAAAAAAAAAAAAAAAGACATCTTCCATTGGTCTATAGAATTTGCATAGGCAAACACATGGTAAAAAATAAAATTTCCTTTTTGACAGAAGAGAGCAAAGCATTTTGCAAAAATCTGAATTGTTTCAGTGGGTGCATCATAGTCTGTCAAAAGGATAAATAATAAACTAACATAACCCTTTATTGGGCATTTTGGTTGTTGCTAATATTGTATTTGAAACATCATAATCATTTGTTTATTGCATGTAAGTTATTCTTCAAAAAATGTGTCAAACATGTAAGGATACAGTTTGATACATTCTGACAAAAGTATAAACCCATGCTACCACCAGCAATCATGCAGAACAGCACATCTCACTTTTGTTCCTTTCTTAGTGGGGTGCTACAGCTAGTGTCCTGGTGCTACAGCTAGTCTCCCATAGCTGGGAGAATCAGTATGCACATTTCTCAAATCTGCATTTAGTGACATCACATTAGTAGCTCAAAATTGGCCATGGTAGGAGTATTTACGCCACAGAAATTGATCAAGTGTCACAAACCACGGCTCTCCACCCTCCTACCTCCCCCCACCTTTTTTTTTTTTTTTTTTGACCCTTTGTAGTCTGTCTGCATCCCCGGCCCCAGGCCTTCACCATCCTATTGCCTGTGTAAAAATTTTTTTTAATGTTTTTTTTATTGATTTCCGAGAGGAAGGGAGAGGGAGAGGGAGAAATCTCATTGATGAGAGAGAATCATTGATTGGCCGCCTCCTGCACGCCCCCTATTGGGGATGGAGCCCGCAACCCAAGCACGTGCCCTTGGCGGGAACTGAACTCAGGACCCTTCAGTCCTTGGCTGATGCTCTACCCATTGAGCCAAATTAGCTAGGGCTAAAAAAAAAATTAAAAATAAAATATGATAATAACTTCAAAAGGTTGGAAGATAAAAATTAAAGAAATACCCTTAAAAAAACACCCTGAAAAATAGGCATTAAAATATTTTTTAAAGCTAGAGGTAGCTTAGAAGGACTAACATTTAACTAAGAAGAGTTCTAGAGAAATGGAAAATTGGAGGGAAAGCCATCATTGAAGGAATAATTCAAGAAATAATCTCATGCAAGATACTGCCCTGGGGGGGGGGTGCCAGGTGGTAGGGGGGCCGGGGGGAGGTCAATGGGGGGGAAAAGGAGACATATGCACTACTATTTATAATACTTTAATAACATAAAAATAAAAGGCCAACAAAAGAAAGAAAGAATCTCACACCCAGCCGGTGGCTCAGTGGTTGAGCATCGACCCGGGAGCTCATGGTCTGATTCCTGGTCAGGGCACAGGCCCGGGTTGTGGGTTCGATCTCCGGGGCGGGAGGGGGGGGGGGGTGTACAGGAACTAGCCGATCAACGATTCTCTCTCCCTCTCCCTCCCTTTTTGAAATCAATAAAAACATTTGAAAAAAAGACATATGTAAAACTTTAGACAATAATTTTTTAAAAAGGAAGCTTAGTTATAGAAGACTAAATAACTTGGCTGTGAATGATATTTATGGAGGCATAATTGTGTAAACAGAGTATATGGATGGATCGCCACTAATCCCAGCATCCCTGGGCTTTCTCCTTGCAGTCTGCAGTCCAGCCAGCAGGGGCTGGCTCTCTGTTCTAACTATTCTGAGTTTCTTTTGGTTAAACAGGAGTGGATTTAATTATATTCTATTGGAAAACAAATACATTAAGAAATTGTTGAATAATGACATTTTTCTTATTGATATTTTCCTCCCCTCCCTCCCTCCCTCCCTTTCCCTCTCTCTCTCCTTTTTTATCTAAGATTTATTGAGTCACCACAGAAGCCAGTTTGAGACGATGACCCCATCTGATATTTGCAGAGCACTCAGTTACCCCCCAGCGTGTCACATCTGCCTGCCTTACGCTGAGACTGGTGTTTTTATCGCCTCTTCCACCCTCCCATTCTGCAAAAGAGGACCTGAGTTCTAAGAGGCTCTTGCCCAAGGTCACACAAGTCAGTGTTGGAGCAGTGTTCAGGTCTTCTTACACCCAACAATGCACATATACGTTTGTATTGATATGTATTTATTTATATTTATAAATTATATTTTAATCCTCACCTGCGGATATGTTTTTATTGATTGTAGAGAGAGAGAAAGGGGGAGAAAGAGAGAGAAACATTGATGTGAGAGAGAAGCATCAATCAGTTGCCTCCTGTATGCACCCACCTGGGGACTGAACCTGAAACATAGGTATGTGCCCTCCCAGGAATTGAACCCACACCTTTTGGTGTATGGACAGTGCTCCAACCAGCTAAGCCACCTGGCCAGGGCACATTTTTATGTTTTAATTGAGGTTTTAAAAATTACCATTTTAACTGTTTTTAAGTTTATAGTTCTAATGAACTATGTTAAGTATATTCACATTATTGTACAACAGATCTTGAGAACATTTAAAAATTTTTAAGTTATTTTTTTAAATAATTTTTTTTAAAATTGTAGTTGACATATAATATATTAGCTTCAGATGTACAACTCAGTGATTAGACACCCATATAACTTACAACACTTCAATAAATCCAGGACCCATCTGGCACCATACATTACAATATTATTGACTATTTCAGAACTTTTTCATCTTGCAAAATTGAAAACTCTATCTGTTTAACAACAATTCCCTGCCCGGCCTGTGTGGCTCAGTGGTTGAGTGTCGACCCATGAACCAAGAGGTCACCAGTTCTATTCTCAGTCAGGGCACATGTGGGGGTTGTGGGCTTGGTCCCGGTGGGGGATGTGCAGGAGGCAGCCAATCAGTGTTTCTATCTCTCTGTCCTCCTCCCTTCCTCTCCCTCTAAAGCCTCCCCGTTTCCCCCTCACCCAGCCTCCGGCAACCACCATTGTACTTTTGTTCCTCTGAATTCGAATAGTCTAGGTACCTTATATAAGAAATCATACAGTATGTCTCTCTGTGATTGGCTTACTTCACTGGGCCTAATGTCCTCAAGGTTCATTCATGTTGTAGCATGTGTCAGAATTTCCTTCCATTTTAAGGCCGAATAATAGCCCATTGTACATATGTACCACATTTTTTTATCCATTCATCTGTCAACGGACACAGTTGCTTCCACCTTTTGACTATTGTGAATAACACTGCTGTGAGTAGGATCCTTGAGTCCTGCTTTCCATTCTCTTGGGTATATACCCACAAGTGGGATTAAATTCCCCATCTTATTCTAAGAAAGGAGCCCCTGGTGGAGTGGTTGAATTGGTTGAACAATCGGCAACGAAAGACGGCCAGTTCAATTCCTGGTCCGGGCACATGCCTGGTCGGTTGGTTTGGTCCCCGGTCAGGGAGCATAAGGAAGGCAACCAACCGACTGATGTCTCTCTCTCTCTCTCCCTTCATCTCTCTAAGCATGTCCTCAGGTGAGGATTTAAAAAATAATAATTCTAAAAATGGTTTGGGGCCACTGTCCCAGCACCTTCATCGATATTTTTTAAGTGTTCTGAATCTTGAATGAATGACCAGAATAGAACAGAGTAGACAATGGCAAGGAGTACCTACAGAAGTCTTTGCTGGAATAAATCTCTGCCCCCCACCCTTGAGAAGTAGCTGCAAATACACTTAAGATCCATCAGAGATGGACTGGAGTGGCCAACCCTTCTTTTCTCATCCACACAAAGGTCTCAGAAACATCCCAGAGTTAAATTCCAACGGAGTAAGCCCTATACATTGAAAAGGTCACAAAGAGGTTAATTCATAAGACTTGGTCTACATGGAAAAGGGTACAAACTCAAGATACTCTAGGCCGGTCACCTGAACTTCATAAAGGACCCATCAAGGCCAGTGGCCGGCACACTCATTAGTCCACAGAGCCAAATAGCAACAGGACAACCATTGACATTTCTTTTGAGAGCCAAATTTTTTAAACTTAAACTTCTAACGCCACTTCTTCAAAACAGACTCGCCCAGGCTGTGGTATTTTGTGGAAGAGCCACACTCAAGGGGCCAAAGAGCCGCGTGTGGCTCGAGAGCCGCAGTTTGCCGACCGCGAACCTAGGCAGAGTAGTGACTGAGGCATAATATGCTGGTCACCTCCAGAATTTTTTAATTTAAATTTTTTTATTGTTTAAAGCATTACATTAACCTTCTTTGGCCTCCATTGGCCTCTCCCCGGCGGCCCCGACCCCCTACTTCCAGACATTTTTTTGCTAGATCTGATTTTTCTAAAGTTGGAAACATGGAAATATCTTGGTTTTTAAAAACGGAATTTAAATTTCCAAAAAGATTTTAACAGCCATGCATAGGTGGGGGGGAAAAGAAAAGAAAAAGCAAGTTTGTAACGTCTGGTGTGCAGCAGTGTGAGGCGCTATGTAGTCAGTGACCTCTGGGGGGAGGCGCGCCTGGTTGGTTTGACCAGAGCTGGGAAGAGGGCTGTGGTGATGCAGCTGCAACCCAACGCCCACACCTGCCTCAGCCCCGCGCTTCCGTTCTCCAGTAACGTTCAGTGCGTTGCCGGCAGAGTGGAAGTGGCCAAAATGAACCAAGTTCTCCACAGTAGTATATCAATGCTGCTCAGATCTTTCATCCACTGTGAGATTTTATTGAGCCTACGTCACAGAATCATTGTAAGATTCAACTGTCTTACAGTTTAGATTCTTTCACATGTAAAGCTGTTGCACTTTTCCTTAAAAATGGGATGCGGGTAATTATTTTTCCACAAACAGTTCAGAGGAGCGTCGTGTGTGGGGAACGATGGCAGCGTCTACAGGAGGTGCCGGGCCTCAGCTCTGGCTGGGGGGAATCAAGAGGAACGGATTCTCAGTGGCTCTGCCGGTGGGGCAGGAGGGCATGCGGGGGAGGCAGAGTTCTGTCTTTTCTGGCAGTGGTGCTGGGAGGCGGCGTGGAGCTGGGAGATGCACATGGCCATAAATGGCGAGCGGCTGCTCAGCCCTCCGCTTCGTGAACCTCACACTGGAAGTTTCGACTGAAGTAAACTTCCGACCTTTCCATCTGCTCCCATGAGTAAGTCAGGGTTTTATAGACTATTTCTGTTCCCATGTAGGAGATCTGAACTATGATTTCTATTACTTAAGGAGGCAGCGTAGCTTATTACTACTGCTAATATTATAATGTTCGTAGTATTCCTATAATTTTTTTTTTTTAATGGTTGACTTTTAGAGAGAGAAAAAGGGAGGAGAGAAACATTGGTATGAGAGCACAACATCGGCGCTGCCTCCTGCACACCCACTACTGGGGACCTAGGCCACAACCCAGGCATGTGCCCTTAGCCTGGAATCCAATGAACGGCCCCCTGGTACACAGGAAGACACTCAACCAGCTGAGCCACACTGGCCAGGGCCCTGTAATGTATCAAAGATTACAGACCTTTCACTTTTATTCTTGTTTTGTTTCCTGATAATTCTGTGAGATGGCTATTATTATTCTCCCTTTACAGATGAGGAAACTGATGGTTTCCTATTGTCCTTTAGGCAATGTTTAGATTCTTTCACATGTCTGACCCTTGCCTGTTCTCCAGATTCCTCTTTTACACTCTCCCCAGACTGGTCGATGTCCCAGCTATTCTGGATTTCTTTTGGTTCCTTAAATAGGTCCGATTCTTTCCGGCCGCAGGCCATTGCACATGCCGTTTCTTCTGCCTAGACCACCTTCCCGTTTCCTCTTTGGCTAGCAACCATTAATCTTCCAGGTCTTCACTCACCATTTCTTCCTGGGAGCCTCTCCTGCACATTCAGGCTACGTTGGACTCCCTGCTAATATCCTCTTGGACCACCCTGCTGGTCCCAGTGCAGACCCATCACACTGAAAACTTCTTACTCAGTATTTCTTGTTCCTGCTAGATTGTCAGCTTCACCATCAGAGACCAAATCTGCCTTATTTAAAAAAGCAAAACAGGCCGAAACCGGTTTGGCTCAGTGGTAGAGTGTCGGTCTGCAGACTGAAAGGTCCCGGGTTCGATTCCAGTCAAGGGCATGTACCTTGGTTGCGGGCATATCCCCGATAGGGGGTGTGCAAGAGGCAGCTGGTCGATGTTTTCTCTCTCATCGACGTTTCTAGCTCTCTCTCTCCCTTCCTCTCTGTAAAATATCAATAAAATATATTTAAAACACACACACACACACACACACACACACACACACACAAAACAATTTTGTTGTTTTCCGAGAGGAAAGAAGAGGGAGAGAGAGATAGAAACATCAACAATGACAGAATCACTGATCCGCTGCCTCCTGCAAGCCTCACATCGGGGATCAAGACCACAGCGCAGGCATGTGCCTGACCAGGAATTGAACTGTGACCTTCTGGTTCACAGGTCAACGCTCAGCCACTGAGCCATGCCGGCTGGGCCAAACCTGCCTTGTTTGGTAGTTGCAGTGCCCAGTCCTGTTGCTCCGAAAGCTTTGGCAACCACAGTCTGGACTCCATAACCATGGAGCTTGCCCTCAAGATAATGCCGAGGAGCTCGGGACAGGCTTCCCCTGAGAAGCAGTAAGCAAGGCCTTCCACTGGCGACCAACATGCACGCCTCCCACAGCAGCTGTGCTTCATTTGGTGACGACCAGGAAAGGCTGGTGTGCTCACCGCTCCCGGAGTCTCTGAGGCTCATTGCAGGGAGAACCTTTGTCCAGCATCCTAGATGCGTCAAGTCACAGAGGACAGGAACGTTTAAAGCTGTCCATACTATTCCTACCTCAGGTCTTTCCTGGGTTTGGTGCACACCTGGTGTGGGTCCTTTACAGATGGCTGGCACGTTGATTTTTTTTTTGTTTTTTTTTTTAAGCATTGAGGTTCAGTCACCAAATTAATGGTGCAAGCACAGGAGTGGAAGTAGCACAGCTGCTCAGGCTGGCACGGCAGGCGTTCAGCAGGTAGGTAGGGCCCAGGGGGAGGAATTGGTGACCTCATTTCAGCAAGCGCAGCGAGCTGAAGTCCCTGCAGGTTGCAATCTGTGAAAAGGGGCTCTTTTTCTCCCCCCAAGCCAGTTACATCTCTTCTCTCCAAAGTCTTTGTGAAAATCCATCACCATAGAACTCCCTAAACCCAGTTACTGATGACAATAACCAAAATCTGTAGCTAAACACTCAGGCAACACCGTATATGGCTGTAAATGATCCAAATAGAGCCCCAGTTCACATCTCCATGAGGAAAGCACATTGAGTGAATTCATTACACGAGCCTCTGCAACGGAGCCAGGAGCTTAAGGCCACGTTCCTCGAATGTGCGCACTCCACAGGACAGGCGTTTCCCGTCGGGCAGCGGGAGCGGCCAGGCCGGACCACTCCCACCCGCCAGCGAATCCAAGCAAGACGCGCGTCCCAAGGAACACGTCTGCCAACTGTTCCGTTGCTCTCCAGCCATCCTTGGGGATTAGCTTCCTGACAGAGCCCTTAGCTCCCTGCGGCACAGCGAAGTGTGCTGTGCTGGTTACAAAGGGGAATAAGCAGAGGCCACAGCCTAGCTTCGTTTATTAAAACAATTGAATGCATAAACTGAGTGTGAAAACGTTCCTGGGAGAATATGCTCCAAACTTACCGGTTAACCATGCCCGTCTTTGGGAGGTGGCTTTATAAGAAAGGATAGTTACTTTCTATGTTTGTGTTTTTCCTTCAAAATTTGGAAAATGTATGTGGATTACACTTGTGAGCAGAAATAAAATTTGAAGTAGATCAAGAGTTAGTGACAGTGTTCATGTAGACTAATGTCACTCCAATAAAAATTTAAAAATCTATAATAAAAGCATAATATGCCAATTAGACTGGACATCCTTCCGGACGAAGCCGGAGCTGTGAGGGAAGCCGGTGCTGGCCGCTGGGGAAAGGAAGGCCTACTCTTGCACGAATTTCATGCATCAGGCCTCTAGTAAATAAATAAAATTCTCTACAGGGAGGATCAACACATTCGTCTTTCCAATGTTCTGATTTCCACTAAAGTGTAAACCAAGAAATATTAGGGAAAAGGAAAATCATTAAAGCTAATGCCTGGGTAAAGTCTGACTATATGATCTAATTGTGGAAGCATGACAATTAGCGGGAAGAACACAGGTTTTGGACACTGTCAAGCATAGGTTAACCATTGGTTCTGAATGTTACGTGCAATGTAACTTTTACCTAAATTTTCTAAGTCTGCTTTTTTATCTGTGAATTGAGTATATTGCCTATGATAGGGAACTATTTAGAGGACCAATAATAATTAAAACACCTGACACAAAAAAGGTTCGATCAAGACCTTTAAAAATCAGTCAAAATAATAATAGAAAACAGAGAACACACTCAAACTGGGTGACTTGAGGAGGGTTTAATAAAGGGCTCTTTACAAAGACACGGGCAGAGTTCAGGGAAACCAACAAGAATGACGGAATAATCCAGAGCTAGTTGAGGAATTGTCCTTTATATCCCTAGGTTTGAAGGGGCAGAGAGAAGGAGGTAGAGCTAGAGAGGGCGGTATAATAGGAGTCACAGTCTTTGGTAGAGGGACAACCATGTGACCTGGCAATGAGGAAGCCAGAACAAATTTCCTGACCGTCCTTTCCTCAGGCCTTTTGATCACCTGAGGGTGCTACTAATTGCATCAACACAGCCCGAAGTGAGAGGGCCAGGGGGCTTGTTAATGCCATACACCTGGGTCAGCGCGCCTGGGCGCAGAGCAGGATGCAGCCGTTCTGAGGGGCAAATGGAAAGTGTCCAGCACAACCTCTCCCCCAACACAATTCACACCACTGGAGCTGTTACACACAACGCTTACATGTCTGCTGAGACAAAAACATTTTCTTTCCAGAATTTTCTATTCTAATTTTTTTAGGGGAAAAAGAGGAGGGGAAAGAAAGAGAAGGGAGAAAGAGTGAGGAGAGAGGGCAGTGGGGAGGAGAGAGACTTTCCAGAATTTCTGATGTAAAATTGAGTTCTTTTATTAAAGCAGAATTCTTCTCAGTCTTTTGTGAACCTGTTTTGCAGCTTCCCTAATTTAGAAGTAATCTTAGGATTTTTCTGTTTAGGTACTATTCAATAGGAATTCAGGTACAAGATTTTCTTAGACTCAAAAAATCAAATGGTAGTGAAACTTACAGTCCTACTGAATGATAGGAAAGTTTTTAGTTTCTTATCAAATAGATAAAATAAATAAATCAGGACATCAATTTCACATTGACATTTTTATTAACGCCAACTGTTTTTTAATTATTATTTTTTTAAAACAATAGCACAAAAATGTTTCAAGGAAGCAGTCTCACAATCTGATGACCTTCTGAAATACAGTTAAGCCACACCAAATATGAATTTCTGTTAATAACACAAAAATATTTTAAAAGAAAAATCAAAGGAAAAGAGGGGAGAAAAGAAAAGAAAAATTGTAGGGACAGAGACAGGAATGAGATGTAGAGTTAAAACGCACGGGGTTAGACAGGTGAGGCTTGTAAGTAGGATACACTGTTGAAGGAGTGGCACACCACAGGCAGATAGTCTTATTACTGCTTTTAACCAGTTACCACTAATAAATAGGCCCTGCAGCAGTTCCCACTGCTTCTTCCGTGCTCCAGTGAACCCGAGAAGCCAGTGCTTGATACTGTCAGTAAGAGGTTTGATAGCTGGCCTCCGAGACAACTAAGACCACTTTTAGCAGAATAACTCCTTCAGAAAGGCCTGGCTGAAAACCTTTTCGTTTCTATTGTCTCACTTATATGCCTTTCAGGGTTCTTAAAAGTAATCTTAAAAAAAGAAAGAAAAAACAATGTATATCAGTTTCTCTTATTTAATGTGGCTATAAAAGATGTTTCCTTATTATTTCGTTACCTCTAAGAAGGACACCGGGGTGGGTGCTGGGGGTGGAACTAAGGGGAGGAAAAACCCAGACCAGGATAAGTGTGTGTGTTTTTTAACCTTCTTTTTCTTCTTTTTCTTTTGCCAAGGGGTCACACAGAAGGGAAGGCAAGGAGGAAAACTACAATCCTTGTTTGGATTGAGTTATGCAGGAAAATGTGTCTCCTGATCAGTCCCCATGCCAAAAACAAAAACCAAAAAACCCCCAAAAACCCACTTGGAATTATGCACAGACTCTATATTATACGAGCTATCAGTCTTTCATGTTTAACCATTCCCCGCAATGGACACTACCCTTGGCTTGTAGGCTGCTTGCAGAACCCACTTCACAAATATCCTCTTCACCCAGAAGCCTCTGGTTTCCTTTGGGTAGGTTATAAAAACAGAACATCTGTCATTAACAGGAGAGTGTTAAATACTTTTTACCACTGACAAGGCTTCAGGAAGTTTCACAGTTTCATTATGCTCTATTTATTACTATCATATTTACAGTTTTATTTTTTATTCTTTTTTTTTTTTCTTTTTTTGCTGAATTGCTGATTTTCCTTTTTCAATAGAACTTAATTCTGGAGTGTGAGCAGGAACCAGTTAACTACATTCATTGTCCAACCCCCACTGGTTTGAAAGAAGACTCCAAATTCTTGGTATATGAATCAGCTGTTGGGTAGCTCCACCTTCTCCGGGCAGCGAAGCAGCAGAACCGCAGTGGCGCGCTCGGGGCTCACACTGCGGGCGGCGAGGCCTTCCGCTGAAGGAGGTGCTGGTGGATGCTCTCAGCGTCTCGCTTGAGCCACGCGGCATTCAGCAGGATATTTTCACAACACTGCTGGATGGTACGCTCAGCTGAAGGAGCGGGGTGACTCTCGAAGAAAGCCTGGTGTAGAACAACCCAGAATGTAGGATCATTACTAGGAATAGTAAGAGGTTAGTACCAGGTCCTGAAAAAACACCTGCTCGTCTGTAAAGAAATCATAACCTTCACTCATGACGATTTACCACTGCCATCCTCAGGCTAAAAGAAAACAAGCAGCCTCTTGGACCTGCCTACAGGAATTCTCCCCTAACCTAAGTATTATATGTTTAAAACCTAATAAAAAGTTAATAGTAAAGAGATAGAACCTACAACCTTTCTTTTTAAGAAAACTATATTTTTTATTGATATCAGAGAGGAAGGAAGAGGGAGAGAGAGATAGAAACGATCAGTTGCCCCCTGCAGGATCCAGCCAGCAACCAGGCACGTGGCCTAGACTGGAAACGAACCTGGGATCCTTCAGTACACAGGTGGATAATCTAGCCACTGAGCCAACCTTTCTTTTTGTTAAATGCATTTTTATTGATTTCAGAGAGGAAGAGAAGAGAGACAGAAACATCAGTGAGAGAAAACCACTGATCAGCTGCCTCCTGCACATCCCTCATTGGGGATGGAGTCCACAAGCTGGCATGTGCCCGGGCTGGGAACTGAACCATGACCTCCTGCTTCATAGGTCGATGTTCAACCCCGGAGCCATGCTGGCCGGGCCTTACAACCTTTCTTTAGATTCAGACTCACTGTCCAGCGGTTAGTCTAGGCTTTGGAATCAGGCTGGAAACTTGATTCTAAACTTGATCAGGTACTAATCTATGACTGAGTAAACTAACTGTTCTAAGTCTGCCTTCTCATCTATGAGAAAATATTTACTCCAGAAGATTAAAGAGACAACACATATAAACAGTTGTCAGAGTACTGAAGGACTCAACACATTTTGGCTGTTTCAGATAAAGATTTGTAAGGGATGATAAAACCAAGAAACTTACATTGCTGCTATACCCTAATAATTTAATACTCCAATGACTCACATTTTTTACACAATAAAGCTATTTCTAATTTTTTATAATGCTTATTGATTTAAGATTAATTTTCTAATGAAGTCTACCTGGTTTCACAGAAAACAAAACAACTCTTAAAAACCAACCAGCAAAAGGATAGGGTCGTCCCATTGAACTAATAATCACTAAGAGAATGATTAATTCATCAGATTAAGTCTAGAACTTCTAGAAATCAATAACCTTATTTACATAGATGACAATATTCCCTCCCTCAAGTGTCCTTACCATGGTTGGATTCTTTTTTAAAAATATATTTTATTGATTTTTTACAGAGAGGAAAAGAGAGGGATAGAGAGTTAGAAACATCGATGAGAGAAGAGAGTCATCGATCAGTTGCCTCTTGCACACCCCCCACCGGGAATGTGCCCACAACCAAGGTACATGCCCTTGACCGGAATCAAACCTGGGACCTTTAAGTCTGCAAGGCCGATGCTCTATCCAGTGAGCCAAACCAGTTTCGGCGCATGGTTGGATTCTTAGGGCCTGAGTAAGATGCTAGTCTTCCGCTTATTAAGCACCACCATTTACACAAGAGAAACCTGGGAATTATCCTCAACTCTCCCTGCCCCCAATATGTTCACAACACAGAGAAGCCATTCAGTAAATATTTGTTGAATTAAAGATTAATAAAATCAGGCCTCTGGATCTCTCTCATTACTTCACCTCCTCCAAGCTACTGTATCATTCTTGCTTGGAGAGTTAGCTTCCCACCATCTTCTCTTCTCCCTTTCAAACTATTTACACTGCAGACAGGCTCAAATTTTAAAAACACAAACCAGATCAAATCCTCCTTTTTTCTAAACTGATATATATATATGTGTGTGTGTGTGTGTTGGGGGGGGGGGTACTGAGACTGCAACATGGGTATATGCCCTGACAAGGAATAAAACCTGTGACCTCTTGGTTCCTGGGTTGACGCTCAACCACTGAGCCACACCCAGCTGGGCAAGTCACTCCTTTTATTTCAAAGGCTTTTTTTGCAAAGCCATTCAAGGACTTTCCATTAATTTTTTTATTTTATATTTTACTGATTTTTTACAGAGAGGAAGAGAGAGGGATAGAGAGTTAGAAACATCAGCTGCCTCTTGCACATCCCTGCAACCAAGGTACATGCCCTTGTCCGGAATCAAACCTGAGACCTTTCAGTCCGCAGGCCGATGCTCTATCCACTGAGCCAAACGGTTTTGGCTTCATTAATTTTTTAAGTATGTTTTTATTGACTTTAGAGAAAGGGAGAGGGGGAGATACAAAACATCAATGAGAGAGAAACATCAACATTGATTGGCTGCCTCCTGCATGCCCTGTACTGGGTGGGATCAAGTCTGCAACCTGGGCATGTACCCCGTCCGTGAATTGAACCAGCAACCTCTTGGTGCATGGGTTAATGATCAACCACTGAGCCACACCCTGGGCAATTCTCAGGAAAATGATAATAGGGCCTACAAAGTCCTCCATGGTCTGGCCTCTTCCTACCTTACAGTCTTAAACTGGCCACTGCCTTCCCCTCCAAACGTTATGTGTATTTCTCCTTCAGAGTACTTATCTGAACTGTTTACATAATACAATGCACAATATTAAATGAAGGCAGAGATCAAGTCTTTCATGTTTTCTCAAGATCTTAAATCTTAATTTTTAATAATGGCTCACAGAGTGAACCAAACATCATCTTCCAAATCCATACCAGATAACCCCCTTGCCTTCAAATGTTGAAGGTGAAAGCGACACTTAAAATACTTCACAATTAAAAGCAATGGAAGGCTTAAAGGTAACATTTTCCTAATCAGTGTAGATTTCTCCCCTAAATACCAAACTTTATCACTATACTGATAACATTTTAAAAGCTAAGAGAGGAGTTCCTACATAGTAACCTACATAGGTTATTAGAAAGGGAAAAAGCTGCCTTAGCCAGTTTGGCTCAGTGGATAGAGTGTCGACCTGCAAACTGAAGGGTCCCAAGTTCGATTCCAGTCAATGGCACATCCCCCAGTTTGTGAGCTCAATCCCCAGTGGGGGTGTGCAGGAGGTAAGAGAGATCAATGATTCTCCTCTGAGCATTGATGTTTCTATCTCTCTCTTCCTTTCTGAAATCAATAAAAAAAAATTCTTTTAAAGGGAAAAAGCTAACATGACTGACCTACTCTGTTCCAGCCCCACTATGATACTTAATCTAAATAATAAACTTATCATCACTCCATTTTACAGATTAAGAAACAGGATCATAGGGTTACAAAAGTTGCTTGAAGTCGAATAGCTAACAGAGCAGAGTTATACCCAGGTTAACTGCCTCCAAGTTCCATATTCTTTCAACCATATTTCAACTCCCTCAAAGTTGATTCCAACCCTAAATTCTTCAGGCATTAAAGAATCAATCTAAGCTATTTTTCTCTAAGCAATAAAAGGAGAACTAACATATATTACCCCTACATGCTATGATTATAGTTTGGTTAGTGTTTTTATTTACAAGGTTGAAAAGTGAAAAGTTAACAGTATTTTCCTTACCTTAACTTCTCCAGCCATTTTATCAACTGCAAATCCCTCAACTGATAGCTGAAAAACACACACACAATGGTTTAAATAGTAAGAGGCTTGGAACCAACTTCGTTCACCCTAAAAACAAACTGTTCTTCAGTTTATTCCCGAGGGTGCAGGATGGGTGACGGAGATGCCCTTTAATAAGACTAATAACTAAGGAAACTCTTAAAGAGCAAAGACCATAATCTATGGGACTTGTGAATCATGAATGTCTCTCAATAACATCCATGATAAGCAAGCTACTCAAAATAAATTCTTCACATACCTTTATTAGTCTGGATATTAAGAATCCTCCCTGGTATCGATTATAAAGTTCTTCCCAGTTGTCCTTTATAAATTTCCAAGCAGCTTTTCTTCCATGTTTGCTGCCTCCAGCCACTCCACCAATTACTGATACAGTATCCTGTGGACGTACCTCTTCCTAAAAATAGAAAGAGAACTAAAAGTCTACTGTACCCTAAGCATCTAGTACCAGAAAGAGCAAATGTTGTTGAGGAACCCAAGTAATTGCATGAAGATAATGTTCCCTGTTTTAGCAATAACTGGCACCTGAAGCTTCCAACAAAGAGAACATTTAACCTAAAGATCAGCCAAGCCGATAATAAGGCCTGGAATCGGGTACAAACTGGTTGCTCAGGAAGCACTTGGTAGGGCTTCTACAGAGTAGGAAAGGGAAGAGAGAAAGGGAGCTTCCCAGTGTATTTTCTCTCCCAACTATTTTGATCCTCACCACTAGAGGGAGATATAGAGTCAGTAACAAAGTCATTCCAGTTTTCCTACACTATGCCTTACTTGGACCCGCGGTCTGGATCAAAGACACTTGCTACAGATCAGTGGGTAACAATTCCCTCGAAAAGCAGTTTTCATTGTAACTTACTGAAAGTGCAAACGTGAGGACTTTTTGAATCAATTCAGGTGAAAGAGTAGCCCCAAGGACTCTTTCAATTCGGTTTTTCTCTTCCTGCATATCTGCTTGCTTGTGAAGCTATAATGAAAAAATAAAGACAGAGATGGTTAAATCTACCCTGGGAGTTATGCAAATGCTTATATGAGCTTCTTCCCCAGTATGGTGCAACCTTTGCTCTAGATTCTCACTGGCTAAGACTGTAGGGCATAAAATTAACAAAAGAATACTTTTTAAGATGTTTGGCACTAAATTTCTCATGCCATTTTTGTAAGTCACTATAAATAAGTGCTCACTATATGAATGACTTTTCAGTTCTGAGCAGTTTACATCAACATCTAAGGGGTTAACCCTTCATGGCCAAATTCTTTACAGCATAGATGTCTGACTAATGTTCTGTGTTATATGAACAAACTAGTTACTACTAATATCACTGATGATCATCAATTTAATTTAGAACAGTAAAAAAATATATAAGATGCATTATTTAAAATAACATTTTAAGAATGTTTGATGATGTACATATGTTCTTGATACATTAAATAGAAAACGGAGAGATAAAGCAAAATTATTCTTAATTTTAAGAAGTTTAATGTGAAGGGGGAAAAACCCTGAAAACCAATCAAAATGTTAACATTAATTAATAACGGTTTCTGATCGGTGAGATTCTGCATCATTACATTTTTTAAACTGCAAGAAGCAGCACATATTGAATGCAGAATATTAAGAAAATAGAAAAGTATAAAGAAAAAATCAAAATACTACTATACATACATTACCAAATCAGGAATAAGATCATATTATACGTGCTATTTTGGTGATCCTGATATTTTAAATTTACTGTAAGTTTTATTTTTTATTTTTATTTTTCTAGTATCTATTCATAGTTAATATACAAAATCTTCTTTCATAATCAGAAACATTATTATATATCTTTAAAAATTAGGACTACAAAGATATATGAGATACTTCTTGAAGACAACTTAATTTATAGACTCTCTTGACCGTTTTTTTCCCCTAAAGATTTAACACTGACCAGTGTCTGGAGACCCCATCACAGCTCCCAGTTTCCTCTTCCTTTCCTTTGGACTCTTTTGAGCAGCAGTGTGGTAAAATAGATAGGAAGTCAGGTGATCTGGGTTCTAGTCCCAGTTTGCCTCTAACTAGCTGTGTGATCTTGACTAAGTCCTTAACCTCTCCGGGTCTCAGTTTCCCCATCTGTAAAATGAGCGGGGTGGACAGATGATTTCTAAGGTCCTTTTCAGCTCTAGTACTCAACGTCTGAACTTGGGCTTTTAGGAAGCATTTTCCCCCCAGGAAGAACCTGTTACACTAGTCCACTAGATGGCACCATAACACCCCATTTCAAATATACTTTGAATTAAAGTTAATTTTATCTTGCCTCATTATCCTTAAATTACCAACAAAAAAATCCTCCTCATCTCTCATCAACTGTTTGTGTTATTTTTAAAAGAACTTTGACTCTGAGCCCCAGCTGAGTAGCTCGATTGGTTAGAGCATCCCAATAAGCCAAGTTCGCGGGTTCGATCCCCAGTCAGTGCACTAACACAAAACAACCAATGAATATAAATAACAACAAATCAATGTGTTTTTTTCTTTCTCGCTTTCTCTCTCTAAAATCAACAAATTAAAAAAAAAAACACAACTGATTGTCTTCATATGAGAGCTATTTCATAGTAAAACTGAATTATTGAGTTCCCCTGTATTAAACAGATGCAAATTCTTATACATACCAGTATAAATTCTTAAAAGTATGCCATGACATGAAAATGTCAAGGTATCTGTTATGAAATTTTTTGGAACCCTATTTTGTCTCCTACTCTATATGGGATAGATAAAAACCCATAAATATCTCATTTTATATGCAAAGAAATATATGATTTATAGTATATAGATTCACAGATTATTAAGAATGAGAAGGTACCTTAATGTCATTTAGTTGAAAGGTAAACCTAAAGTATAATTGTGTATTATTAGGAAGAAAACCCTTGCACAAGATGGGTAGTTTAAAGGAGTACATTTTGAGATGGCATTTCTTAAACAAATCAAGTTTGTATTTTTCAGAACATTCTAATCATTTAAATAGGATTTACTTAAAACTAAAATACTGGAAATTAGATTTGCAATTCTGATCCATTGGGATCAGTAAATATTCTTAATAAATTATAGGTGGAAGTATTAAAACACATCACACTCCTACCCTGTTCATCCCTCTAAGTGTTGATCTTTCAATGCATGAGTGTTAGAAGTCAGGTGATCTGGGTTCTAGTCCCAGTTTGAGTATTTAGCACATTATGCACATTTTACTTGATGATAATAAGACAACTTAGCTCCCTTATCTCTATTACAACCAATGTAATCAAGTTATTTCTTAGACAGATAAATGCATGGATAGGGACTAGAGATATCACCTGTTCCACAGTATTAGGACTTTCTAACAGGTCACTGCCATTATAAGGACATGGAAAGTTTTGCCTGTATTTTTCTCTAAGCCAGAGTTAATTATATGCTAACCACCCTGGGGAAACCAGAGAGGCTATGCAGTCAGGTGAATTCATTTCCTGTCCATTCATAAGAGGCCCTGGCATAATTTAAACCCTTCAGATACCTGATCTATTCCCTTTCTAAGCATAGAAACAAACCTTTTGTTTTAAATGGGCAGACCCCAAGTAAATTTACATTGAAGGGGAAAATTTTAAGAACCTGACTTATTAATAAAAATAAATGAACATTTTCAGTCTTAAGAATTAAGATACATAAACTGGTGGTAAAAAATTGTTTTACTTTTTGTATCATATTGGTAGTATACATGAACAGACATTATATATTTACTAAAGGCCCAGTGCACGACATTTTGGGGGGGCAGGGTTCCCCCCAACCCTGCCTGTGCCCTCCGGCAGTCTGGGAGCCCTCAGGGGATGTCTGACTGATGGCTTGGGCCCACTGCTTCAGCATTGCTGCGGAGGTGGGAGAAGCTCCCACCACCACCGTTGTGCTCACCAGCCTGTGCTCACCAGCCGTCAGCCTAGCTTCTACGTTGAGTGTCTGCCCCCTGGTGGTCAGTGCGCATCATAGCAACCAGTCATTCTGCCATTGGGTCGATTTGCATAATACCCTTTTATTATATAGGATCCTATAGTTTCTTAATATTTGGTGACTGCAATTACGCATACCTGTATAAATTTCTTTTGCCAGGACTTCTTTTTTTTAAAAAAAACACACACATAAAACTCATACTATCTGTATCAATCCAAGTTCGAAAGCAGAAAATGGGAGCCCTTTCCAAATTTACTCACCTTTATCATAATGTCTAAGGTAGTGCCATCACCATGCTTCAAAACAGTTAGATAGACCTACAAGAGAATATAGGAACAAAAAAGAAGGCATCTAATTAAATATATCTTCCAAATACTCTAAAGTAAAGACAGAAAGCAAGTAAAAAAATTGTAACTAGCCATGTGTTGATGTTGCATATAATTGTGGCAGGAAGCTAAGAGCCCGCCTGAACCGGAAAGGCAGATGGCATGTAGTAAGTAAGCAGAGCTCAGGGGAATGTGCTTTGATAATCACCTTTCAGCACCACAGTGCAGACTGAGAAACTTTAAACAAATGAGAAGCTAACTACAAATCCCTTAAATACAACATATTAACACAGGGTCAGACATGATTTTCAGGTCAGTACTTAGGTAATTTTTAGTTACTATTAAATATGTTCCACATTACTAGAGTGATGCAGTCACCTAGAAATTAAGGTCATTCATTATGAAAACCTACAGGACTCCTCAGATCGGCGGAGAGAATCTGTTTCCCTTCCACGTGGTCCTTAAACCGACGACGAGCTTCTTCTAACGTTGCCTTATGTCCTGCCTTTCCTAGTTTGCCCAGGACCAGGCCCCTCAGGAGTGCATCCAGATGACCTGATTGAGAAGAAAAAGACAAAGAACTACTTAAAAAGCCTATTTACACAAATATGCCTCCTAAATGTCTTATAATTGTGAGGAATTAAAAGACAGTTACATATCTACAGTCTTAAATAACAGAATCAATAACCTTAGTACTTGAAAAAACACTTGGTTTAAATTGATCAAATCATATGAGTGAAATGAAGTGCTAAATAGATCAGACAAGCAAATAAATTGCTAACTTTGTCTATATTCACAAATGCCAACTATCTAAATTTACTAAATGTTCACTCCATCTAGGTAATTATACAGCTAAGGATTGTGTGTGAAAGAACAGGCTTACATCATGCAATTTTAACCCAAGATTCAGGGAAAGGCCACATACAGTACTAGTATTCTGCATATAAGGAATTAAAAATGGATTTTAAAAATAAAATTTGACAGATTTATTACTCCAAAGATATGCAAATAAGCACATGAAAGATGCTCAACATCATTGATCATTAGGTAAATGCAAATCAAAACCACAATGAGGTACCACTTCACACCCAATAGGATGGCTAGAATAAAAAGACAAATAATAACAAATGTTGACAAAGATATGGAGAAATTAGAATCCTCATATATTGCTGGTGGGAATGTAAAATGGTGTGACCACTCTAAAACAGTCTTGCAATCACTCGGAAGGTTAAACATAGAATTACTATATTACCCAGTAATTCCACTCTTAAGTATAAACCTAAGAGAAATGAAAGCATATGCCTACACAAAAACTTGCATACAAATGTTCATAGCAGCAGTCATAATAGTAAAAAAGTGGAAATAATCCAAACATCTATCAACTGATGAATAGACAAACAAAATGCAATACTGTATTTCCATATAATGGAATATTATTTCAATTATAAAAAGGAATTAAGTGATATGTAAAGCATGGGTGAACCTTGAAAATATGCTAAATGAAAAAAACTAGACACAAAAGGCCACAAATGATATGACTTCATTTATGTAAAATGTCCAGAAGAGGCAAATCCATCAGATAGAAAGCACATTAGTGGTTGCCCGAGACTGGGGTTACCAGAGACTGGGAAATGACAGCCAATTCGTATGGAGTTTCTAATGAGGTTAAAGAAATTGCTCTGGAATTAGATGATAGTAACAGTTGTGCAACCTTGTGAACATACTAAAAACTCTGAACTGTAAACTTTGAAGGGTGCATTTTATGCTATATTGGTAATATTTTTTTAAAAAAAATTAATACAGCTGAAACTGGTTTGGCTCAGTGGATAGAGCGTCGGCCTGCGGACTGGAAGGTCCCAGGTTCGATTCCGGTCAAGGGCATGTACCTTGATTGCGGGCACATCCCCAGTGGGGGCTGTGCAAGAGGCAGCTGGTCGATGTTTCTCTCTCACTGATGTTTCTAACTCTCTATCTCTCTCTCTTTCTCTCTGTAAAAAATCAATAAATTATATATATATATATTTTTAAAAAATATATTTTATTGATTTTTGACAGAGAGAAAGAGAGGGGGATAGTCAGAAACATCGATGAGAGAGAATCATCGATCAGCTGCCTCTTGCACACCCCCTACTGGGGATGTGCCCGCAACCAAGGTACATGCCCTTGACTGGAATAGAACCTGGGACCTTTCAGTCCGCAGGCCGACGCTCTATCCACTGAGCCAAACCGGTCCCAGCAAATTATATATTTTTTAAATTAATACATATCTGATGGATTTGCACAGTACAGTGGCCAAATAAAGTTGTGGTATATTTACACAATGAAATACTCCTCAGCAATAAAAAGGAATGAACAACCTAGATCATAGTGAGTGACAAGAACATCATATTGAGTGACAGAAGCCAGATATAAAAACAGAATCCTACATAATAAATAAAGAGGTAATATGCAAATTGACTGTCATACACTCACAAGATGGCTACCTATGACCAGGCTGGCAGGAGGGTTAGTGAGAGATGGCCAAACAGCTGAACAAACAGGCTGTGTGGGGCAACCAGGCCAGCGGGGGGGCCGTGAGGGGTGACCAGGCTGGCAGGGGGGTAATTGGGGGTGACCAGGCCAGCAGGGGGACAGTTAGGAGCAATCAGGTTGGCACGTAGAGGCAATGAGGGGTGATAAGGCCAGCGAGGGGCAGGGCAGTTAGGGGGAACCAGGCAGGCAGGCAGGTGAGCGATTAGGAGTCCACGGTCCAGGATTGTGAGGGATGTCTGACTGCCGGTTTAGGCCAATCCCCAGCAGGTGGACATCCCCCAAGGGGTCCCGGATTGGAGAGGGTACAGGCTGGGCTGAGGGGACTCCCCCCTCCATCCATGAATTTCGTGCACCGGGCCCCTAGTATATATAGATAATGATTTCATTTATAGAAAGTTCTAGAAGAGGCAATATTAATCTAGCATTCAAAGAAGTCAGAACAGTGTTTGCCTCCCAGAATAAGACTTTCAGGAGGAAATACCACCTTTAGTTATTAGGAGATGGTAGAAACTAATTATTTTGTCAACATTGTCTCATGGAGAGACACACGTAGAAGGCCAAATGATTTATTTAATTCAGAAAACTGGCTCTGCCCTGGCCGGTTTGGCTCCATGGTCAGAGTGTCGGCCTGTGGGCTGAAAGGTCTGGGGTCTGATTACAGTCAAGGGCATGTACCTTGGTTGCAGGCTAAATCCCTGCCACAGTCAGGGCGAGTGCAGGAGGCAACCAATTGATGCGTCTCTCTCACATTAATGTTTCTCTCTGTTTCTCCCCTTCCCTTATACACTCTTTAAAAAAAAAAAAAAAAAAAAAAATCAATGGAAAAAATATCCTCAGGTAAAGATTAACACACACACACAAAAAGAAAACTGGCACCCGTGTCTTTACAAGTTGTATATAAGGTATCTGGTATTTATGATAATAATCCAAAACTCCCTGTAGCTCTTCTTGACTATAAATAGGCTTTTGGAACTCGTGAAAGACTTTTTATTTCCAACATTTGCTTATGCACAAATCATATTTAGCAACAAATACACATAATATAACCACCGCTGTTTTTATGTTAGTGACCCATGTAACTTCACAACTTGGCTTAAAAGACCCAAGTCTTAATTTCTGGCTAGCTGAATACCAAGATGAGGCTACTGCCATTGTTAACCACAGATAAGTAACAAAGAACCAATTTCCGATCAATTATTTCTCCATTCAGTACATCCTTTACCTTCTCCAGGTTTGGGGTCCCAGCCCAGTCTCTCCCCTATGGGTGAAAAGACATCTTTCACAAACTCCTGGATTTCCTCATAGAAGTCTGTGTGGGACAAGAGAGTTGAGAGAATCCCCAGGTTACAGCTCAGGTCGCTCCATACAGTATAATTGGGCTCATTCACAAAAGCCTCCATGACTTTTAGAACCTCTACAGTGCTAATGATTCCAGCTCGAGCCTGGGATAGGAAAAAACATAAATTAATCTAGTCTTCTAGCAAAAACAAAACAAAAAACACAAGCATGCATTTTTGGCATTATCTACCGCTAGTTAGTCATCTCTTTGCTTTAAAGGAAATGAGACTACAGCAGCTCAGAACACTAGACTTTTATAAAATAAAAATCCTGACAACATTCCCTACCTTTTTTTTTGTTTTGTTATTTATAAAAGAGCCACTTTAAAATATGCTAAAATTCTCCCAATTTGGAGAAAATGAAAAAATAAATGAAGACAGAAAACAGTTAACTTCCTATTTCTATTCTATTTCAGGGGTCTTGGCTTTGTTTTTCTTTTGAAAATTTTCATACGTTTAGAAAAGTTACAAAAATAGTTGGGACTTGGGTTTTTGACAGAGGCTCTTTCAAAATTGGACCTGCAAACTATGTCAACTTTAGCTTGTCCTTTACTCATTTCTAAAAGAACACATACTGGAAGGCACTACAAATTCAGAGTCCTTTCAGAATTAGCTAAGAGAGTTAGGAAAAAGAACTTCTGTTACAACAGCCAACTGCACAAACACACCACTCTCCTGGGACAGGTCTCTCTCAGCAATGAGATCAGCAGATGTGAGGTTTTGTGCATCAATGCTAATCTGTGTTTATACAAAGGAGGAATCCAAAACCAGTTACTGCAGAGGGGAGGGAAAACTTCAAGTCCAACTTAAAGGAACACTAGGACGAATCTGACAATTTTATCATAGTCAAAGATATCTAGAAATTATCTAACCTATGTTGGAGTCATAAAAATAGCATTACTAATTGCTGCTTTAAATCTTTTCTGGAACAAAGCCAAATATAATTCTAAAGCTAATGGGCTATTATATAGTTGTTAAAAAATTCTAAACTTTCCCAGCAAAGTACAATCTACTTTAGTTAAATAGAAATCATTCTAAATCAATTAAGTATTTTTAACCACATTAGTAAGGAAATTTCTTCAAAGCTCTTACCTATTTCTATTGAAAAGAATTTCTATGTTTCAAAGGCTAGTTTAAGTACAGTTGTAAAAAACTGACCTACGAATAGTGAAATGGGATTTGTTTCTGGTAAATTATATAGGTTCAATTTTGTCATGTTAGTTAATAATTAGTCATTTGCTCTAATTCCAAAGGCATTCAACCTTCAAGAAGAACTATATTCTTCTAATTATGTTTCAGTTAGACACTCCAGGAAAAACAAAATCCTTTAATCAACAAAATCCATCACACTATGTGAGAAAGGCTCACCAAGGAGAAGAGGTCATTCTGTAATCCAAGTCGATCCACAGGGGGCAGAGAAAGGTCGCGAATGCCTGGTAATAAACTTTCCAGCATGGCAGAGCTGTACTGGGTCCGATAAAATCCAACTGTTCCCAGGTTTAACTGAAAAGACATCCAGTAGATATTATTAAATAGTTTCATTTATTTTTTAAGTCAATCTTTTGTAGGTGTGAAAGAGTTCTAGTTTTAGTATATCTGGATGAAAACAACAAAAATCATATACGCCAACAGAGGGATTAAAATGAAAAACACATAAAGATAGAAATCAATTGTCAGAGATGAATACAAAGACAAAAGAAAACAAACTTGACATGGTAGAGGCCAAAGTGAGGGAAAGTAGGAAGAACATGGAGGGGAGAAATGATATGGATAAGTTTCTATTTCTAAACTTAGTAAATAGTTTTAAGATTATAGAAAATATTTACTATATGTAAAAATACTTGGACAGTGGAATATATAAGGAAAACTAATAAGCCTTTACAAACAGTAATCTATTGAGCCCAGAGCCTCAAGAGAATAACAAATGTCAGGTCCTAGATTTTAAAGAATTACATGAGCCAAAACCGGTTTGGCTCAGTGGATAGAACATCGACCTTCGGAATGAAAGGTCTCAGGTTCGATTCCGGTCAAGGGCATGTACCTTGGTTGCGGGCACATCCCCAGTGGGGAGTGTGCAGGAGGCAGCTGGTTGATGTTTCTCTCTCATCGATGTTTCTAACTCTCTATCCCTCTCTCTTCCTCTTTGTAAAAAATCAATTAAAAATATATATATATAAAGAATTACATGAACTTAAAAAACAGTTCATATGATTTGTGAAGTGAGGTTATCACTGTCATTCTCTGTTGACTATTTGCCAATAAAAAAAAAAATTTGTAATAGTTTTTATACACAAAACATTTTAATGGTAAAATAATAGTATAAAATACTTGCTATTTATATAGATATAGTAAAAAATCACCTCATAATTCTAGTACAAATATTGGTTACCTTATCTTTTACTGTAGAAATAATACCTTTGTTTACCTAATTACAATCACAATGTGCATAACTTTTTTCTCACTTATAATAAAATATTCATATAGCTATTTAATCTTTCAGATTATAATTTCAAATGGAAATATAGTATTCTACTGAGTATAAAAATTAAAACAGAGGGAGAAATGACACTTTTCAGAAAGCACAAAAGTCCAGCTAATGTATATTACTTATTAGGAAGCTACAATTGGGAGAAAAGTTTGTAGTAGACATTTTCATTATGAAACGTATAGAACAATGAAAAACAATATTTACCAACTGTTATTTTTATGAAATGGTTTTAAAACACCAGCTAAAGAAATTTCATGTTTCAGAAATAAACAAACTGATTATTATACATCTGATCTCACTTGATTATAGTTGTACACATATGATGACAACACATCGACATTAACATATCATTACAATGACAGGACAGTTTGAAGTTGCAAGACTACAAATGTTTTGGTTAGTGTGACTTTATACATAGCCTACTATTTTCCCCCTCTTTAATGCTTTGTATCTGCTTATCTACCACTCTCTGCCATAAAGGTAAATATCTAGACAATATTATTTGAAAACTAGCAATACATTTCATGTAGGAAAGTTTAGAAATGTTTTTTTCTTTGCAAGTCCTAGTCTAATATGAAGCAGTAGAATTTAGAACCAGCCACAAAATGCATAAAAGAAGTGAGAGAAGCCAGGACCGGTTTGGCTCAGTGGATAGAGCGTCGGCCTGCAGACTGAAAGGTCCCGGGTTCGATTCCGGGCAAGGGCATGTACCTGGTTGCGGGCACATCCCCAGTAGGGGGTGTGCAAGAGGCAGCTGATCGATGACTCTCTCTCATCGATGTTTCTAACTCTCTATCCCTCTCTCTTCCTCTCTGTGAATAAATCAATAAAATATATATATAAAAAAAAAAGAAGTGAGAGAAATCAATTTAGATAATATTAAAATGGTCATGCCATTTCTGGACTCACCTTTACCCATTGGTCTGGTTTAACATCCTTCAAAACCACATTCATCTCTGGCTTGTCCATTAGAATTTTCAGTTTGGCATGGTTGGGATCTTCACTAGTAGAGATTGTGATAGGAACCATCCACTGGGGACAGTCTTCTCCTTAAGCAAGAGAACAAATAGAAAACTTGAAAAATAAATTCTCACTGTAAAAAGAAGAAGGTAAGGTGGAGAGAGAGGACTAGTATACTATGTACAGGCTTGAGCCTAACTAGTAAGCCAATAGCTCATTTTTAATGGTACAAAAACTCTTTCAGGTGATCTGATTAATATTGGTGCAAAGGAAAAGAGAATTTATTAACAAAATCACAAGTCTAGCCGGGACCTTGGATCAGTGGATAGAGCGTAGGCCTCCGGACTGAAAGATCCCGGGTTTGATTCCGGTCAAGGGCAAGTACCTTGGTTGTGGGCACATCCCCAGTAGGGGGTGTGCAAGAGGCAGCTGATCGATTCTTCTCTCTCATCGATGTTTCTAGCTTTTTATCCCTCTCTCTTCCTCTCTGTAAAAACTCAATAAAATATATTTTTAAAAAATAATAATAAAAAATAAGGGACTGTGCCATCATCAGTCCCTTAAAAAAAAACAAAACAAAAAAACCCAAAATAACAGTTACTTATTTGCAGGACCACAAATACAGTGATTTTAAGCATATTTTAAAATATATATATATATTTATTGATATTTTACAGAGAAGAAGGGAGAGGGATAGAGAGTTAGAAACATCAATGAGAGAGAAACATCAGCTGCCTCCTGCACATCCCCTACTGGGATGTGCCCGAAACCAAGGCACACGCCCTTGACAGGAATAGAACCTGGACCTTTGAGTCCACAGGCCGACGCTCCATCCACCGAGCCAAACCTGTCAGGGCTTAAGCATATTTTAATAGATTTTTTTTTTTTTTTTAGAGAGAGAGAGAGAGGAAGAGAAAGGGAGATAGAAACAATGATGAGAGAGAACATCAAATGGCTGCCTACTGCACTCCCCTCACCAGGGATCGGGCCTGCAAACCCCTTGGTCCATTTGTCGATGTTCAACCAGAGTCAGATTGGCTGGGCACAAATTTTTTTTAAAAAAAAATACGTTTTCATTGATTTTTACAGAGAGAAGAAGGGAGGGGGATAGAGATAGAAACATCAATGAGAGGGGGACATTATCGATTGGCTTCCTCCTGCTCACACCTACACTAGGGCTCAAGCCCTGATTGGGAATTGAACCAGTGACTTCTTGGTTCCTGGGCCATCACTTAAGTACTGAGCAACACTGGCCAGGCCAAATACAGTGATTTTATTTTTATTTATTTATTTATTTATTTTAAATCTTTTTTTTAAAATATATTTTATTCATTTTTCACAGAGAGGAAGAGAGAGGGATAGAGAGTTAGAAACATCAATGAGAGAGAGTCATCGATCAGCTGCCTCTTGCAGACCCCCTACTGGGGATGTGCCCGCAACCAAGGTACATGCCCTTGACCGGAATCGAACACAGGACCCTTCAGTCCCCAAGTCGACGCTCTATCCACTGAGCCAAACTGGTTTCGGCCAAATACAGTGATTTTAATTTAATTGTTGTATTCCCTTTACAGAGCAATAAAGACATCAATGATTTTTACTGTCTTAAAGAAATTTCAAGTATGTGAAAGCTCTCATATAGCATTTAAAAACAAATACTAAGGTATAGTCTTTAACAGTACCTTATATACTACTGAAACACTAGAGGTTGGTTTTTATTTTTCTGATAGACAGGATACACCCTGGGCACTAATGGATTCCAAAATAGACAAGTCATATCTAAAAGCCAAAGCTTTTGTGAGACATACACATATTCTTAGGGATCAGACGGCAAAATTAACTTTGCATTAAGATGTCAAACAAAGGAGTGTCACTGTCCAATAGTACATCAAAGGAACATTTTAATAAGTTATATGCCTTTATGCTATCAGGCTAAACCACAAATTAAAATTTCCTCTCAACACTAGGATATTTCAGGTTTTAACACTGCCTATATTAGTCACAGAGTATTAGTTAGACCTGCAAAACCTATCAGTGCTACAATGCAAATCGCAGGTGTGAGGCAGAAAATGGCAACTGTGACCTTAAAGATTTATTTGGATAATACATGTGTCCTCTAACTTTCAAACATATTTATTAAAAGAGCAATTTTAAATGCTAAAGAAGATTAAGGGTAGAAGGCTATATCTTTCAACCTTAATCGAATGCATATTTTGGTGGATTGAAGATTAAAAGGCATTGGTGATTCTGATATACACCTCCCCCTGCTATTCTAAAGAGGTTTAAAATAAATACAGAAAACTATTTTTTCTTATTTTTCAATTAATCTTTATGCCGGAACCAGTTTGGCTCAATGGATAGAGTGTCGGCTTGGGGACTGAAGGGCCCCGGGTTTGATTCCAGTCAAGAGCATGCACCTTGGTTGCGGGCATATCCCCAGTGGGGGGTGTGCAAGAGGCAGCTGATCAATGACTCTCTCTCATTGATGTTTCTAACTCTCTATCTCTCTCCCTTCCTCTCTGTACAAAAATCAATAAAATATATATTTTTTAAAAATTTAATCTTTATTTTCCTGGATAAAAGAATCTAATGACATGTAGAGATATTTTTTAAAAAAACAGAGATGAGTGGTAAGAGTATAAATTCATGGAATCCAATTATTTTGTTTGAATTCCTACTCTTTTTTAATTATTTTTAAATATATTTTTAATTGATTTCAGAGAGGAAGGAAAAGGGGAGATAGAAACATCAATGATAAGAGAGAATCACTGATCGGCTGCCCCCTGCACACACCCTTTCTGGGGATTGAGCCTGCAACCCAGGCATTTGCCCTGACCGGGAATCAACCCGTGACCTCCTGGTGTATAAGTCAGTTCTTAACCACTGAGCCATGCCTTCTGGGCTGAATTCCTACTCTTTAACTCATCAGAGAATTAACTCAAAGTGACCTTGGGCAATTTAACTAACCTACCTCTGCTTCAGCTCCCTCATTTGTAAAGTGGAAATAATTTTACTTACCCAATAGGATTGCTGAGATTATAAAATAAGGGTCAATTACAGAGCTAGCACTATAATATATCTAAATAGTCATTGGGCTTTATTTATTTATTTACTTACTTATGCCCAGAATTTTAAAAAAAATTAATTAGCCACCCACACAAACGTGTATTAAGTCTTCTTTTAGGCATTAAGGCTAGAGCATCACTGCTTGGGTGTTCCTATGCTTCTTCATACACAGAGACATGGAATATAAAAAAATCTAAGAATATGACATTATATATACTTCGTAAATCCCCTTTCTTAATTTTTAAAAATTGATTTGGAAGTGAGAGAGAGAAAGTGGTAGTGGGACACACACACACACACACACACAGAGAGAGAGAGAGAGAAAGAGATGTCGATAAGTTGTTGCACTTATTTATACATTCACTGGTTGATTCCTGTATGTGATCTGACCAAGGATCAAATCCACAATCTCAGCATATCAGGACGGTGCTCCAACCAACTGACCTACCCAGTCACAGCATGGATCTTTCTTGATTTTCTGGATTTCATTTTTATTCTATTACCACTTCCTTTTATTTTTTTAATTCTACTAAAAATTTTTAAAAATGGATAATTATTGCCAAAATTGGTTTGGCTCATGGATAGAGCGTCGGTCTATGGACTGAAGGGTCCCGGGTTCAATTCCGGTCAAGGGGCGTGTACATTGGTTGTGGGCATATCCCCAGTGGGGGGTGTGCAGTAGGCAGCTGGCCAATGTTTCTTTCTCATCAGTTTCTAGCTCTCTATCCTTCTCCCTTCCTCTCCGTAAAAAAATCAGTAAAATATATTTTAAAAAATAAAATAAGAATGGATAATTATTTCCTATTAGTTGGAACACTACTGGTATGGTATCCAAAGTCATAGATCAACTGCCACTTATAGCGATTTGCTTACCAACATATGGTCCACTGGCACAGAATTTCCTTTGGGACAGCTTCAGTAATCGGTCATTTTCTACCTAAAGAAACAAAACAAAGGCTATAGTAGTATAAAATTATTTTCTTTTTTGGAAGAGGCAACATTTCTGTGACAAAGTACAGGCAGTCCTCAGGTTATGTTGGACCACTTTACGTCGTTTCATGGTTATGTCGCTGTCACCCATTTACAGTATTTATATGGAGAAAAAAAATTTCCCTCATTTTAACGTATGTACATATGTGCTTTATGTTTTTTATTATTTTTTTTTTACCACAAGGGATTGATATCTTTAATTTTATTTTTTTTTTTAATAATCAGGGGTTATCATTTTTCTTTTATTTATTTTTTTACTATTTCACTTCCTTATGCTGTATGTACACCAAGTGAGTGACGTAGACACTTATGTAGGTGGGTTACCAATTATAGCGAAAATCGAGTTACATTGCGCCATACTAACGGATCTCTGACGTAACCTGAGCACTGCCTGTAGAAGGTAAAACCAGTATAATCAAATGTCATATAAGTACACAAGAAATGCAATGATGATGTTATAGGATAGTGAAAGGTCACTATTTCTTATTTAGGCTTCAAAATAACAATCTAAATAATAAAGAGCCATTATGCAAATAGTTATAATGCCCTGACGCTTAACGACAGATCAGCAGGAGGCTGTGTGTGCCACAGGCGCGGGTGGGCAGGACTTGAACGAGTCTCCAGGCCTAGGGACGTGAGGCTTGCAGCGCCACCCCGAGAAACGTGAGGCTCACAATTCTACCCCAGGCGCCGGGCCTGGGGACGTGAAGCTCTCGGAGGCTTGCATTCCCGCTCCTGGCGCCGGGCCCAGGGATGTGAGGATTGTGGCACTGGCCCCAGGGACAAGAGTCTGGTAGAGGTCTACCTCTTTGGGGTGATGGATCGAGGGACCCCTGCATTGTGACAGAGCATAGACCAGGCTGGGGGACCTCACCCAACTGCATGAATTTCATGCACCAGGCCACTAGAAGTCTAAATAAAAGAGCAGGTTCTTTGTAATATGGTTCCTCAGAAGAAATATGTACCCAGATAAAAACTTTAAAGGATTAAAGTTCTCAAAAGGATACATAACAATAAGTAATACTACAAAAAGTTATTTTAGATTAGCATGTGAACTCAATGTTCAGAATTCAAACTTTTAGAATTACTTATAAGCATAAAAAAGCACACGCCTTGTTTTTAAAGGTTAAGCTTTGCAATGAAACAAAAAAGAATGGGGAAACTAAAAGGCCAGAAGCAACGAAGGCAAGTACGTGATTTTTAGAGAGAGGAAAGGGGAGAGGAAGAAATCCAAAATTGTTTTTATTACAGAGCTCTCCTATTTCCCACCAAATATGATTGATGCATTCACTAAACTGCCTTTTCAAATGCTTTCAGCCAATCTGAGAGGTACTTTTTATTATAAAACTAAAGGCCTGGTACACAACATTTGTGTACTGTGTGTGTGTGTGTGTGTGTGTGTGTGTATGTCCCTCAGCTAAGCCTGCACCCTCTTGCAGTCCACGACCCCTCAGGAGATGTCCAACTGCTGGCTTCGGCCCACTCCTCTGTGGGAGCGCTGCTCGGCCAGAACCTGGGCTCACTGCTCCTTAGCACGGCCTGGAGGTGGGAGAGGCTCCCACAACAGCCGCTGCACTCACCAACCATGAGCCCAGCTTCTGGCTTAATGGCGCTCCCCTGTGGGAGCGCAGTGACCACCAGGGGACAGCTTCCATGTTGAGTGTCTGCCCCCTGGCGGTCGGTGCACATCATAGCGGCCAATTGTTCTGCCGTTCGGTCAATTTGCCTATTAGGGTTTTATTATATAGGAGGATACAATCATTTTTAAGGTTAAGATGTGGCTTTGGAAGGTTAACTTACACTGTGATGTACCATGTAAATTTGGGTGCATTTTGAGGGCTGGTTTAAATGTCACCTAGAATTCTTAAAGTACATAAAAATAAATTTGAAACCATTGATTGAATTTCACTTAATATTAGACAAATTGAGGGACTTTTTATTAAGTTTACCTGTTCTGCTTCCACATAAATGAGGGGGAATCCCATTTGTTTGGTCCAGGTATTCATCACCGCTGCTATAGGTTTACCACTAGCACCTTCTAAACATTCCCAAAGGTCCTCTAGGAGATACACAAACAATGAAAATGTAAATGTTCACATTTTTATTTTCCTAAAAAAACCGCACAAGTTTTATATGTGCAGTTTTTGACAATGCATTGCTGACCAACTCTTCGATTCTTTCATGTTCAGGAAACAAACAGCAGGCCAAATTAACATCCTCCTTGTCTTATCATTAAGTTAACTCTATTACAAAAAATGGTCTATATTCTAAGATGTTCCTAACTTTTCTAATTTATTAAAAATTACAAATTAAAACAAATCAAGGAGAAACAGGTGAGTTTAAACAAGAATAAATAGAAACAAACAAATGGAAACACATTTAAGATTACAACTAAACAATCATTCACAAACATAAAACCATTATATTCACTCAATTAACAGAGTTAAAAAATACTCAATAAAGCTGATGTGGTGGTAGAGTGAGTAAAACAGTAATGCCATGAGACACATACTATAATGGGAGTAGGAACAGAGAAAAAGCAATTAAAGGAAAATCCAAATAATATAAAGGCTTCACGAGAGTTGACTTTTCGGCCTGCACCCTGAAAAAGAGTTGTTCGTTAGATATAAACCACTAGCTCACTCCAATTAGGCAGCATAAATGGTCTATGTACAAAGATAAAAGACAGAAAATAACGAAAAATAGCAATATGTTCAGTTAGCTGAAATAGAGGGCACATGTGTGGGAATAACGAGCAATGAAGCTATAAAAGTAGGTAGGGCTGAACTGCTGAAGGCTGTATGATTTACAAAGAAGTACTGATTATCGAGGGAATGTGGCATTCCCATTATTTTACTTTTAAAGTCTTTATTGTTGAAAGTATTACATATGTCTCTTTTCCCCATGGGCCCCTCCACATTCCCAGTATTTTTAATCAGTAGGGTGACGTAATCAGATATTCACTTCAGAAAGGTAATCCTCGCTAGCCTCAGAGAGAGAGAGATGAAGCTGAATAGAGTGGGGCAAGACAAGCAGTGAGTTAACAGGCAACCGCAAGGTTCGACAGATCCTGAAGGCATGAATTAGGGAAAGTGCAGCGAGGCAGAAAGAGGGCGCTGGAACTGCCACGAGAGGATACAGATGATAACTGCAATGTATCTGAACTGCCAACTGTCTTTCCTAAACCACAAAACAAACCAAAGAAAGGTGTATGGTGGGCCTTGCTATTCACGTGTGGCCTATGAACTAGTAGCATGGGCTTCACCTGGGAGCCTGTTAGAAATGCAGACTCTCAGACCTTACCCCAGACTTACTGAATTATAAACATTCTAATAGATCCCAGGTGATTATATGTCCATTATAATTTAAGAAGTACAAGGTACTTCCCTCATATATTATATACGGGCATACCTTGGATATACTGCAAGTTCTGTTCCAGACCACCACAATAAAGCAAATATCTCAACAAAGTGAGTCACATAAATATTTTGGTTTCCAGTGCATATAATAGTTATGTTTATATTATACTATAATCTATTAAGTGAGAAATAGTATTATGTCTAAAAATGTACATATCTTAGTTAAAAATATTATATTGCTAAAAAATACTAACCATTGTCTGAGTCTGTTTGAAAAATGGCACTGACAGACTTGCTCAATGCAGGGTTGCCATAACCTTCAATTTGTAAAAAACACAACATCTGCGAAGTACAATGAAAACAAGGTATGCCTGTATACGCATGCCAAAGATTCATAAAACTTGCAAGAGTACATTTTTCTGTAGTCCTTCTTTAAGGAACAGAATGCCTCTATTTTACAAACTAAAATGGAAATTTATGGGGCTGGGAGTGGGGTGTGAAGGTTACATCATGTCCTGAACAGAGGGGAGATTGTATTTTTAAATCGCAGGTTACAAACCTAAGGAACACCCTTATAGCCAAGACTCTGAACTTCTGTCATTCTATTAAACACTAATGACATTACATAAATCTTGCTTTTTTAAAAACTATTTCTGTTCACTGAAGGACTCAAAACTATGACTCTGGCTCTTTTTCATATCCAATCAATTCTTAAGCTTTCATTCATCCTTTTGACTCTGATAGCAAATAAACTATAGACCATCACATGCAAAAATTTCTTAAGATTTTACATCATTGAAACTCTAATTCCATATATTAACTTCTAAAAATGGTTAATCTGCAGCTATTTTAATGATTAATGATTAATTTAGGGCAATAAAACCAACAAATAGTCAAAAAAGAACAAGCTCTGGTAAGGTAAACAGCACTCTTCAGACTCTCTTAAGTGGCAAAACACTGAGCTATGGAAAGCTGACTATTGAAGGATGATGACCAAAAGATAATGGGCCCTGACTTAACAAATGCCATAAAATAAGTCAACTTCACTTCCTATCCATAGCAAAGAAAGTAAAAAGCAGCTAGAAAAAAGTAAATGTCCCACTTCCATTTCTCTCTCAAGCTATTAAAGATTACCTGTGGCAGCATTCTTTTCCTGGAACTTGGTTAAATACATGTTCATTCCTTTCTTAAAGTCCTGAGAAAATATAATTTTTAAAAATTCAAGAGTCAGACTTCAGAATTTATAGTATATTTACATATTAATACTCAAAAGCTACTTTACTAAAATTATTGAGTGCCACATATATTGAAATACATACATATATGTCTACTGCCTTTTATTTATTTTAAAATATATACTTTTAATGGTTTTACAGAGGAAGGGAGGAGAAATAGAAACATCAATGATGAGAGAGAATCATTGATCAACTGCCACCTGCACGCCCCTTATAAGGGATTGACTCCGAAACACAGGCATGTGCCCTGACTGGGAATCAAACCATGATTGCCTGGTTCATAGGTCAATGTTCAACCACTGAGCCACACTGGCCAGGCTACTGCCTTTTATTTAAGAATGCATACTGTGGCCCTGACTGGTTTGGCTCAGTGGATAGAGCATCGGCCTGTGGACTGAAGGGTCCAGGGTCGATTCCAGTCAAGGGAATGTACCTTTGTTGTGGGCACATCCCCAGTAAAGGGTGTGCAGGAGGCAGCTGATCAATGTTTCTATCTCTCTATTCCTCTCCCTTCTTCTATGTAAAAAATTAATAAAATAAAAAAATGCATACTCTGGCCCTGACTGGTTGGCTCAGTTTGTTCAAGTCCTGTATACTAAAAGATCATGGGTTTGATTCCCAGTCAGGGCACATACCCAGGTTGTGTGGATAAAGGAGGCAACTGATCGATGTTCCACTGTCACATTAATGTTTCTCTCTTAAAAAAAGAAAAATCAATAATAATAAAAAAATGCATACTCTGCCTTCTCCTTTTAAGTTTTATACCAGCCTTCCACCCACTTCCAAATATATTTGTATATCATTCATCTAAGAGATCACAAGAGTCAATATAAAAAAATAAAGACAATCCAGTAATGTAATATTCTTCTAGATGCAAAAAAAAAAACAACTTTACTTAGAAACTTAATCTAATTAAGATTTTTTTTCACCATAAAAGAATAGAAAACTTTTAAAATTGCTTTTTTACCGTATCCCCAATGTAGTCATGCAGCATTCGGATGACAGATGCACCTTTGCTATATGATATAGCATCAAATATCTCATCAACTTCAGAAGGATGGCCCACACTGACCTGGCAGACAGTGTAATTCAAGGTTATGACAGGTAGCAGACAATCTATAATATGAATTACATAAAAAGCTTTCTAGGAAAATACTTCTAATATGATACTTTTCTACATTTAGTTCCCTCATAATGTATAACGATGACCCTTAAATATGTGTGTGTGTGTGAGTGTGTGTGTGTGTGTGTGTGTGTATCATGATCCCTGTCAACGCTTAGGGCCCAGTCTTGGCTCTACTTTGCTTGGGACGCAAGTGACTATCAATCTGTGTATTGGTGGTAGTAGTGAATGGGAGTGGAGAAGAGAGCGATGAAAACACTTTCTTTCTTTCTTATGGTTTATAATTATATAGGACTTGGTTAAATATGTCAAAGTAGATTATAAGTCTAGTTCTTTGAAAGCAAAATTTATACATATAAACTTAGCTAAAGTAACAAAAAGGTAAGTGAAGAGAATTAAAAAAATATATAAACAGATAATGACAACAATAAAAGAATATGTTCAGAATTTTCTTTGAAACAAATAATAGAATGTTAATGTTCCCCTATGCATATTACTCAATAGATATGGTTCATACTATTCAATAAAAATATATTTAATGGCCGGGACCGGTTTGGCTCAATGGATAGAGTGTCGGCTTGGGGACTGAGGAGTCCCGGGTTCGATTCCGGTCAAGGGCATGTACCTTGGTTGTGGGCATATCCCCAGTAGGGGGTGTGCAAGAGGCAGCTGATCGATGACTCTCATCGATGTTTCTAACTATCTCTCCCTTCCTCTCTGTACAAAATCAATAAAATATATTAAAAAAAAAATATATATATATATATATATATATTTAATGAATGCTTAAGGGTACATAGTACTTGATTCTACTAAGATCAATTTTTACAGTGTGTCTATCCTAAGAAGAAACATAATTATACCAGTCTTGCTAGATTTTCAAGACTGGAAATATAAACTATAAAAACAAGTGAATCACCCATGCAATTTTCAGAGTTTTAAATAGCTCTGTAACAAATTACTTCATTAAAAATGAGAGCAATGGTTAAAATTATGGCTCACTTCAATAGGATGGCTGTTATCTAAGGCATCAAGCTCCTGTGCACGTGTATAATCAGCAGAAACAAACTGAGTCCAGATATCATACTCTGGGAAGCAGTGGTCTACACACAGATATTCAATCCAGGATGCAAAGCCTTCATTTAACCATAGATGTGTCCACCATTCCTAAAAACAAGAGAAATATGTAAAGAAAACAAAATACTTCTCATTCCACTCATTTGAAAAACTCACATGTCCCTTCTACTATACTCTAAAACTTGCCAACTTAATGAACTAAAATAAAAAATAATTAGTAAATAACTAAAATCTCTTTTTTTTAATACCCAGCTGAGAATATGTTTCTACTGATTTGAGAGAGAGTCAGAGAGAGGGAGGGAGAGAGAGAAACATCAACTGGTTGTCTCCTGTACTTTCCTGACCGGGTTTAAATCCACAATTTTTTTGTGTACTGGACAATGCTCCAACCCACTGGGCCATACAGGCCAGGGCAATAATTCATATATCTCAACTACAGGCTCTACAGCAGCGGTTCTCAATCTGTGGGTCACGACCCACTAGCAGGGTTGCCTAAGACCATCGGAAAACACAGATATTTACATTACAATTCATAACAGTAGCAAAATTATAGTTATGAAGTAGCAATGAAAATAATTTTATGGTTGGGGGTCACCACAACATGAAGAACTGTATTAAAGGGTCAAGGCATTAAAAAGGTTGAGAACCACTGGCCTAAGGGTTGCCAGTCCAATTCCTAGTCAAGTGCATGTACCTGGGTTACAGGTTTCATCTCTGGCCCTGGCTTGGGAGTGTGCAGGAGGCAACCGATCTCTCTCTCTCTCTCTCTCTCTCTCTCTCTCTCTCCTCCCCCCTCCCTCTTTCCTTTCCACTTTCTTTAAAAATCAATGGAAAAAATATCCTAGGATGAGCCGAAACTGGTTTGGCTCAGTGGATAGAGCGTCGGTCTGCGGACGGAAAGGTCCCAGGTTCGATTCCGGTCAAGGGCATGTACCTTGGTTGCGGGCACATCCCCAGTGGGGGATGTGCAAGAGACAGCTGGTCGATGTTTCTCTCTCATTGACGTTTCTAACTCTCTATCCCTCTCAATTCATCTCTGTGTAAAATCAATAAAAATATATTTTAAAAAATATATATCCTAGGATGAGGATTAACAAAACAAACAAACAAAAAAAAAACCTCCCCCCAAAACAAACAAACAAACAAAACACACACAAACAAACCCAGAAAGCTACTAGGACCAAACAAAAAAAACTGGAAAACTATTTCCATAATGGCTGAGAAAAATCATTGTTTATGGATGAGTTAAACATTCTAGATAAATAGAAAAGCAGTATTGCTTATATAAGAATTAGGTGAGATGAACAGTAATGGCAGTAAGTAGTTCAGTAATGAATGGTATTTAAGCATTTATCGAATAGAAAATTCTCACCTGTTAAGAATTAATAGGGGGATGGACAAAGAATATAATGGGTCAAAAAATCAACTTTTATTTTCTTAAAGCACATTTTAGAGATTTTAATATAATTTTCATTAAAGTTGATTAAATCTCTTATGAAAAGAAAAAATATATAAATCCATGCTAAATGCTAAAGGACTAATGCAATGGTAAAAAACAAAAAGGCATTTTAAAATTCTGAAAAGACCAAGATTTTCAAATATCAAGTGATAAATGGCTATGTGTCTAAGTGTTTTGTACCTCCATGAAGATAGCTGGTACAAAGCTATTCTCCAACCTATCTCCAAGCCCTTGAATTTCAGTTATTGAAACAACTAGTCTTTAATAACTACAACAGTTGCTCAAATCAGGTAAAAAGCTGCTTAAAATCAATATAATAATGCACATATTTCCCCAAGAGTTATTACTGGTAGTTTCAAAATAAAATCATAAAAAATAAAGTTGGCTGAAAGCTGAGCCAAAAAAGAAATTGTTTAGTAGCAACAAACTTGTTGCATTAAGTAGAAAAAAACATTTATGTACATATCTGAATACGCATACTTAATTCCACATAAAATTGTATTTCAAAAAAATGTTTTTTCATCCCTAAGTAAAATTTTAAACATCCAAAGTAAAAGGATAGAGTTTACTTTCAAGAGCTGACTTCCTTTAGAAACTGTCTCAGACATGTCATAGTTGCTACATGTCTTACTTTCTTGCTTATTTCTGTGACATATGGTCTTAACTAACACCCAAGTCAGGTTTTGCTCTTTGGCAGCCTAAAATGCCATCAGGGATTTGGCTGACTCCAGAATCTCCAGTTCTTCCTTTGCAGAGGTACTTCTAGTTCACTAATTAAAGCCTGTGCTCCCAAGCTTTAACATAATTGGCTATTGAAGATAGTATTTATTTACACTAATTCTGCAATTTCTTTGCTTGAATTTCTATTAAATTTCAATATAACATTTTAGGCAATAAAAAAAAACACACACACACACACACAAAAGAAACAGACCCCTAAAAACATTTCAATATAATCAAACTAGAGGCCTGGAGCATGAAATTCATGTGTATAGGGAGGTACCTCAGCCTGGCCTATGCCCGTGGGGGATGTCTGATCCCTAGGGGCCTAAACCGGCAGTGAGACAACTCTCTTGCAATCTAGGATGCTGCATGCACCAGTGACCATACTTTTCATACAGATGAAAAGCATCTTGCTGCCCTAGCTGGTTTGACTCAATGGACAGAGCATCCGTCTGTGAACTGAAGGGTCCCAGGTTTGATTCCGGCCAATGACACATGCCTGGGTCGCGGGCTTGATCCCTATGGGGAGCGTGCAGGAGGCAGCCAATCCTCATCATTGATGTTTCTATCCTTCTTTCCCTCTTCCTTCCTCTCTAAAATCAATAAAATATATTTAAAAAGAAAGAAAAAAGAAAGAAAAAAAGCATCTTGCAGCTATATATTTTTTGCCCTGATTATAAAAAGTAGCACATAAAAATTAAAAAAAAAGGAGCATATAGCATGATCCTTCTGAGGCAATAGTACCATTTTCCCCATCTTATGGGTAGAAAAACTGAAGCAGAGAAGTTAATTGGCTTTGTCACACAGTGGTAAGTGTCAGAATAAGGGCTGGCCACAAAATGTGCAAGCCAGAGTCCATGCATGTCATCACTGCATCATCCTGTTTTTTCAATGTTAGAGTGGCCTTACCAGGTTTTAATTTTTAACTCTAAGAGACTTCCAATATATAGGGTAGGATCCCTAGGCCTTGCCGACAATGAGAGTCCATCTGTGGGGCAACCGGTGGGCAGGACAATTGGGGGTGACAATTGGGTGATTGGGGGAGCCCTGCTGGCACCTGCCTTGGCTGGCGACGTGGCACCGCCCACTAAGCAACCCGCCCCCTGACCACTGATCCCTGTCGCATCCCTCTCAGGGGGGAAGGAGAACAGATGCCCCATTTATTTCTGTGGCACAATGTTCCAGGCAACCCTGAAATACTATGTAGCCAAAAAATGTGCAGCAGGATGAAGATAAATATATTTGAGCACTTAAAAATATTAAATACCATAGTAACAAGATTTCCAAACCATTGATGGGCTAGTTCATGTCCCACAACCAGAGCAACCCACTGGCGTGATGAAGAACAGGAATTTTTTGAATCAATAAGCAATGCAGTCTCCCTGTGTTAAAAAAAAATAATAATAAAATAATTAAACAATAAAAATATTATAATAAAAACATGCACAAGTAGGGAAGGGAGATTCAAATAGTAATAAGATGATCAAATTAGGCTTTAGAGATGTCAAGAAAACATTTTCTTAGTATAAAGAATAGAAAAAGTTCCATGAAGATTAAAGACTACATCAGTAGAAGCCATACAACAGAAGACAAAGATGTGACACAAGTTTAATTATCAGGTTATTGATAGGACAGCTGCCTAAAATTTTGAAAGAACTTTGTCTTAGTGATTTAGGGATTACTGTGCTAGAGAGAGAAGACAGTTCTTCCATTAAAAGAATGGGAGTGCCAAGTTGGGGAAGATGCATTCCACAATCCTAAAAAGAACACTAAGAAGGTTGTCTGAAACTTGGCTCATCATAGAAGGCAATTGCAAGTAGAAGGCAAAAACTTTATAGACCCTGCTTCAAAAATTATATAACCCACATGTTTATAATGTAGTGACAGATATGTAAAAATTTGGCTAGAAAATACTTTAAATCAGGGAAGGTTCATCAAGCTAGATAAATAACTATGAAAATACTGGGAGGAAGAGAAAGCATCGAACTGAGAAACTGAGCCCCAAACATATCTAAAAATGTTACTAAAGCCAGATGCTCACTAAAAATCATACAATCTCAGATAGTAGGACTAAAGGGTGTTCATCCACATTTTTGAAATGTGCACAAAAGTGAAGGGAGGTAGGAATATTTATGGTAGATCATAACGCAGAAGATACTCAACTGTGATTATGAGTGAAGCTTTTATGAAATCAGTGATTAAAAAGATAAGGCAGGGTAATGCCTCATTAACATACCTATAAGTAACAAGGCCCCAGTTCTCCATGGCACCTTCATAAAATAAATATAAACATTTATTGATATATACACATACTTCTTCCTCAAAAATCACAAAATCAAAAAAATTATTACAATTCAGCAATAAAATGAAATTTACTTTACCAGCTGCAAAGTCTGCAATAGCAATGAGATCAATTTTAGGTAGAGGATAAGGAACATTGAAGTAGTCCTTATAAAAAGGCAGGGTTTTAGCAGCAACCTATAAAAGTATAAACAAAAAAAACATCTAATAAATATTTTATTGGAATTCATATAGAAATCCACAAAGGAATCCTGTTGCAAGCCAAATTATCTCAAGTTACTAGAAATCAATCCCAGGGGCCCTACGTTCAAAGAATGTGTTAGTCGTAAGCTTTGTTGGCCAAACTCTAGTTATATATAACTCGGTATGAAAAATATAATTACATATTTTCCCACTCACTCTCTGGATAAATAAATTCTACTCCAATATTCTCTTAATCATTATCTCATAAAATGTTAGTGCAACAGCAAGGTTGGTACTTCAAAAATTCTATTACAAATAAAACCAAAGTAGCACAACAAATTTCAGTTTAAGTTATAAATAAATGTACTAATAATTGATCAGAAATGTAAATTCCCCAACCTGGAGTTATGGACTGTTGGAACAATCCTCTTCAAGTACATTTACCTCTAACGCAAATTTTCCTTGCTCTGCTTTGCCAACAGGGGTGTAAACACGAACACACACACCATCTTTTGACCTTGTTTCTACAAAGTCATATTCACCCACAACAAATGCCACCAGATACGTTGACATGACAGGTGTGCGGGCAAACTTCACTTCCACTACATTTTCATCATCAGGGTATGGTTTCCGATCAATTACATTCTTTAAAAAAAAAAAGATAAAATTTAAACAGAGTTACATTAAATATAGAGAAAGCACTAGTTCAAAACTGTAGGTTTTGTTGCCTCTCCTTCCTCATTTTCAGAACTTATCTATACCAATTCATCCAGTGCTTTAATGCTGTCAAAATCTTTCCTATTAAGAAGGAAAGTGGGGAGGAGGGGGCAATGTAAGATATGTACACATATAATACCTTAATAAAAAATGAAAAGAAAAGAAAAGAAGAAGGTAAGTGAGTTGATCATGCATTCACATTAAAAAGTTCTAGGCTAAAGTGTTAAAAGAATGAGTAAAAAGAAGTAACTTCTTTTGAATGCCTAAATATGCCAGGCACTGGAATGTTTTAAAACAGAGTTCAATACTTTTTAAGTGAAATAAGCCTAGGAGATAATAAATATTAATAAAAAGAAAAGTGCAATTGTGAAATCTACATTTCAAAGGGAACAGATTTTTAGATTTAGAGCATTCTCTGTACTAAGACTAGCTCTAAGCAAATTGTGAAGAAATCTCCATTATATTTTTGGAGTCCCTAATTTCCCTTTGGTCTTCTCCCCTTTTTTCCTATTCAGGCTCTCAGTTTCCCCAAGATCTCTCTCATCATTCTTCCAAGGAAGACTTATTCAAAAACAGACCTGATAAATTCATACTAAATTGTAAATTAATATTTTAGTTTAATATATTAGCCTGCTCTCTAAGAATATTTGAGAAGAGAATGGCATTCTATCTGTGGAACTCTTTTCCCTAATAAAGGAGGCAAAAGCCAGTTATTTTCAGGTGCAGTAGGCTTTCCCAAGTTTCCCAGATTCACATTATAAGCTATAAGATATACTCTATGTCTGAAAGCAGTCCTAGACAAAACATTCAAGTGGTGAATGCTTGCTTTGTTTATGAATGAGATCAGTGCATATTCCAAAAATACAATCAGCCAAAAATCTAAATACAATTCATTATGTGGTTATATCTTTTGATATTTAAGAAGTCAGATTTTTTGAGGGTAGTGAACACATGATATAATATACAGATGATGTATCATAGAATTGTACACCTGAAATTTATATACTTTTTTATTAATCAATGTCACCCCAATAAATTCAATTTAAAAGATGTTTTTTTCTTTTGTGTTATATTTATTAAACTCATCACTTATTTATGCCTCTAAACGAAAGGAAGACAATCTGGTTGATATGGTTTACAGCGATTGCCAGCCAGTGGTCCTCGGACCATTGGTGTCTGTGAGGTCCGAAAGGTGGTTTAGAATTTCTCCCATGAAGGGGAAAATTCCAAATAAGGCAATTAGAAAAAAGAGGGCTTATTATAAATAAAAAAACTAACATTTGTTAACTAAGAAGCATATGTTAGGTGGTTTCGTGCTATCTCATCTAATTAGTAAACTAAATGTGCTAAAATTAAAAATTTAAATATACTTACAAACACATACATACCATGTTTGATAAAGCTACTCTGTCTTTAGGAACAACCAATGAGATATCAAAAGTGGCTTTGATGGCAGGCTCATCCCAGCAAGGAAAAGCCCTCCGAGCATCAGTAGCCTAAAAAAAAAAAAAAAAAGAATATGAAATGTAAGTATCACTGATTAACTTAGCAGTCATCTCTTCCCCTCTATTTCTATCATTCCTTCACTTGTGCAAATATTTACTTTCTACTTAATGCTAGGCAACAAACTAGGAACTAACTACAAAGAAACACAAGGCTTATTATAATTGTCACATAGTAAGGAACTTTATCTTCTATAGATCATAACAATTTTTTAAAAATATATTTTATTTCTATTATTTTTTAATTAAAAATATTTTTTATTGATTTTTCACAGAGAGAAAAGGAGGGGATAGAGTGTTAGAAACATCAATGAGAGAGAAACATCGACCAGCTGCCTCCTGCACACCCCCCACCAGGGATGTGCCTGCAACCACGGTACATGCCATTGACCAGAATCGAACCTGGAACCTTTCAGTCTGCAGGCCGACGCTCTATACACTGAGCAAAACCAGTTTCGGCTGATCATAATAATTTATAGCATCGATTTTCAATCAGTGTGTCCCAAGAATTTGTAAAACATGCAATACCTGACTATTTAATCAAAGGCACTGACCTCTTTTCCTTTAGATTACCAAATAAAGAAATGACAACAGCCAAAACAATAGCTGTCCTTTGTGAATAAATAAAAATTATACCTATTTTTTTGCCATATTGGCAAAAACATATTTTTTGGTGTGCCGTAGAATTTTAGTAGTTTATGTGTGCCATGAGATGAAAAGGGTTGAAAATCACTGATTTATAGTATTAGAGTTATTTATAATTTTATATATATTTTATATTTTTGTTGATTTTTAGAGAGGAGTAGGAAAGGGGAGAGAGAGAAACATCGATCAGTTGCCTCCTGTTTGCACCCTGACCAGGGATGGAACCCTCAACCTGGGTGTATGTGCTCTGACCAGGAATCGAATCCACAATCTTTTGTGTACAGAAGGATGCTACAACCAACTGAGTCCCACTGGCCAGGGCTATAATTATATACATATATTTTTAAAAATAGATTTTATTGATTTTTTTTACAGAGAGGAAGGGAGAGGGATAGAGAGTTAGAAACGTCGATGAGAGAGAAACATCAATCAGCTGCCTCCTGCACACTTCCCTCTGGGTTTGTGCCCGCAACCAAGGTACATGCCCTTGACCAGAATTAAACCTGGGACCCTTGAGTCCGCAGGCTGACGCTCTATCCACTGAGCCAAACCGGTTAGGGCTATAATTACTTTTTTTTTTTTTTGAATTTTTTTGTGAGTTTATTTGAGTCTTACTGTCGACATATGCCGGGAAGCAGAACCTCAACGGATTGAGATAATGCTCCAAAGAATGGCGGGTTACATTTCTCTATTTATACACTGAAATCAAAGGAGGGACATAGGTGGGTTACATGAAATTCATTGGTGATGGAATAAGGAGGCGGGAGAAAGCAAAGCAGGATTGGATAAAAAAGTAAAATGATGGACATGTACTCAGGTGAGTGCAGGAACAATTAACATAATAATGAAGGAATTTGAGGCATCTGTCCTGGCGCCCACCACATTTGGTTGTGCTCCAGGGGCTCCGTATAATTACATTTTTAATAAAAATATTTCAAAAATGGAATGCAAATGGCTCCATCAATAATGTTAACATAATAAGAGCAGAGAGAGGGTCAATAGTATACTGTAAGGATTCAGAATTGGGAAAATATGATAGGTTGCCTCTGGCTTTTATTTCAAAAGTAAAAATATTTTCAGAATCTTCGATGTACTTTGTTCTTTATCTGGAATGTTAGCAATGGGAATAAAGACAGACATTTCATCAATTCTAAGCAGGTAATTTGTTCAATGGCATTTCCATATACTAAACATAAAACTGTCACCACTTGACTGACTTATTTATTTTTATTTTATTTTTTTAATATTTTTAAATTGATTTTTATACAGAGAGAAAGGGAGAGATAGAGAGCTAGAAACATCGATGAGAGAGAGTCATCGATCAGCTGCCTCTTGCATACCCCCTACTGGGGATATGCCCGCAACCAAGGTACATGCCCTTGACCAGAATCAAACCCGGGACCCTTCAGTCCCCAAGCTGACACTCTATCCATTGAGCCAAACCAGTCCTGGCACCACCTGACTTACTTAAATAGACCTCATTCTTTCTTTAAAAGTAAAAACAGAGCACAGTTGTTAAAGCAAAGTAAAATTTAGTGGTTCAATAGAATATCAGTTGCAAAAGGACAAAATTAAATAAAAGAACAAAACAGAAAAAAAAAAAAAAGAACTAATGACAATATTCTGTGTCATGAAAAGGAAGTAACAAAATATACAGAAGTAGCCGAAACAGGTTTGGCTCAATGGATAGAGCGTCGGCTTGGGGACTGAGGGGTCCCGGGTTCAATTCCGGCCAAGGGCATGAACCTTGGTTGCAGGCATATCTCCAGTGGGGGCTGTGCAGGAGGCACTGATCGATGACTCTCATCAATGTTTCTAACTCTCTGTCCCTCTCTCTTCCTCTCTGTACAAAATCAATAATATATATATATATATGTGTGTGTGTGTGTGTGTGTGTGTGTGTGTATATATATATATATATATATATATATATATATCATCAATGTTTCTAACTCTCATCAATGTTTCTAACTCTCTGGCCCTCTCTCTTCCTCTCTGTACAAAATCAATAATATATATGTATATATATATACACATGTATATATATATATATATGTATATACACACACATGTATATATACACACACACACACATACACACAGAAGTAGAGAAACCCTGAAAAAGGTTTTCTAAAGAGGGAAAATGTTAGATGGCTAATTGCACTCTCAAAAAAATTAGATTAAAATTCTGTCAAAGAATAAAAAAGACATTTGAAAAGTAAGTAGAGTATAAGAAAAGAAATGATAGTAAAGAGAACTTAAATTAGGAGCAGAAGCAGTACAGAAATTTATACTAGAGGAAATTAAATGAATGATACAAATAAAATTTAAAGATTTCTGAAATATTCAAAGGATAAAGTAATGAAAGCAATCAAAGGCACGTTTGCACGATAAACTCAGAATATGTATACACACACACACACAAATACATGCAGGTAATAAATTTTCAATAATTATATTGCTTTTATACTAGTACCTTTCTTAATTAAAATTATCCTTAGCACTTGACACGTGTGGTTTTTCCTATTAAATTAATAGTAATCCTGTTTTTCTTCCTCTTATAATGAAAATAATTGGCTGAATATAATATAAAAATCTAAAATCATAAATATAATTACGGCCAAAGACACTTAGCATCAAATGATTACACAAATAATAAAATAAACCTTTGTAAAAATATCTCATTTAAGATCATAATACTTCAGAAAAGAATACCATACCTCAAACTGTGTGACAGCAGCATAGCGTACCTCTCCAGAAGGGGTAGTATATTTACTTCTATAGAAACCTTTCATTTTGTCATTCAGTTCTCCAACAAAATCTATCTTTAAGGTTCCTGTACCTGTGATTGAAGATAAATGAAAACCACTTTTAGGAAAATGTTAAGTACAAGTTCTCAAAAATATATCTGTAAGACAATAATTCGACAGACTATTTACAATGTTTAAATCAATCCTTCCTTTCTCACATACTCCTCCTGGTGATGGAGAGAATATAGTATTTACTAAAGTTACATGGCAGACTAATCCTAAAGTAAACTTAGTCATGTATAGGGTGGGTAACTGCTTAGAAAGTTCTTCAACTGTATTATTAATCTCAAATGACCATTAAAAAACAGAAAAAGAAATGAACATTTATTATTAAATGTATAACATGCTATTCTGTTTTAAAAGTATTTATAAACTTGCAAATACCGTGTTTCCTCGAAAATAAGACATCCTCCGAAAATAAGACCTACTTACAGGTTTCCTTCTGAGTGAAATATAAGGCATCCTCCGAAAATAAGCCCCCCCCCAAGGCTCTGTCTCAGAATGCTATTGCTAAACATGAGAGATTTGGTCCACTGATTCTGAAAGAAATGGAGTCACAAGAAATTCACCAGGAAATTCAGGAATTGGATTGTTATGATGATGTTCCAGAAGATGATGACATGATTGTCATTGAATAAATGAGTAAATTCTTGATAACTGTAGGATTCACAGTTTATCTGGTTTGTGTTGACAACTACCGTACTACCGTACCGTATACAGGTAATAAATTTCCTTTATTTTCATTTAACAATAAATGTGTACCATATTCTTCTTCATGGAAAAATAAGACATCCCCTAAAAATAAGACCTAGCGCATCTTTGGGAGCAAAAATTAATATAAGACACTGTCTTATTTTCGGGGAAACAGGGTAGGTATTGTCTCAGATGAGGAAACAGGCTGCAAAGTTAAATAACTTGTTCAAGATCATAAAATTAGTTAAGTAGCAAAAATGAGATAAAAACTTAAACCTGTTTAATTTAAAATTCATGCTTCCTGCCCATTTTACCATGTAAATTGGTTCTTTTAGAGGAATTCATGTCAATACCTTTATCATTAAGAAAAGACACTATCTGCTCAATCTACATGGAACAGTGAGTCCACACTTTTTAGGAGCCACAGGGAATACCAATGATTTGATCATCCAAAGGGCATAAAACAATTCTTAGAGCCACCTCAATCATTTGCAATCTGATATGAAAGAAATACATTTAATCAATAATTATTAAATACAAATAAAAATGAATATTTAACCTGAATATATATTCTATTAGAGGCCTGGTGCACAGATTCATGCATGGGTGAGGTCCCTCAGCTTGGTTAGCAATCAGGGCCAATCAAAGCCTTCTTGCTCAGTCTGATCGAGGCAGATTGGGGCCAGCAAGCTGGGGGAAGGGACTGTAGGAAGTTGGCTGTGAGAGTGCACTGGCCATCAGGGGGCAGTTCCTACATTGAGTGTCTGCCCCCTGGTGGTCAGTGCACATCATGGCAACTGGTCAACTGGTCATAATAGTAGCTTAGGCTTTTAAATATATAGACTAGAGGCCCAGTGCACAAAATTCATGCATGGGCGGAATCCCTAGGCCTGACCGAGATCAGGACCCCTCAGGTTCCCCAACTCCCCCTCTCCTCCTTCCCCTGCCACCCACATCCACTGCCACCCACCCCCTGGTTCTCAGTCCCAGCCCCGGGGGCCAGCCGCCACCGTGGGGGTGCGGGGGGAGAGGAGCCAACTGCAACCATGACAGCTGATTGGGTCTGCCGGCTGTGAGGTTTGTCACAAGTCCAAGGAGAGAGCTGGCCATTGGCCCCACTGAGAAAGGGGCCACATGTGCCGCCACTCACCCCCGGTTCTCTGTCCCAGCCCGGGGGCCTGGCCCCAATCAGGCAATCAGAGCCTGCCAACCAGGAAGAGGAACCAGGAACTTGGCCAGTAGGCCCCTCAGTAATCAGGGGCTGTGGGCTGGGGAAAACTCCTGAGTTGAGAATCTGCCCCCTGGTGGTTAGTGTGCTTTTATATATATAGATAGATTATTGTACAGATACAAAACCAACTCAGATAAAATGGGATTTTTTTGGTGAGTATATATACTTTTTTCATAAAAGAAATTATTATCTAATAGCCATCTACTAAACTCATATGCACGACAAAATAATAGTAATTCCATTCTACATTTTACAAATCAAGTCACAAAAAGAAACAGAAAAATGTTGACTTTAAAAATGATCCTTTTAGTCGGGTCCGGTTTGGCTCAATGGATAGAGCATTGGCTTGGGGACTGAAGGGCCCCGGGTTCGATTCCAGTCAAGGGCATGTACCTTGGTTGCGGGCATATCCCCAGAAGGGGGTGTGCAAGAGACAGCTGATCAATGACTCTCTCTCATTGATGTTTCAAACTCTCTATCTCTCTCCACTCTGTACAAAAATCAATAAAATATATATTTTTAAAAAATGATCCTTTTAAAGTACCTATACATACATATTATAGGATCTAGAGTATGGAAGTATAATGAATCAAGATATAGTAGAACTATAAATTAATCATACCCAAACTTTTGTATCATAAAGTTTTAAACTGTCATTTTAGAATGCCATGAAACAATGACACTGACAATGTTCAAAATGCTCTTGTATTTCTCCCTCTACCTTTCAAACATATCTCTTGGATGCTCAAAAACTCAAATCTTCATCTTCCAAAATTGAATTTGCTTTACAGAAAGATCCAAAAGTTATAAAGAGTCCAAGTCTACGAATAAGTGAATGATGAGTTGTAAACCATTTCTAAACAAAACACTAAGTGTATTTATTAACTACTTAAACTGATGATTTTCTTATGTGCCACAAACTGGTTCTGAAAGTAATTTCAAGTGAAAATTTCAGACTTTTGTACCAAATTCATCACTAAAGCAAGTTCCACATTCTTAAAGTAATCATATTGGGAAAACAGAACTGAATTGAAGTTCAATTGAATAGATATTTGTGATTATTAAAAAATATATTTTTTTATTGATTTTAGAGAGGAAGGGAGAGGGAACGAGAGATAGAAACATCAATGATGAGAGAGAATCATTGATTGGCGGCCTCCTGCATGCTCCCTACCCGGGCAGGTGCTCTTGACCAGAATTGAACCCGGGACCTTTCAGTCCCCCAGGTCGACACTCTATCCACTGAGCCAAACCCGCTAGGGCTGTGATTATTTTTTTTAAATGAGACATTCTGGTCTGGCCAGCAAGGTGCAGAGATTGAGTGTCAACCTATGCACCAGGAAGTCACGGTTCAATTCCCAGACAGGGCACATGCCCGAGAATGCGGGCTCAATCCCCAGTGTATGGTGTGCAGGAGGTAGGTGATCAATGATTCTCTCTCATCATTAATGTATCCCTCTCTCTCTCTTCCTCTCCTTTCCTCTCTGAAATCAATAAAAGTATATATTTTTTGAAATTAGACATTCTGTCTTAAGGGAACAATGAATAGTTTTTTTTATTTTAAAGAGAACGATAGATTACAAGGACAGTAAATGTAAATATAGTAAAAGAATCTGAAAGAGCCGAAGCCGGTTTGGCTCAGTGGTAGAGCGTCGGTCTGCGGACTGAAGGGTCCCAGGTTCGATTCTGGTCAGAGGCGTGTATGCTGGTTGCGGGCACATCCCCGGTAGGGGGTGTGCAAGAGGCAGCTGCTCGATGTTTCTCTCTCATCGACGTTTCTAGCTCTCTAGCTCTCTCCCTTTCTCTCTGTTAAAAATCAATAAAATATATTAAAAAAAAAAAAAAAGAATCTGAAAGAGTTCTAAATTACTGATAATTTAAAATTTTAACTATAAAATTTCTCTCTTTTCTTTAGGAATTCACTGACTTTTTAAAAAAGCAGATATATCGACATTAATAAAGTTTACAAGGAATATCTAATAGATTACCAAAACCCATTCCCTTCTATGTTACAATTTCATTAATAGAATTGGTAAGTCTGTTTTCACTAAGTTAACTGTTAAGGTGTCTTTTATATAACTCAGATTCCATGGTAAATCTACTTTCAACTTTTCCTATTTGGAATAAAATTCGAAACTAAATAAGAAAGGCTGCTTACACTTTTACTTGGTATTAAATCACCAAGGCCATCAAACCATAACAAGATACTGACAGTGACTACTGCCAAAAGTGGCATACTAAACAAAATACAAAGTATTAGGAAGGGTTATTACCTGAAATTCAAACAAAACACAAGTTAAAAATGTTTTTAATCATTAATAAATTTAATTAGTGTCACATTGTACAATATTAATTACAAAGTATTTATTATTAATGTAGTAGAATTTTAGGCCAAGAAAGAAAAAGAGAAAAAAGAACTTCTAAAATATTAATTTCACATCAAATTTATACCATATTGAAGAACTGATTGCCAGGTTGACTAATTTTATACATATTTGCACATATAAATTACAATGCTTCCTCAAATTATATATAATATTTTGATATCCACTATTTATCTGCTTGGAGTGGTAACCCTTTTAAAACATACAATGAGCCGAAACCAGTTTGAAGCGTCAGCCTGCGGACAGAAGGGTCCCGGGTTGGAGATCAAGGGCATGTACCTTGGTTGCGGACACATCGCCAGTGCAAGAGGAAGCTGATCGATGACTCTCATCGATGTTTCTAACTATCTCTCTCCCTTCCTCTCTATAAAAAAATCAATAAAATATTCTTCCATAAACCATCTGACTCCTTCTTTAAAGAAGATGGTTTATGGAAGAATCTGACAATTAAAATTAAAAAATAATAAAAAAAATAAAATAAAACATACAATGAGCTCATTTATAAATTAAACAACTGAAAAATTGAGACTTGCACTAAAAAACTTTAATTGTTTAGTATTTAGGAGAGTATAATAATTATTATAAAAACTGAAGTAGATCTTGAAATACTTTAATACAAATTTAATGAGCCTACTTAATACAATAAAATCAAAGACAGATTATAGAAAAGGAGAGTAAAGGTCTTTGCCTCTGTGTGATCATTTCTTATGATCTTTCAAAATGTTAATATCTTCTGGTGTTTCTCCAAATAAATGCCACTCTACAGGATTCTTAACCACTGATTCTGAGGTTGTTAGGTCTTACAAAGATTATGGTAACTTAACACTATTCTAGAATGGTGCCAATTTCAGAAAAGATATTTTACTTAGAAAGAGAGGATGGAAGTGAGAGAGAGAAACATCAACATGAGAGCAGAACATCAATGAGCTGCCTCCTGCATGGCCCTTACCTGAGATCAAGTCCACAATCCAGGCATGTGCCCTGACCAGAAATCGAACTGGCAACCTTGTGGTGCATGGGAAGATGCTCAACCAACTAAGCCATGCTGGCCAAGGCTCTTTCAACCTCTTTAAATGCTAAGCATGGAATTCTAGGTTGAAATTTCATAACTGTGAAGGAATGGCTTCATTAGAGTCTAGTTTCCATTTTTAAAAAAATATGATTTTTATTGATTTGATCGGGGAGGGGTGAAGGGAAAGGGAATAAGGGAAAAGAGAGAAGGGAGACAGAGAGGGAGAGGGAAAAAGAAACACTGATGAGAGAGAACGATCAACTGGCTGCCTCCTGCATGCCCCCTGGGACCAAGTCCACAATATGGGCATGTTCCCTGACCAGGAATCCAATGGCAACCTCTCAGGTCCATGGGATGACACTCAAGCAACTGAGCCACATTGGCCAGGGCTAGTTTCCATTGGTGATGGTAAATCAACTGCTATTCCGATCCCTGAACTTTGAGGAGGAATTTCAATTTTTAAGTTATATTCTTAGGTATCTGTTAATGATCATAGCAAAACACTTATATTTATAATAATTTCATAAAAAAAAATCCTAATTAGAAAAGGGCAAAATGAAAGGTCTTTAAGAGCCCCGAATAAAAGATAACTTGCCCAATTAAATTTTTTCTAAAAACACTTTTAGCCCTAGCTGGTTTGGCTCAGTGGATAGAGCATTGGCCTGTGGACTAAAGGGTCCCCGATTCAATTTCGGCCAAGGGCACATGCAAGGGTTGCGGGCTCAATCCCCAGTAAGGGGCATGCGGGAGGGAGCTAGTCTATGATTCTCATCACTGATGTTTCCATCTCTCCCTCTCCCTTCCTCTTTGAAATCAATAAAAATATATTTTTTAAAAATACTTTTTTATTAAGGCAATGTATTCTCAGTGTAAAAATTATACAAACCAGAGAGAAAAGTGTTAATCAGAATAAAAATCATCAATTATTTCAATAACCAGACATATAATTTTATTTTTATCATTTCAGAGTTATGATTCATCACCCTGGATATGTAATTTTGTATTCTGCTTTTTAATTTCACATTCTAATAAGCACTTTACAGTGTTAAGAATTCACAAACCTCACTTTTAATTGCTACTATAGTATATATATTTCACCAGATAGACACGTCCTACTATGTCATAGCTTGATTATTTCCTTAATGTTGGACAAACACATTAATTCCAACTTTTTACTACCTTAAGTAATGTCTCTGTAGATATCCTTGGAATAAAGCCTTTTCCATATTTATAATTTTTCTTTAGGATATATTTCTATTACCAGAATTGCTGGGTCAAAGGACATAAACATGTTTAGCCTCTTGAATCATACTGCCAGACTGCTTCTAAATAAATTACATGGATTTACACCCCCACCAAAAATACCAAGTCAGTCATATTATGAAGAATATTTTTTAAAATTTCTCTTACAGAACATACAAAAACTGGCATATCAGTAACTGTTGTTTTGATATTTCTCATGACTAGGAAGCTGAATATTAGTATATTTTCAGATTTAAAAAAATATATTTTTTTTATTAAGTTCAGAGAGGAGAGGAGAGGGAGACATAGAAACATTAATGATGAGAGAGAATCACTGACTGGGAAGCAGGGAGCAAACCTGCAACCCACGCAGGTGCCCTTGACAGGGAATGGAACCTGTGACCCTCTGGTTCTCAGGCCAACATTTTAACCACTTAACTTCACTGGCCAGGGCTAATCAAAGTCTTAGTGCTTTACCAACAAATTTGTATATAATTTTTCCCACTGTTTTAAGTTTGGAAAGTCTTCTATTTTCTTTGTGGTTTTATACCTAATAGTAACATATTAACAAATCTTTCCTTTCATGCCCTCACTAACATTTTATCTATCTAGTTTCCAGTTGTACATCAAAATTATCTATGGGATATTCATATCAGAGATTTGGAATCACAATTAGTTAAAGATGGAGCTAGGTAAATGTATTTTTTAAAAACTGAAACTGAAAAGGTGAAAAACAATGTTCTAGGGTAAAATGAGCATTAATTTGGAGTGTTTCTCTCTCTCTCTCTCTCTCTCTCTCATGTTCCCCCTGGTGGTCCAAAAGCTGCAATATACCTGACTTTAATCTGCTTAAAACATGAGTGGGGAAAATGGCATGCAATGAATTTCTTTGGAAGAACTATGATGCCACTATTCTTCGTCGGACTTTACAAAAGCCACGTCTCTTACCTGGTTGGAGAGTACTAGGAAAAGACAAGGTGACTTTTTCATCTTCATTCTGATAGTTAAATCCTGTAGCATGTATTTCTGGAATGGAAAAAAAAAGTTACAATAAATCTGACTGAACTAATAAGGTTAAAACAGAATGCAGCAACAAACATTTTCAAGAGCAAAATCTCTACTAAAATGAAATTCTTAACTTAATAAATTAAGTTCCTACTAGAAAAGTGTCATCTCAAACTAACCTCTTAAGGATATGTGACCTTCATTAAATATACTCCTTAAAAATAATCCTTATACATCCTACATTCATTCACAACACTTTATAAGGGAAATGGGGTTACTACCAGATGTGAAAAGGTTTTCTACCAGATTCTCAGACCCGCTTCATTCTTGCCTTTGTGTGGCAATATTGCTTTTTATGTTTCAGTCTTACTCATGATCATTTGAAGATTGAGAAAATTGATGAGCTTTCAGTGTTAGAGATACCAATGAAAGTTCTGTTTCCCACCCGAAGATAGGTAACAATTCCAAATAAGACATAAATTATACTAACTTCCAGCAAAGTTCTTTGTTGCTACATTTTACGGAAATAAAGAAGGTGTGTGGGTTAAATTAAGGCTTTGATTTGCTTTCTGCCAGGAGTGAGAAGAGACTGCTTATTTGACAGACTTAGAAAACTTAATTGACACTTTCGGGAAAGAGCTAAGCAGATCAGCTTCCAATCATAGTACATCCCCATCCCAAATGAAAAGTCAGCCCGTCAAAGAGGTAGCCTTAATAAGCACATGAAAATATGCTCAACATCATTAAGTCGAAACCACAGAGAGATACTATTTCACAACCATTAGTATGACTATAATAATAACAAAAATATAATAGTAAGTGTAAGGGAAGATGCAGAAAAATAGGAACAGGTCAGGGCAAGAATAGCAGTTTTAAAATTGAAATAGTAAAATATTGTATTGCTAGATTCCATTAATGAACACATCAACTACATTATATTACATGTATATTTTTTAAAAAAGTAAAATTTTTTCTTATAAAAAAGAGAGTAACCATGTATTTGAATTTCTTAAAAGTCTCATGTATTATGGGATACTCTTCCAATTACTTTACACTGGAAAACGTACTACTTTGCAAATATACATTAGAGTTTGAAATAACCTTGGTCAACACAGTTTTTGTTTGTTTGTTTTATCAACACAGTTTTGGATATTCTGTAAATATCCACCATTCATCCAGTAGCTCAAAGCAAAAATATGGAACCATCCTAACTGCCTCCCTCAATATGTGTCTGTCTGTCTCTCATACCATCATCCAATATGTGGATTTAATAGCCTATACCTTTAATCCCAGACTGTTTAATGCCTCCACCTCTACAGCCCCAGTCCAATATACCATTATTTCCCTCCTAGACCACTACACAATATTCTTCTGTTTCTATCTTGCCGCCTTATAATCTATTCTTCTTCACACATCAGCCAGGGTAATGAGAGATCAAAGCCTCTAATAGAGTCCATAATATTCAGCATGAAAGGCTCAGTCTATTTGAGTTTGACAATTATTTGTTTGTTAGAGAGGACCAAAAAAACACTAACCACAAAAGAAAAAAAGTGATAGATCTGATTTAATATTTAAAACTTGTGATTATTGCCGGGACCGGTTTGGCTCAATGGATAGAGCGTCGGCCTGGGGACTGAAAGGTCCCGGGTTCGATTCCGGTCAAGGGCATGTACCTTGGTTGCGGGCATATCCCCAGTAGGGGGTGTGCAAGAGGCAGCTGATCGATGACTCTCTCTCATCGATGTTTCTAACTCTCTATCTCTCTCCCTTCCTCTCTGTATAAAATGAATAAAATATATTAAAAAAAAAAATAATAATAAAATAAAATAAAACTTGTGATTATTAAAATACACTGTTAAGAAAATGAATAGGCAATGCCAAAACCGGTTTGGCTCAGTGAATAGAGCATCAGCCTGCAGACTGAAGGGTTCCGGGTTTGATTTCGGTCAAGGGCATGTACCTTGGTTGCGGGCACATCCCCAGTAGGGGGTGTGCGGGAGGCAGCTGATTTATGTTTCTCTCTCATCGATGTTTCTAACTCTCTACTCTCTCCCTCTTTTCTGTAAAAAATCAATATTTTAAAAACAGAAAATGAATAGGCAAATCATGTGCATATTTTTTTTTGTCATCTATATGACAAAGAACTTGTATCCAGAGATACATAAACACTTCTACAACTCAATGATAAAAAGATAGCAACTAAATTAAAAGATAGGCAGAAACCTGAACAATTTCCTAATGGAAGATATATGAATTTTGCCAAATTTCATTGGGGGAATAGTTTTGACACAATTTATAGGTATACCACTCTCACTGGTGCACAAAAGATGTCCTATGTACTGTTTATAATTAATAAAAAAGTGAGGAATAACCAAGATATGTAATATTAAGAAATGACTTTGTAAAATGGTACATCTATACAAAGGATAACTAGACCTTTATGAGACATGTCTACATATACTTCCTTAAAAGTTGTACACTAGATTAAGTTAAAAAAGCAAGATGAAAATATTATATATATTACAATCACACTTCTGTAATTAAAGAAAAAAATTGCATGTATAAAAGAATTCATATCAAATTATTAACATGGATACTTCTAGAAGTGGAGGAGTAGGTGATATAATGAAAAAAGAAAGAAGAGGACTTTTACATCTTATATTCTATACCTGACTTTATTACAAGTATTTTTTTTATAATTATAAAATATAAGCAAAAGAATATATTAAAAAGCATTTAATGATATAAACAATAATTGTTTTATAACTGTTCACATTTTAGAAGTTATTCTTATGCAATGTTTACAAAAGTATTTTACACTTTAATAACAATCTTTAGATCATCTTAATATTTGCGAACTATAATTTGTATATGGATTAGGGCCAATAACCTTTGAACCTACAAATAGCTGAAAGAACTATCACTTGCTATAGTTCTCATAATGAAATATGTTTCACATTTTAAAATGATGCATTTAGACTTTCGCTTTGGCTGTGACAGCTTAGCTGGTGTCAGAAAAACTATAAAAACTGGGTCAAAATGTTTTAAGTGTTTGGGAATCACACAAAAATTCGCTCTATATTCACAGGCTCTTTATTCATTTGTTGTATTTACTGACTTCTAAGTAGAACATAGAGGCCAATAAAGAAAGAAGAGTCATAAAGTTTGCAGCAGTCTCATTGGGCTGAGGAGAGAAAAACTGGATTTAAGGACTACCAAAGCAGCCAGGATTCAAGGCCAAGATTTCAGAAAAGTGGAATAACAGATGAAGTTTAACATGCTTCATTCAATTTCCCCTCAAGATATCTGCTGACTACTAGATTTAAGCAGTTTTGTAATGGTATGGAAGTAAAAAATAGATTTCAGGCCTAAAAAGTAAGGGAAAACCTTAGTAAAGATTCCTAACAGGGCTACAAACTATCAATAAGAGCAAATTGACAGGAAAAAAACAAACTTAACTGGATCAAGATGATCTCACTTAGTGAAAACATTGAAAGCTTTTCTTTCCCCTATGATCCAGAACAAGACGAGAATGCCTGTTTTTGTCACTTTTATTCAATATAGTACTAGCGGTTCTAGCCAGACTAAACAAGAAAAGGAAATAAAAGACATCCAAACTAGAAAAGAAAAAATAATTATCTCTGTTCACAGACAAAATAATCTTATATGTAGGAAACCCTAAAAGTTCCACAAAATAAAAACAAAACAATAAAAAACCAAATAACTATAAGAATTAATAAACAAATTCAGCAAAGTTATAGAATACAAAACCATCATTTTAAAAAATCAGCTGTATTTCTATACATTAATGATGAACAATCTCAAAAGAATTTAACAAAACCATTCCAATAGCATAAAGAATATATAAAACTTACGAACAAATTTAATCAAGGAAGTGAAAGACCTACACACTGACAATTGCAAAACACTGCTGAGAGAAATTAAAGAATTTACAAATTGCCCTGGCCTGGTAGCTCCATACACCAAAAGGTTGTAGGTTTGATTCCCAGTCAGGGCATGTACAGGAGGCAACATACCGATGTCTCTTCCTCTTTCTCTGTGTTCGTTCTCTCTCTCTCTCTCTCTCTCCACCTTCCTCCCCCATCTCTCACTCTCTTTCTCCAACCCCCCTCTAAAAATCAATAAAAACATATCCTTGGTGAGGATTAAAAAAACAACAACAAATAAATGGAAAGACATATTCCATTCATGGATTTAGAAGACTTAATATTGTTAAGATGTACATTATATCCAAAGTGATCTATGGATTCAATGCAGTCCCTCTCAGAAGCCCGACAGTATTTTTTGTAGAAATTTAAAAATCCATCCAAAAATTCATGGAATCTCAAAGGACTCCAAAGAGCCAAAACAATCTAGAAAAAAGAACAAAGTTGTATCATATTACACAGCTATAGTAAGAAGAGAGAGAGTATAGTACTAGCATAAAGACAGATATAAAGCATTGGAGTAGAATGGAGAGCCCCAAAATGAACTCTTCCATATATGGTCAAATGATTCTCAATGAGGGTGCTAAGACCATTCAATGGAGGAAAAACAGTGTTGGGAAAACTGAATATACACATGCAAAAAAAAAAAAATGAAGTTAGACCTTTTATATCATATAGAAATTTTAACTCAAAATGGATCAAAGGCCTACATGTCAAAGTTAAAATTATATAATTCCAGAAAAAAACACACAAAACATAATCTTAATGTCCTTAAATTTTGCAATAACATCTTAAATAGGTCACACAAAAACATGAACTATAAAAGAAAATTAAGTAAATTGGAATTCATTGAAATTAAAAACTTATGCTCTTTAAAAAGTACTGCAATGAAAATGAAAATGCAAGCCACAGATTGGGAGAGAGTATTTGCAAACATGTCCAAGAAAAGCTTATATCTGGAATATATAAAGAATTCTTAAAATTCACTAAGAAGATAAACAACTCCCATCCCCAAATGGCAAAAGGTCTGAATAGTTATTTCACCAAGATAGACATGGGGCGTGCAGAATGCAGCCAATCAATGATACTCTCTCATCAATTGATGTTTCTCTCTATCTCCTTTCCTCTCTAAAATCAATAAAAAGATATTTTTTAAAAGTTGAATATATTTATATGAGATATATACTCTCTAGTTCAGCTTCTGTCCCAACATTCTTATTTTCCTACATCCAACCCAATTCATTAATTTTTATTATTTGCTTAACCCCAAGGGTAACTTTGGTATGAGCCCCTACCATATATCATTGTTATACTCTGGAGCCCTAGCCAGTTTGGCTCAGTGGATAGAGCATTGGCCTGTGGCCTGAAGGGTCCTGGGTTCAATTCCAGCAGGAAACATTCCCAGGTTGTGGGCTTGACCCCTAGTGAGGGGCATGCAGGAGGCAGCTTATCAATGATTCTCTCTCATTATTGATGTTTCTATCTCTCTCTCTCCCTCTCCCTTCCTCTCTGAAATCCATAAAAAAATTTTTTTTAAAAGTTAAACTTGGATTCCCTTTACATAAAATTTCTGTATGAAATTCTGTATCATATTTCAATACATTTGTATTAGCAATTTTCCCTTCTCTTTCAATCTCCCGGATTTGAGGGTTAGTGCTTAATTAGTTGTATATGTATCTTTAGAATGATACAGCAACTCTATTGCAAAAAAGATAGTGGGTTATTAACGCTATTATTAATGCACACATAATTATATGACAATATATATTACTAATAGCTAGACAAAAGCTGATGATCAAGTATCAGGAACCTTTCCTTTTTTTCAAGTTAATAGTTTTGCTTAAAATTATTAATGTCTGGCAATATTTCTTCTAAACTATTTTATCCTTTTATTAAACACACACATGTACATATGCACAACTAAAAACTACAATCATATTCAAGAATAACATGCTAAAGTTTACATGTCTTATATGGATAAATCAGTGATGCTGGTGGATCTGAAACTATTCTATATAATAAAAGACTAATATGCTAAGGGTTCGGTCATCCGGTCAGCTGTTCAACCAATCAGAGCATAATATGCTAATGATATGCTAAGGCTGCTCAATAGTTCACTATGATGTGCACTGACCATCAGAGGGCAGACAGTGAACCGGTAGGTTTGCTTGCTGCTGGAGTCCGGCCAATCAGAACTGAGCGAGACAGGCCGGACACACTCTGGAGTCCTCCCGTGGTCCCTCCCTGGTTGGCCAACCTCCTTTGTCCCTCCCCAGCCCTGTTTGTGCATTGGTGGGGTCCCTTGGCCTGACCTGTGCCCTCTCTTAATCTGGGGCCCCTCGGGAGATGTTGGAAAGTCAATTTTGACCTGACCCCACAGGCCAGGCCGAGGGACTCCGCTGGTGCACAAATTTCATGCAGCGGGCCTCTAGTATACTATAATGTTGTATGAAATATTATGTCACTGATTAAAAAAAAGTTTAGCAGAGTATAGTGAGGGAAACATTGATACAAATCTTTCAAGTGATCATTTTCTATGTGGCTATGCCCAAGCCATCTATTAATGATAAATTAAAAGACTCTTTACCTGTCAGGACCTGAGTTCAGGCACTCAAAAGTTTCGTATTTCTCTTGAAGAAGCTGATGACAATACTAATCCCTGCACTGTGTAGGGAGGTGCATTCCTTGCACTGGCTTAAGTGCTAGTGATTTCACCAACCCTTGAAGTGCAGAACAGTAAAAAAACAGTTTTCAGCCGTTTTTCTTACTGATTTCTCATTTTTAAAATATTACAAAGTAAGATCTCAGATATATTTTTTAAATAAATTAGTTCTGTTTTATAAAAGGCAGTGCCTTAGTTTAAAGAAACACATGCCAATAGATACTTCTGAATTATTGCACATATAAGATGGCCTTTTCAATAATTAAAAACTTATACAAAAAAGCAAAAATGGTATGCTTTCAAATAATTTTCTAATTTTACCTTAAAGCACCAAGATTTGGTGGCTACAAATATGTAAATCGGTCTTGCAGAAGGCACCCACCAGTATTAATAGGTACTACATGAGATTAGCTGGGTTAATAAATGGTATCTCTTGTACTGACTCATTTGTTCCCCTGCCATCAGCATAGAGCCCTGGGAGGAGCTGGAAGTCAAATTCATAACTACTAGTTTATAAAAACATTACACTCTCTCATAAGATAAAAATAAAAAATGCTGCCCTGGCTGGCATGGCCAGTGGTTAGAGTGCTGGCCTACACATCAAAGGGTCTCAGTCTGATTCCCAGTCAAGGGCATGCACCTGGGTTGCAGGTTCAACACCCCCGCCCCCATTGTGGCATGTGTGGGAGGCAACCAATCTATTTGTCTCTCTCACATTGATGTTTTTCTTTCTCTCCACTCTCCCTTCTCGGCCTCCCTTCCACTCTCTGAAAATCAATGGGGAAAAATATCCTTGGGTGATGATTAAAAAAAAAATTTTAATGCTACTATGTCCAAGGGTAAAATTAAGGTATATAAGCTATATATGTATATATATGAAAGGCAAAATCTATCTTTGTTTCTGACTGAAATCCTAAAGTGCCAAATTCGTACAACTTTTCAATCTCTTATACTCCAAAATAAAATGGTTTTACACACGACTCCAGGATTTTCTGTGCTGTAGGAGAAATGGGTTGAGAAATGTACCTTAGCTAGTTCTAAAGAAAATATTTAATGTATCTAAAAAAAATTAATATTTTATCTGAATTCTCTCCAAATCCTCTTCATTTCCTTTAAGTTTTCATTTTTCTCCCGACCCTCTTAGTGAGAACATTAACACTACTTCCTTGAGGTTCATATCATTATGAGTTGGCACCATGCAATTATACATTTTCAAAATTCTTACTTGACAGTTTAGTAGAGGAAGATAAAAAACAAACCTGAGGCCTAGCTGGTTTGGCTCAGTGGATAGAGAATTGGCCTGTGGACTGAAGGGTCCCAGGTTCCATTTTGGTCAAGGGCACATGCCCGGGTTGCGAGTTCGATCCCCAGTGGGGGGCATGCAGGAGGCAACTGATCAATGATTCTCTCTGATCATTGATGTTTCTCTCTGTCCCTCTCCCTTCCTCTCTGAATTCTATAAATAAATAAATAAATAAATTCTTAAAAAATAAATAAATAAAAAGGAAAATGATTAGCTTGGTATGTTTCTAAATTACTTAAATATATATATATATGTATATGTATATATATATGTATGTATGTATGTGTATATATGTATGTATGTATATCCAAGCCTTAAATGTTACTTGTATGCTTCTTTTCAGTATAATGTAAAAGAGAGGGAAACCAGCAATGCAAAATGTAAAAAGGTCAAATTTTTAACTTATTTTATACCAAATGAAAAGACTTTCTAAGAGGAAATCTTAGAGTAGTAGAAACTAACCAATCAATCATTATGACAAGGAATGTCAAGGTAAAGTAAAAAATTAAAAGCAATTCAACTCCAATATTAACATACCTTTGAGTTTGTGCCAAACTGGGTAACTTTAAAATATGCAGCTTATGTAGAAATAAGTTCATGCCAAAAGTAATTACTAAATTTAATCCTTATTGTAATTATAAGATCTAAAGTAGTTCCATTTTAAAGATGTTCATTAAGTTCCTACTCATTCTATGCCACGTTTCTTTTTCTTTTTCTTTTTTTAATATACTTTATTGGTTTTTTACAGAGAGGAAGGGAGAGGTATAGAGAGAAACATCAACCTGCTGCCTCTTGCATACCTCCTATTGGGGATGTGCCCGCAACCAAGGTACATGCCCTTGACCGGAATCGAACCCGGGACCTTTCGGTCCGCAGACCGATGCTCTTCCACTGAGCCAAACCGGCTTCGGCGCCATGTTTCTTTTTAATCTGTTCTTCCCTTGTAACTAACTCCATCATTTAGCTTCTAACCTTCATATTTGATATCATAAAGCAAAAGTTTTTCCCTCAGTTAAGAGTAAGACTTATCTCAATTTTAACTTATAGTTCAAGAGGAAAAAATTTTTTAGGAAAACCACATATGAACTAAGCCAACTTGATGAACCTTTCATGTTCAAATTGCTTAATTTTTAAAATAACTCATCAGTTTTTTAAAGCATGGTATTATGTTCATTTTATACTTAAAAGTGATTTGTCTAGAGTCACAAAATAAGTTAATGTTTGAAGTAGAATTAAAATTGTGACATTTCCATTATCTGGTAGTACAGATTATACTATTCAAATATTTCCCATGAATATCTTAAGAATTTTTCTATTTCTAAAGTAAAACTGATATCTTAATATAATGTATATTTACACATGCACACAAAAGCACACAAAAATACAGGGTGCAGCAAAAGTTGGTTTATAGTTGTTTGTATGAAAAATAAATATATATATATATATATATATATATATATAAATAAAAGGTTAAACAATTGGCCAACTGGCCTGTAGGTATGATGTGCACTGACCATCAAGGGCAAACACTCAATGCAGGAGCTGCCGAGTGACAGCAACTTTGCTGAGTGCCCTCTTGCACTCCTGGACCCTTCGGGGGATGTCAGACTGCTGGTTGCAGCCAATCCCTGCAGACCAGCCAGAGGGACCCCTCCAGCTGGAAGAACCCCACTCACTCCACAGATGCCGTCTGAGCCCTGGCACTGCCCCAGGTGCGGCTGACCAGGGGGAGACTGAGGGAGGTTAGCTCCAGGGCGTATCCAGCCCATCTCGCCCAGTCCTGCCCCACTGGCCACCTTCTTTATTTTTTTTTTAATTTTATTTTATTGTTTAAAGTATTACAAATAGTAGTACATGTGTCTCCTTTTTTTCCCCCCATTGACTTTTTTGGCCACTTTCTAATTAATTTCCTTTCAATGTGCATGAATCCATGCACTTGGCCTTAGTAATTAATAAAGAATACCAGAATAAATTGTCTTTCATGTACTGAACTATAAACACCTACTTTTGTCCCACCCTGTACGTAACATACACATACAAATAGAACAGCAAATTAAAATGAAAAACAGCTCTTACCTTCATCTCCCTCTGGTACATATGAAGCTGTAATAATGTCAATATCAGCACAATTCATCACAATCTGATTGGTTGCCTGTCTCACCTAAGGGAAAAGAAAAACCAGCAATGTCAGAAATAGCTTGATTAATATTTATATTTTCAACTTGATTTAATATATGTAGCAGACAAACTTTTTATTGTTTCAAAATATATTTTTATTTATTTCAGAGAGGAGGGGGGGGGGACATCAATAATGAGAATCATTGATTGGCTGCCTCCTGCACGCCCCCTACTGGAGATGGAGCCCACAACTTGGGCATGTACCCTTGACCAGAATCAAACCAAGGACCTTTCAGTTTGTTGGCTGATGCTCTATCCACTGAACCAAACCAGTTAGGGAGAGGCAAGCTCACTAAAACTTAAACTATTTATGCATCAATGGTAGAAATAAATGATCAGCTGCCTCCTACACACTCCCTACTGAGGATCGAGGCCACAACCCAGGCATGTACCAGTACCTTAACCAGGAATCAAACAGATAACCTCTTGGTTCATGGTCAATGCTCAACCACTTAGTCACCTTGACTGGGCAAACATGATTAATCTTAAACTAAAATTATCTGACCTATATTACAAATAGTATGCTATCAAGCCTATAACAGACTGTCAAAATCTCTAACACATAAAGTGTTGGCTCATTATATATTTTGGCTCAATAAAAAAACATCCTTCACCCTGGCTGGGTAGCTCAATTGGTGGAGCATCCTTCCATATACCAAAAATATGGCAGGTTCTATTTTGGTCCCTCGATCCCCAATAGGGAGTGTACAGGAGGCAGCTGATCGATGTTTTTATTGCTCTATTCCTCTTCCTTACCCTTTCTCTAAAATCAATAAAAACATATAAAAAATTATGCTTATGTATGGTTTGTTAGTAAAGTGATCACTGTTAGGTATAGCTTTTTTATACAGATATTATATTACTCCTGTAGATAATACTAGGTTTCGAGTTCAATCCAGGTTGGAGCACATAAGGGAAGCGGCCAACTATGTGTTTCTCTCACATCCATGTTTCTCTCTGTCTCTCCCCCCATGCCTTCCACTCACTCTAAAAATCAATGGAAAAAAATATCCTTCAGTGAGGATTAACAAACTAACAAAAAAATCCTTTTCATAAGTCAAATCTTCTTGTTCCTAAACAAAAAATGTCATTTAATAAACGTATTTTTTTAAATTTAGTATTATTTCACCAGAACATATTCAAACAACACTAAAACTTTTATGACCCAACTGGCCACTTATAGCATTACATCTGACCAACATCAAAATCTTTGCCTATTCATAAATATGACTTTTTAAAAATTCAGAAACAGAGAAATGAAGCACTTACTGGTTGTTCACCAAAGGGCAAAATGAATCAAAACCTTTCAGAGTTTGAAGTTTATGCCAACAAAATAATAACAGGAGTTTAGTTATATATCTTAATCTTTATCTAGGCAACTATATTTTCATCCATCAACATCTACAGTGAATTTAATAATAGCCAAGCAGTTAATCTACCAATGTCAAGATACCAGTACAACACTACAAATGCCAAATGATACCATTTATCTCACTACTATTATAATATTCTGAGGGAAAGTGTGTACTTTGGAAAGACATGGTGCACAACATCCAGTTACAAGTACATTCCAATTCCTCTCATGATTAGAGAAAACCCACTTGTTTATACTAATGGATTAAGCTACTTGTTGAACAGCTACTAATTTTTTCCCCCCAGGAATTACTGCCATTTCTGAAAGGGTGGGAGTAAAGAAACAAAGGGACAAAAATACTTAATAATTAAATTAAACTCACATTTTAAAAATTTGATATATCTGTCTCATATTGGAGATGCACTTAAAACAACAAAATAATCCATAGAAAGTGCTTATAGTATTATTTAGTGCCTGATACATAGTAATCACTATGTTATTATTAAGGCACCCACACAAAGACCAAGAGTAAATGTGCTCCAATCATAAAGATATTACTCTGAATATCATCTAACAGCATTCACCTAACAGTTTATAAAGCACCCGATCAGAATGATATAAAATTTAAGAACTAGGTACTGTGATATATACCCTGTTTCCCTGAAAATAAGACAGTGTCTTATATTAATTTTTTCTCCCAAAGTTGCGCTAGGTCTTATTTTAGGGGATGTCTTATCTTTCCATGTGCTAGGTCTTATTTTCGGGGAAATATGATAGCACTTTGGATATCAGCATATATGTATTGCCCAAGGAAGGCAATAAAAAAAAAAAAACATATAGACTTAGGCATATGCTTAAGTGGATGATTACTACACTAGAACACTTCTTTTTAATACTTTTCCAACAATAGCACTGACCTGATGATTCCATATTTGATTTCTCACATTCTAACATCATCCTGTTAGTGATATGACCTGTGTGTTCCACTATCAAAATAGTAATAGTGTGGCCAGTGTGGCTAAGTGGTTGAGAGTCAACCCATGAATCAGGAGGTCAGGGTTCCATTCTGGTGAGGACACATGCCAAGATTGCATGATTAATTCCCAGTGGGGGTTGGGGGGCAATTCTCTCTCATCATTTTTTTTTTTTTATATTTTATTGATTTTGTACAGAGAGGAAGGGAGAGAGATAGAGAGTTAGAAACATCGATGAGAGAGAGTCATCGATCAGCTGCCTCTTGCACACCCCCTACTGGGGATATGCCCGCAACCAAGGTACATGCCCTTGACCGGAATCGAACCCGGGACCCTTCAGTCCCCAAGCCGACGCTCTATCCATTGAGCCAAACCGGTCCCGGCTCTCTCTCATCATTGATGTCTCTCTCTCTCTCTCCCTCTCCCTTCATTTCTCTGAAATCAATAAAAATCTATTTTAAAAAAATGCAGGTAACCATGCAAAGGACTTTCAGTTTTCAAGCTTAAAAGAGAGCAAATGCTAAAGTTAGCATATAAAATTATGTTGCACTTCAATAGAACCAAAACTAAGTAATAGCTCTACTGAAGAGGCAGCTTGACCATTTGTAAGAATTTTACAATGGAAGTTTCCTATAAACTAGGAAGACAGCAATTTGAGGCATTTTTTCTGCCCCTGAATGAGTCTTGACTACAATCATTCAGAAATACGCCTTACATAGTAAGACTCAAGAGGTTTTTTCTGGTTGCCCAAATGCTGAGATTTTAGTAAAAGGAAATCTCCAGTGTAACAATTCCAAATACCAGTAAATCTGAAGCCTGAGTCACTTTGCGTAACAATTTCATCGTTAAATTTTGTAATAATTGTCGTCTTTGTGGAACAGGGCTATAATTTCTTAAGACAATAAGGAGCAAATAATTAGTAAGCACAAGTTGAGCCAAGTTTTCTAATAATAAAGACATTGAAAGAGCAAGTTGCATAAAGACATAGTAAGTACTAATAATGTAAAAATGTTAAACACACAAAACATTGCTATTTATTGCCTGTGGCTACTTACATACACAATAACACTTTTAAGTTACACACAAGAAAATACTCACCTACCTAAAGAAAGAAGTTACCGCTGGGTATGAGTGGAAGAGATGGAAATGGGCTTTAGTGATGCCTGTGACATTTTATTCTCCCCTCCCTCAAAATCATGCAGTCTGAAGCAAATGGGGCCAAATATTAATAACTGCAAAATCTAGGTGGTGGGTTAATTTTCCAATTTCTTAAATATGTCCTAGTTTAAAATAAAAATTTTAAGTGATTACAAGTGGCCAAATAAATTGAGAACTACATGCATGTATGGTGTTCAAAGTGAAATCTCCAAGGTCTACAGAACTAATCTCAGTTAACAACAAAACAGCTATTAGAAGGCTCAGTCCTTTGCCACTGACTCACATACAGATTAGAATAAGACTTAATTTTACAATAAGCACAGCTCATTTACTATGTAGCAAAGTTCAGAGACATTTCATAAGTTTCAATTTACTACTTAAAACCACATTTATCCAGGTTGTATTGACAGTATCAATTATCCAGAACCAGGAAGTTAAAAAAAAAAAAAAAAGCCTCTATGGAAAGCCAGAAGATTTAATACAAAGTCCATACACACAGCTCAAACTCTTCACTCAAAGGAGAATCCATCAAACCGTCTCTTAGGAATGTCTTTATAAATTCAAACAAGCCTGTTTATCTGGTTACCTAGACCTCTTCAGATCAAGTTCAGTAAAATAAAAGAGGCAAGAAATTTCACAACAGGCAGCAACAAGGCACAATAAGCAGCAAAAAATGATAGCCTCAAAGTAAGAAAACAAACAAAAAAACTTTAAAGAACAGATATAAAACTAATATATATATCATAGCATAGTTTTGAGTAATCTATGACTTACGTATCAATGACAGATGGTCAGAATGGTGTACAGTATTTTAAAAAAGAAAAGAAACAAACCTAGATTATGAGGAAGTATAGACTTTTTTTTAAAATAACAGATTTTAGGAATATTTTCATCCTAATCAGTAAATATTTTTAAAATTCTAAATGCCTCAATGGGTATGCTTCATTTATCTAAAAAATTCATTGCAGAATTCATTGCCAGATGATATTAGATAAAGCTTCACATATAAAAATTTCTTAGGCGTTTCTTCATAGGTACATTTCAAAAAACAGAATAGAAAATCTGAACAAATTCAATTCCTTATCATCAATCTTTCAAATTTAATTTCTTAAGACCATTTCGTGTTCTAGCACAATGCTGGACAAATTATTAATTTTATCATTTTTAAAGTAATAAAGATGACCAAATTTACTGCAAATGCTAAAATGGGGCAGAAAATTCCATAACACGGGGTTGACAATAACATCCATTTATGTGTCAACTTTCAGTGTTCCAAACAAACAACTATATCTGTAACTCTCCTGTAAGTGCCAATTTAGTCACCATGGACATGAATATTTTGTTGGCACAGGCCAGCGTGTATCCTGACTTCTGGCCTTGAAGGATGATGGTAATTTCCCTGGCACAGGTGAAATATTTCCATAAGGAAAAAAACCCAATTATTGCATAAATACAATTATAACAAAGAATTGTAGCCACTCACATAAGCTTGTAACCTATTTCTTAATTATCCACAAAGCAAGAAAATCAGAATTTGAAATAATTACAAAAATCCAGTGTCTCAAATATCCTAAAGGGACGAGAAAGGGAATGTTCCATTTCTCCAGGTCAGTGATTTTCAATCTTTTTCATCTCGTGGCACACATAAACTAATTTCTCATCTGTGGCACACCAAAAAAAAAAATTTTTTTTAATAATCTGACAAAAAAAAGAATACTTTTTATTCATTCACACTGGACAGCTATTGTTGTGGTGGCTATTGTCATTTTTTTTTATTGGACAATCTATGGAAAAAGAGGTCAGTGCCACAACTAAATAGTCAAGTATTTCATGTTTTCAAAATTCTTGTGGCACAGGTTGAAAATAGCTGCTCTAGGCCCATGATAAACACCTTTTCAAAACCTGCCGAATCAGACCACACTCACTTGTGTAGAAGACAACTACTTTTTAAATTATCCACATTGACAATTTCTTCACCTTCCCCAAGAGTCCACACCCCAGGCCAGGTTAAAAATCCACTAAGTTTCTAATATGTAACCTGTACAAATACTCTGGGCTTATCATAAAATTCTGTAACTTAAGCAACCAAGCAACTTGCATACTTTGTGTAATGTGATTCCAACTATTAGGAAACTGACCCAATCCCAGTTATAGATCTGGTTTCTAGAGATATAATTTTGTCCACATTTTAAATTTTCCACTATAAGATACTACCTGCCAAAACCGGTTTGGCTCAATGGATAGAGTGTCGGGCTGCGGACCGGGCTGCGGACCGAAAGGTCCCGGGTTCGATTCCGGTCAAGGGCATGTACCTTGGTTGCAGGCACATCCCCAGTAGGGGGTATGCAAGAGGCAGCTGATTGATGTTTCTTTCACATCGATGTTTCTAACTCTCTATCCCTCTCCCTTCCTCTCTGTAAAAAATCAATAAAATATATTTAAAAAATAAATATATAAGATACTACCTAATGCCACAATTTATTGCTCCAATCCATGGATTTCAAAAAAACATTAACATCTGCTTTTTACTATTAATGCTACTTTTTACTAATGTTAATTCCTCTTTATACTTCCAAGCATGGCAATTCACACAACTGAAGAGTCCAACTGTCCTTTAATAACACCTGTTAGAATTCACTATGGATTGAAATGCCGTCTTTCATGTGTTGCATGCACCTAGCCTGAAAAGTATTTCTGAAAAGAAACACTTTGAAAAGTTCACGTTACCAAAAAAATCCACGTATTTCCTTGTATCAAATTCCCAAATCCCTGCTAATATCTAGCACGTTACCATGTGCTCCCTCAATGACCCCAACCGATTTTTTAAGTATTTCTCATCTTTTTGGAAAAGTAGAAAAGGGATAAAAAGTACATCACTGCTTGTTGTCCTATCCTAATACTCAAATTAAACTGTCACTTCCTAACAAAATAATCATTTCAAAATCCTTGGCAATTTTGTTTCCTGAAAATTTCCCTTAAATATACATTCCTCTCAGAATTATGAACCTATCATGCCAGCTAATGTGGTAAAGAAACAAATAATGTTTTTAAATGTTAGTCTTTTCACATAATGCGAACTCATTCATCACTAGGGCCTTCCTTTGCCAAGTCACAAGACACGCTACTGTTTACAATCCCTCCCATCTGCCCCCTGCCAATATATATCAAACACTCCAGTCACTTGGCTTAAACAAACACCATTCCCCAAATAACCCTTTCAAATCCTAATTCAAACCCAAGATGCATTCATTCTGATTCATACTCTTCATGGAAAAATTCTAAGTCACCTGACTTTCACAGGGTTAAGTTTTGCTTTTGGATGCAGCCAGACCTTAGACCCAGGACTCATGCTTTCACACAACTGCCCCAAATTTGACAGTACACTTTTTTAATTGTACGCTTTTAGACATATTTTTCATCTGAGCACTCGGCTTTCAAAGACAATTGCCAACTTTCAACTCATTCAAACACTAGGCTGCATCTCTTTCATTTCGCCGCTATATACACACCCTGTTCTTTAAGGCTGAGGCCTACAGATTTTTTCCTCCTGACTGCAGTGGGAAGGAAAATGAAACAAAATATTTTTGACCCTCATTCTTTTCCAACATAAACTGCTACACAGTTCCCACGTTTCCTTACGGATTTCACATACTACATCATATACTATGGTATATATACAATGTCTACTGTTCAGGACCTTTGAAAGGGCATCAATATGAATGGTCTCCAAAATCAAACAATACTTCAGATCATGCTGCAGAGGGTGAGGGGCGGTGGGGAAGAGCATGATTCACCAAAAAAAAAAAAAAACACACCACCACCCTGCAACCAAGAGGAATGGAATATTTTCACCAGTGGAATGATCACACTAATAGCTTCTTTCAGGGGACGGGGCTGCCACACAAACCATCGCCGTGGCAGTAAATCCACCTGCTTCGGGGGCTGCAAAGGGCTAGGAGGCTGGGAGGACAACCGGAAACGGGGTCCTCCTCCAGCTTCTCCGGGGGGTCGGGGAGAGCGGTCAGGGCTGCACTGTCACTTGCGGAGAAGGGGAGGGGGGAGGGGCGGACCATCTCGGAAACCCAGCCCCTGGGCCGGAGCAGGCGGGGAGAACTCAGCCAGGCTGCCCGGGATTAACATTCTCCTTCTCGCCCCGTCCCCGCTTCTAGAATCTCCCCTCCTCCTAACGCGCGGCGGGCCGGGGGCGTCCCCGATGAGCGGCCCCGCCAGAGTGTCCTCCGCGGGGCGTGGGCAGGACCATAGAGGAGACCCGAGTCGCGGGAAGATGAGGCAGAGGGTGGACGAGGAGGACCTCCCTGGCCTCTCCCCACACCCTCCACCGCTCCCACAACGCCTCCGAGCCCGGAAGGGCCGGGGATCGGGGGGTGCCCCCACCCAGGTGTGCCGGCCCCGGAGGGGCGCACGGGGCCGGGCCCGCCGGCCCCCGCAGCGCGGCCTGGCCCCGGCCCCCGGCCCCGGCCCCGGCCCCGGCGGGCAGGGCACCCCGGACCCCGCGCCCCGCCGCCGCCCCGAGGGGCGCGCCCGTCCGGGATCCAGCCGCCCCGGGCCCGGGCCCGCAGCCGCCCAGGCCCGGCCGCCCGGCCCCCAGCCCAGCCCGGCCCGCGGGCGCGGCCTAACTGCTGGCCCGGCGGCTGGCCCCGGCGCCGAGGGTCGCCGTACCTGGGCGGCGGCCTCCAGCTTGCCCTCGAAGGTGAAGTCCAGCAGGTCGGGCTTGAGGCAGAGGCTGTAGTTGATGGGGGAGACGTCGGCGGGCAGCCTCTCGAAGGGCCTCTTCTCCGGCATCGCGGCGAGGCCCAGGCTGTGGAGGCGGCGGCTGCTGCGGCGGCGAGAGGAGCGGCTGAGGAGGAGAAGGAGGAGGGGAGGAGGCGGAGGGCCGAGGAAGAGCAGGCGGCGAGCGAGGGAGGGGGCGGCGGCTGCCAGCCACATCCACCGGGCGAGCGGGAGCGGCCGCCTGAGGAGAGCCACGGGGAGGGGGTCCTGGGGGCCGGCCGGGGAGAGACCCAGCCCGAGCGCCTGGGGCCGGGAGGGAGTCAATGCGGGCGGGCGGCGGGCTGCCTACGGGGAAGGGGGCGGAGGGAGGGCAGGGGAGGAGAGCCGGGAGGGAGGGAGGGAGGGAGGGACGGAGGCAGCGAGGGGAGGGAGGCGGCGGCGGCGGCGGCGCTGCGTGCGCGGCCCCGCGGGCCAGGCGCGGCCCCGCCGTGTGCGCGTGCGCGGCGCAGGGGGCGGGGCTGCGCGGCGCGGCCCGCGGGCGGGGGCGGGGGGGGCGCGGGGGCGCGGGCGGAGGCGGCCGGCGGCTGCGCACCTGTCGGCGGCGCCGGGGACCCCGCCAGCCTTCCGGGAGGAGCCGGAAGGACCGGGCGGGCCGAGGGGAAGGTGTGGCCGCCGCCCCCCGGCCCGCGCCTCCGCGCCCCGCGCTGTCCTCGGAAACCGAAGCCTACTTCTCTGGTCAGGGCAGTCAGGGATAAAGGGTAAAACGTCAATTCAGAGCAAAAACCAACCCCCGACCTGGATGTTCACCCCCCAGATCAGTGCAAAGCCGCTCCTGTGATTTGAAGGAGCAACTTCAAGGGATGTTAATGGAAAACGTTGTCAAAAAACTTATTTTAAGAACCCACGTTCCTTAAGCCAGGGTGATCTGGACCTTTGAGGGAGTGAGTTCAAAAGTTAAGGTTTTTGTGTCCGTGATTTAATGTTCAAAATAAGATAGGCTTTACCTTTTTCCGTTTTCATCTTTGTTCTTGCTTTTTTAAAAAAGTAAAATTTAAAAAATTTAATCCCTTTCCCAATTGTGGCCTCTTGAAAGGTAAATTAGCTGTGGCTCCCTCAGTTCTATAGCCACCTAGCAAATTGAGATAGATATATAGATATAGATATAGATATAGATATAGATATAGATATAGATATAGATAGCTGGAAAGACCTCTTGCTCCTCCCTTTCTTTAAAACTCATCTTTCCCAGAAAGTCCTAATTGAGTAACTCCATCCAACACTAACCCATTAGTCATCTGGGGCTATTGGGCATCCAAAAGATGGCTAGTCAGATTTCAAAGCCTTAGTACAGAAAAAAATATCAGCTCCCAAGTACTGGCTTGTGCTGATTTATGTAAATTTGTTCTGTAGTTATATTTTAAATTTGTTTTTATATGTATATCTTTTCAAGATGTACTACTAGCAAGAGCTTGACTTCTAATTATTTTTACAACTGTCAGTACTCAGCCTTGCACAAAGTACAACTCAGTTGTTATTGACCCAACTAACCCAGTGGTCGGCAAACTCATTAGTCAACGGAGCCAAATATCAACAATACAACGATTGAAATTTCTTTTGAGAGCCAAATTTTTTAAACTTAAACTTCTTCTAACGCCACTTCTTCAAAACAGACTCGCTCAGGCCATGGTATTTTGTGGAAGAGCCACACTCAAGGGGCCAAAGAGCCACGTATGGCTCGCGAGCTGCAGTTTGCAGACCACGGAACTAACCAATTGACTAAGAGAGAGTATTTTATCCAGCCTGTAGCCTTTCCTTTATATATAAGATGTGTGCCTCACGGAGAAAGCACAGTGCCTTACTATGTGAACTTAAGACTAGAGCCCACCATTTTTTTATTAAAAAAAAAAACAAAAAAAAACACAAAATGATTTTTAAAACAAAACCAAAAAAGCCAAAACCGGTTTGGCTCAGTGGATAGAGTATCAGCCTGCAGACTGAAAGTTCCCGGGTTCGATTCCCGTCAAGGGCATGTACCTTGGTTGTGGACATATCCCCAATGGGGGGTGTGAAGGAGGCAGCTGATCGATGTTTCTCTCTCATCAATATTTCTAACTCTCTGTCCCTTTCCCTTCCTCTTTGTAAAAAATCAATAATCTCTCTCTCTCAAAAAAAAAAAAAAAAAAAAAAAAGTAGGGCCATAGGCTTCATCGCAGCAGTGCTTGTGACCCTGTTGAGGCAAGTGGGGGGGGGGGACTTAATTGTCCTAATCTCTAGTCCCATGACTCAGAAGGTTCTAATGAAACAAGTCAAGAGTAAACCCAGATTTACTACCTACAACTTGATATAGGGGAATTGAAGGTGGCTTGTAGTTCCCATAATAATAATTTTTTAAAAAAAGACTAGCTAGTAATCTCTCATATGCTCAAGGCAGGCTTCTCTGAAATAACTGAAATGAAGGGCATATGTACTCTTGAAAATTCATTTCCCTTAGAGAGGAGCGGGCGGGGGTGAGGGGGTCGGGGTGGAGAACTGGGTGGAGGTGAAAGGATTAGGAAATATAAATTGGTTGTTACCAAATAGTGCTGGGGTATAAAGTACAGCATAGGGAATATAGTCAATAATATTGTAAATAACTATATATGGTGGCAGGTGAGTGCGGAAATATCAAGGGAAACACTTTGTAAAATATATGATTGTATAACCACTATACTGTACCCCTGAAACTAATATAAAATAATATTGACTGTCAACTATAATTGAACCCCCTCCCCAAAAAAGAATGAGACTAGAACATGTTCTATACTTAGATTGTGGTGGTGGTTGCATAGCTCTGTGAATTTGCCCCAAACAATTACGTGGGTGGATTTTATGGTATGTGAATTATATTTCAATAAAAATGTTTCAAATATAAAATAAAATTATGGTGAATACCCGATAGCATAATATGATAATATTAGGTCCAATAAACAGCCTTTGATTAAAAAAAAGAAATTAATTTCCCCCCATGGTATTTCAGAAGGAGTGGGAAAATCAGTAATGTGTCAAAAAGTTGTAAGTCCTACCTATAACAGATTTCTAGGCATCTCTATTTAGAAGCCCTTGAAAATCTGCAAATGAAAAACCTATGCAAGTTGTATACTTTAATAAAAAGTTAAAAAAGCAAAAAAATGAATTAAGATCATCCTTATCTTGGGCACTTTTTGTCTTTAGCTTTCAATCACTAATCTGAGCGTCTAATCTCAGAGCCTGAATCTTATCAGTGACTTGTCTATGACCTAGATCAAATCTTATTAATTTATCTGCTTCAGTTTTCTCATTGGTAAAGCAAGCAAGGTGCATAATGCATTTTTTTTAATAAAAAAATGTATTCTTTTACCTGTGGTTTGGGGGCTTCTCAAAAAACAACATAATGTTCTTAATATTAGAATGGTCTTCAGAGCAAGTTGTAGATAATGAGTTGGTGTAAAGGATATATACGGGTAAAGAAATGTAAATCATTGAAAGAAAAGTTTCAAAGCAGAGAGAATATAAAGGAGTTGGGTTAGGAAGCCAAAATATTCGGGCAAGCCCTGGCCAGGTTGCTCAGTTGGTTAGAGAATCGTCCTGATACACCAAGGTTTTGGGTTCAGTCTCCGGTCAGTACACATACAAGAATCAACCAATGCTGAAACTGGGTTGGCTCAGTGGATAGGGCTAGAGCGTCGGCCTGCAGCTGAAGGGTCCCTGGTTCAATTCCGGTCAAGGGCATGTACCTTGGTAACAGGCACATCCCCATTGGGGGGGGGAGGTGGTGGTGTAGAGGCAGCTGATCGATGTTTCTCTCTCATTGATGTTTCTCTCCTTTCCTCTCTGTAAAAAATCAATAAAATATTTTTTTTAAAAAGAATCAACCAGCCGAAACCAGTTTGGCTCAGTGGTAGAGCGTCCATCTGTGGACTGAAAGGTCCCGGGTTCGATTCTGGTCAAGGGCATGTACCTTGGTTGTGGGCACATCCCCGGTAGGGGGTGTGCAAGAGGCAGCTGATTGATGTTTCTCTCTCATCAATGTTTCTAACTCTATATCCCTCTCCCTTCCTCTCTGTAAAAAAAATCAATAAAATATTTTTTTAAAAAATCAACCAATGAATGCATAAATAGTGAAACAACAAATCAATGTTTCTCTCTAAAATCAATAAAATATATCTATATACAGGCAGAAGGGAAGACACACTAGCTATAAATCATTGAAAGGGGAAAAGAAAGAAGTGGAAAAGTTTGGAAAACCGTTATAAAGCCCGCCACATGAGATAAAAAACAAAGCATTGCTGGTACTACTTAGCCTCCCTGACTTAGAAAGTGTGGCCTTCAATGTCAATGTCAAGCGTGGAAATTAAAACTATAATTCCACTAATATGAATCTTACATGCGGAAGACGGTAAAGAGGTTCCAAAACCCAGGAACACAAAAAGTTGGAGAGCAATCCATAGGAAGCTGATGCCACAAGATCCCAACCTTCTGCTTCCTTTTCTGTAACTTTAAATGGCTGTTGGGATGACAGTTGGAAATGCGGAGAGCAAATGGAATGTTGCCTACCTATCCCATGTTCTTCATGAAAGGGAAGTAGATTAATTCCATATGCTTTAGCCCTGGCTGGTGTGGCTCAGTTGGTTGGACATGTCCTGTGCACTGAAAAGTTGCCAGTTTATTCCAAGTCAAGTCAGCTAGCTGTCGGGGTTTTGGGCCTGATCATAGCGGAGGCAGCGGATCATGTTATGCTCTCATATCAATGTTTCTCTCTCTCGTTCTCTCTCTCCCTCTTCCTTTCTCTCTCTAAAAAGTAATTTTTAAATCTTTAATAAGTAGGTAAATAAATAAAATGTATCCTATACAGATGAATAACAACTATTGATATAGCAGGTGATACATGTATATATCTGTATGCATATATGTATGTATATATATGTATTTGAAATTGGCAGTATGGCATATACATCTAAATATGGCCACAGAAAGGTTCTCAGAGTTAGAAGTTTTATTTATTTCTTTATTTATTTTTAAATTTCCTTATTGATTATGGTGTCACATAATTGTCTTCATCCCCCATTCCCATCCCAAACCCCTAGCCATGTATGCCCACCCGCTGTTGTCCATGACCTCTGGTTAGGCTTATATGCGTGCACACGAGTCCTTTGGTTGATATCTCCCTTTTGCCCCATCCTCCCCTACCTTCCCTCGGAAGCTTTTGGTATCTTTCCATCAGGAAGTTGAAAAAGTCATACGTTTCCACCTGTCTTACTTCCTTTCTAACCCCTTCGCCCCTCCCTTTTTATTTCACTACTTCTGCTTCCTTTTTCAAAACCACTTCCCTGAGATTATTTACCAATCCCAAGTGACTGGCAGCTACATGACTAAACCTCTTTGCTGGTGATGTTTAAATTGAGATGAACCTGTTTGGCTGTGCCCTCGTAAGAAGGGTTACTCACTAGAATCTTGTAGAAAGTGAGTTAGGGAGCAAAGCCAACGCCCCCTGGCTGCGGGCAAGAATGCATATGTCTGTGTCTGATGCGTGGGTCTCTGGAATGCTGCTACATTTCTTGTGGAATCCCAAGTTTTTAAAGGTTACAGTATTTGGGAGCTAGCATGCTGGAATTGACTTAGCACTGATGTTGCCTTGACTTCAAATCCAAATAAATAAATAAATAAATAAATAAAGGCTCAGGCTGAACCAGACCAGTAGAGTAGGCAAGAGGATTAAAAATCTTAGAGGCTTGCCAACAGTCAGGCCTCAGTTTCTCCACCCTTTGGCTCTATTTCTGTTTGCTTTTGAAATTCCTGACAACAAGAATTTACATCAGAATTAGTTCTCACTCCGTTAAGCCTAGCAAAGAGAATAATTTTCAACCTCTGGCTAACCCTAGGGTAAGGGTGGGGTGCAAAAAAGAGACCTAAGACATTAAGGCCTGCCAACTTGGTCAAATCACATCATACAGGATGTGATTTTTTTAAATTTTATTTTCATTTTTTAAAATATATTTTATTGATTTTTTTACAGAGAGGAAGGGAGAGGGATAGAGAGAGAAACATCGACCAGCTGCCTCTTGCACAGCCCCTACTGGGGATGTGCCCACAACCAATGTACATGCCCTTGAACAGAATCAAACCTGGGACCTTTCAGTCTGCAGACCGACACTCTATCCACTGAGCCAAATAGGTTTCGACTTGTTTTATTTTTATTTTTATACAGGGTGTGATTTTATGAGAGGCAATTTGCGTTGGAGTTTTAGCCACCTGGCTTAAATAACAGAGGATGAAAATCTTCCACTTCCAGCTTCCCTAATTTGAATATGAATCAAGATTAATAAGCATTTAAAAAGTGTAGGAGAAGCTAGAAATTGGCTCATGGCCTGCTTATGCACAGGACTGAGCCAAAGTCATCTTGTCCCCAATAAACTAAAAATGCTGAAGCTGAACAGAAACTTAAGGTGAGCATTGAGGACCCTTTCATTTTCAGATATTCTGCATTTTCTAGGGAATAGTCTCCAGCATGGAGGCTAGCCTTTGGGATCTGGTGTCTTAAAAAACAACACCACCTAGCCGGGACCGGTTTGGCTCAATGGATAGAGCGTCGGCTTGGGGACTGAAGGGTCCCGGGTTCGATTCCAGTCAGGGGCATGTAACATCCTTGGTTGCGGGCATATCCCCAGTAGGGGGTGTGCAAGAGGCAGCTGATCAATGACTCTCTCTCACTGATGTTTCAAACTCTCTATCTCTCTCCCTTCCACTTTGTACAAAAATCAATAAAATATATATTAAAACAACAAACAAACAAACAAACAAAAAAAAAAACCAACAACAACACCTAAATGGTAACATCTCTGTATTGTGAACTGACTCAAGAAGAAACCAGAGACAAAAAGCAATTCAAACCTCTTATATTCTTTAGTCCTGGGAAGCTGTGCCCTCAGGTCTCTAGATATGGTCTATTTTAGTTCAAAGTGTGATCACACTGTATAAAATATACATTCACTGAGAATGAGACCTAGCACAGATACTCTAGGGACCTGACATCAGGAATTAGGGCAGGCCAAAAAAAAAAAAAAAAAAGACAAAATTCTTTAGGCAAACAGGCACAATTCAAACATTCAAGAAGGATTTATAGTTTTCTTGCCCCAAACCTATAGTAGCTATGAAGTGGGAGCCACAATTTTAGGAATTCTACATCAGGGAACATCTATGTACTTTTGCTAAAGTGATTCATTGCTGTCTCATCTCACCATAAAAGTATATCAATATGTGGAACAGAAGGAGACGGAATCAAAGGAATTAGAGAGGTGGAGGGGAGGAAAAAGTCACTATTTTACAGAACGTGTTACTCTTACTCTCCGATGAAGTAAATCACTTTCTTTTTAAAAATATATTTGTATTGATTTCAGAGAGGAATAGAGAGGGAGAGACACATCAATGATGAGAAAGAACCATCGATCGGCTGCCTCCTGCATGGCCTACATGGGACTGACCCTGCAACCCGGGCATGTGTCCTTGACTGGAATCGAACCTGGGACCCTTCAGTCCACAGGCTGACACTCTGTCAATCCACAGAGCCAAACTAGCTAGAGCAGTAATTTCTTTTAAGGCCTTTGTTTTCCATAACTCCCCTTCCCCCACCTTTCCTGGTAAAGGGACAGAGAAATCCAATATGCCATATTACAAATACTAGGATTCAAACTTAAATTTTAAGGATAGGCATAATAAGTAGTTATGTTCTTTTTTATTATTGTTTTAGGGGACTTCAAGTTAAAAAAAAGGGACCAGAAACTGACACGGAGCAGAGATAGAAGCAGCAATTTGCCCAAGGTTAATTGCAGAATTGTGACAAAAACCATGATGAGTAGAATTTCTGATTTCTAGTCCTGTCTCTTTTCCAAATATCCTTGCAGTTATAGGTAACTGTCAGAGGACAGGTGTTGATATATTAGCGGGACTACTTGCCCTAGATTTTATCAGACAGTCCTGGTTTCACATTATTCCCCACCTTTGTCATAGCCATGTACCTGTCCTAGAAATTCCAATATCCCAGCATTTGAGTTTAAAGAAAATGAAAGAAGAATTGTGTACCCGGGAGTCAAAGCAAAGAGGGCACACACGATAGCTGGTGTCCAGGCCCGGTAACAGGAAGGAGACAGAAAGATCTGATTGCTAGCATAACCAGGCAGCTCAAATGAAGGTAATAGAATCCCATGCAGCACATCAGCTGATGCCGAAAAGAATGCTCTCTCCATGACTGCTTACCACAGACTCGGAGCAATATTGCTGTTTGGGACCCACCTCTGGAGCACTGATACTCCGGCCTCCAGTAGAAGCAGGCTTCCACCTTGGAGCGCTGACATAGTGTAACGAGTCCCATAAAGCAAGAGAATCACATGGGGATTATCCCTTAGTGAGAGTTGAAGGCCGAAACTGATTTGGCTCGGTGGATAGAGCGTCGGTCCCAGTTTCACTTCCGGTCAGGGGCACGTACCTTGATTGCGGACATATCCCCAGTGGGGGGGGTGCAGGACGCAGCTGACCGATGTTTCTCTCTCATCGATGTTTCTAACTATCTCTCTCGCTTCCTCTCTGCAAGAAATGAATAAAAAACATTTTTTTTTAAAAAAAGAAAGAGGTGGGGGAAGCACTTCATTAAAAAAATACATTTTTATGAAGCAAATTTGAAGTCCTCCAACTGCTTTACAAAATCAGGTCTGGTCATACCTCATAAGAATAGCAAACCTAGCAAGAGAAACAAGTTTTCTGGGTTAGTCCTGGGCTCTTGGCCCCTACGCAAACACTCCCTAGAGATCCTATTGAAGTATCCTCTTCATTTAGTACAACTAATCCATTACAACTCTGAACAAATGGAAACACATTTAAATGCTTCTCAAAGTATCTTTCGGTGTGAAAGAGAGAATAGAAACCCATGGAGCGGAAGAATGGTTTAGTTTTTTCTCTTCCCGTGACCATTGCTAACCTTTTCATTCCATGTACTAACCCTAAAGACATATTCTCATCGGCCACGTGGGGCCTCTTGTTCTACACAGTAGACCAAGTAATTCTCCCCTAAAGATATCCAGTTAAATTTGATTTTCAGGTAAACAATAAGTAGGTTTTGTTTTTAGTATAACTATGTCTCAAATGTTTCATAGGACATGCTCGTACTAAAAATATGCAATATTTGGGGGATATACTTATTCTAAAAACTATTCATTGTTTATCTGAAAATCATATTTTATTGAACTTCCTGTATTTGTATTGCCTAAATCTGGCAACCCCACCATTAGTCTGCTTTCAGATTTTGAAGATGGCAGCCCAATGGCTTTGGAACTGTTCGATTATATAAAAGGGAATTTTAAAATAGCTTTGTGTAGTCCTAACCATTTTGGCTCAGTGGATAGAGCGTTGACCTGAGGACTAAAAGGTCCCGAGTTTGATTGCGGTCAAGGGCATGTACCTCAGTTGCAGGATCCTCCCTGGCTGGGGCCCTGGTCAGGGTGAGTGCAAGAGGCAACCAAACAATGTGTATCTCTCACACATTTCTCTTTGTCTTTCCCTCTCTCTTTCATCCTCTCTAAAAATCAATGGAAAAATATCCCTGGATGAGGATTTAAAAAAAAAAATCAATAAAAAAAGAAATAAAGAAAAGAAAATAGCTTTGTGTGTTCGCAAAACTTTTTCTTGAAAGTTGATTGGCATTCTGCCATCTGTAGTGGTTTTTTTAAAATATGTTTTTTATTGACTTTAAAGAGAGAGGAAAGGAGAGGGATAGACAGAAACATCAATGAAAGAACATGGTTCAGCTCTCTCCTGCAGGCCCCCTCCTGAGGATTGAGCCCACAACCTGGGCATGTTACCTGACAGGAATCTAACAGAGGACTTCTTGGTTCCTGGGTCAACATTCAACCACTGAGCCACACTGGCTGGGCATGTTTATTTTTTTAGGCTATGAAACCCCTTCAAGGACTTTCTTCTAATTTTCGTACACCCCAGGTATTAACCTTAGTGGAAAACAGATTAGTTTAGTGTCAACTGGCTCCATTAAAAAATCAACTTGTCTCGTCAGATATTTCAAATGCTTTAAATACTTTTTCTGAGATTAAATACCCATGTTCAAAATAGGGTGGTGATTGTGCCATATTTTATGAGAGAAACTGCTTTGAGAGTGATGTTGGCAAGATTACATGGAGTTGCAGCCAAATGCTGATCTGCCACGCTGGGAAACCAATGATGGCTTTTTATTTCTTTCCTCTCACCACTGTTACTATATTAATATACTTTTAGTATTTCCACTCACCTGAAAATGATGCAGTCAGACATTATAGACCTGATTCTGCCACTCCTGTAGATATTTACTAGTAAAGCTTAACCATTTTAATGGGGAAGGAAAAAAAAAACTTTGAAGAATAAAATTCACAGGATTTTCATAAGGAATTTTCCAAAAGAATCTCATATTTTAACATTATTCAAGAGAAGGAAATCTTTCCATAATTATTAATAATTTGGTCTTTAAAAAAAAAACATCTTTTCCAACCTGTTTCTTAAACACTTATTGCTACTGTGTGCTACTCTTGAGTGTATGTGTCTTCTTTCATATACAAAACTAGAGGCGGGTGCACAAAATTTATGCACGGTGGGGAGGGGGGTGTCCCTCAGCCCAGCCTGCACCCTGTCCAGTCTGGGACCCCTCAAGAAATGCTCGACTGCCTGTTTACAGGAATTGGGCCATGGGGGTGTGGCCAGCCTGGGTGAGGGGCTGAGGGCTGTTTGCAGGCTGGGCACACAACCACCGTGACCCAAGGTCCCAGCTCCTCCTTTTTTTCTTTTATTTCTTTTTTTAAAATTAAAAAAAAAATTTTTTTTAGTGCCTCCTTGAGCAGAAGCCAGGGCCATCTGGGATCTATTTATCTCCCATAATTGATAGATAGGATAGAGGCCTGAGAGGCGGCCGGCTGATTTGCCTTGAAGGGTGTCCCGGATCAGGGTAGGGGTTCCCTTAGGGTGTGGGGTGGCTGGGCAAGGAGCCTGTGGTGGTTTGCAGGCTGGCCATGCTCCCCGGTGTCCCAAGCGGAGGCCCTGGTATCTGGGATTTATTTATCATCTATAATTGAAACTTTGTAGCCTTGAGTGGAGGCCTGGGGCAGCCAGGGTGTGCGGAAACTTGGCTTCCTTCATTGCCGGGGGAAACTCAAGCCTCCTGCTCTCTCCACAGCCACAGCCATCTTGGTTGGGCTAATTTGCATACTTCCTCTTGATTGGCTGGTGGGCGTGGCTTGTGGGTATAGCAGGGTGATGGTTAATTTGTATATTACTCTTTTATTAGACAGGATGTTTGTGAGAGGGAGGAAGGTTATGAAAACTCATACTTAGTACATTTCTTCCTATCATATTAAGAACAAACATATAGACAGGTAGATATGATAGATTACACACACACACACACACACACTTGATTGTTTCTTAAGCTAAGTATCTAGAAGTAAAACTCTGGACCAAAGAGTGTGGACATGTTTTAAGGCTCTAAATACACATGCCAAACTGACCTCCAGGAATGTACCAATTTACACTCCTTTTAGCAATTTATAAGGATGTCTGCTTCCACACCCTCCAGCATTATTAGCTTCGTTTTCTTTTCAGCTTGATTTGGTAGGTGAAAGTTATAGCCCATTGCTGTTTACTTTCCATTTGTTTGATTTCTGGTTAGGAAGAATATTCTTTTTCATTTTGGCTGTATTTATTGCTTTGGTGAATTACTATACACTTTACACTAAGTATCCTTTCAGTTATTCCCCCAAGTACTACAATGGAATATATGTTATTATTTTCATTTTGGAAAACTGAGAAATGCATGAGTTAAATGACCTGCCTGGGACCTTGGTGGCTATTAACCGGCAGAGCCAATGCCAGAACAAACCAAGTCCGTCTGATTCAGAGCAGACACTTTTTCCTCCTCAGTGCTCGGTTTTCCCATTCTCTCTTTCTATAAATTCCAGGGCTGATGTAACTTAACCCAAAGAATGGAACAAGACTAGAAGGAACAGAGCTGGAGTTCCTATTTAGCTCATCGCTAACAGATGGCACGTAGCATGGCCCGCTCAAGAGCAGATGAGTTTCCATCACCTGTTTCACTTAAATATTAAGAACTATTAAAAGACATTGTTTTCTCTTGATGACTCTCAGAATCTCCTGACTTTCCAAAAATGCCACCCAAATCCTTTATCTATCTCTGGAATCTCTCAGTGTCTTAGTTTCTTCATCTATAAAATTAAGTTATATAAATGTCAAAGAATTATGTTGTACACTTGAAACTAACATCATATTGTATGTTACTATAATTGAAAAATACATTTTTATAAATGAATAAAAAGATTAGATGTTACATTGTATACTCGGTTTTTTTTTCCTACTAATTTTTTTCTACTAATTTTCTGTAGAAAAAGTTATTATACTTGCATCCATCAGCTTTGGCCAATGAGGGCTACATTCATTGTGAAGTTTAGAAAATTCCCCTTAAAAAATGTGTTTTCTTTTCTTACATACCTTTCCATCCTGACTGTCCTTTCCCCTTGATATGTTTCCAGAGGATCTCTTTCTCTCCCTCCCTCTCTCTCCCTCAACCTCCCTCCTCCTCCCTTTTCCTCCCTCCTGCCCTGGATTTGAATATTCCACTCCACCCAATTTTGCAACCTTTGTGCTTCTACTTTCCCTCTCTGTCTTTCTCTAGATTCTTTGGGGTTTTAATTGCATCTATTCTCTATGTTCATCTCTGTGAAGGCTACAAGATAGCCATAAAACCTGGAAACATACATAATAGCTTATTTTTTAATTTTCTTTTATTTTTTAAAATATATTTTTACTGATTTTTTTTTTTTACAGAGAGGGATAGAGAGTTAGAAACATTGATGAGAGAGAGACATCTATCAGCTGCCTCCTACACCCCCCACTGGGGATGTGCTCACAACCTAGATGTGAGCTGCTTGTGGGCCAGAAACATCTCTTCCATCTTTCTATCCCCAGTGTTGGAGCAGATTTTGTAGCTTCATATTCTTTGAATAGCATTAAATGAATGAATAATATTAATACTGGATGTTTTGATTATACCGGTACATGTAAAATTTAAAAAATTATTACATATGCATTTTAATAAAGTATTAATTATTCAAAACTAATCCCCTTACTATTGGTGACACACATTGATATTTTCTATTTTATTTTGTTCATTTTAAAAAATAGAAGTTGCCCTTGACCAGAATCAAACCTGGACCCTTCAGTCAGCAGGCCAATGCTCTATCCACTGAGCCAAACCAGTCAGGGCATAATAGCTTATTTTTTACACATTGAACTCCTTTGATTACTTCTTCTGGGCTGTATAGGTTTGCTCAGTGGAAATGAAAATTAAGTTATATGAGACAAAGTATCACAGATTCATTTGCAGGAATTGATAGAAACTCTATAGCACTGAATGCCCTGTTGGTTGATGCATCACATTAACTAAGCATTTGCGTTTTTAAAAATATATATTTTATTGATTTTTTTACAGAAAGGAAGGGAGAGGGATAGAGAGTTAGAAACATTGATGAGAGAGAAACATCAATCAGCTGCCTCCTGCACACCCCCTACTGGGAATGTGCCTGCAATTAAGGTACATGCCCTTGACCAGAATCGAACCTGGGACCCTTGAGTCTGCCGGCTGATGCTCTATCCACTGAGCCAAACCAGTTAGAGCTAACTAAGCATTTATAGTGAGGGACATTATATTGACCATATCATGTAATGTTATTGAACAAAGACTATATGATATTATAATATTCACTAGAGGCCTGATGCATGAAGATTCATGCAAGAATGGGTCTTCCTTCCCCTGGCTGCTAGCACTGCCTTTGCTCAGGCCTGGAGCCACTTTTCTGCCTTTGCTCCAGCCCAGAGCCGCCTTTCCACTTTCCCACACTGCCCAGAGGCCCCGAGTGGTGGGGGTGGTGCTGCAGAATGCCTGTATCATCGCCATGGAGATGACGCAGGCATCCTGCACCATCCCCTGGTCACTCAGCACCTGCATATGCAAATTAACCCACTATCTTTGTTGTGTTAATTTGTATACTCACTCCTGATTGGCTGGTGGGCATTGCACAGGTACGGTTAATTTGCGTCTTTCTCTTTTATTAGTGTAGATAAGCCTTCAGTTATGGATGCTCACCTATGTTTCTTGATTTTCTGGCCACTTGTGTTCATCAGTGGATTTTTGTTTTTGCCTTTTCTTTCATTTTGCATTATATGTATTTCTTCTTAAATATGCTCTTCATTAAAACTAGCCCATGTATTAATGATTTAGCTTTGAAGATGAAACCAAATGCTTAAATAGAGTCTATCAAGAACCAGAGTTGTAGAACAGTTAAGTTCTAGCTTGCCCCTTCTATGTTTGTCAATGGCCAGAATTTCTGTCCCAATTAAGCGGAGGAAGTTACTCAAGAGAGGCCCCTGAGCAAACACTCAGCATCCATTTAGAAAAATAATATATCAGCCATGTCCTTCTTACTTTTCTGAAACATAAGTCTGAGAAATTATTAAAGACAATAAAATCTATCTCTACAAAGTGCTATTTCCTGAGCCATTAAATCTATATTTCTTACTCCTTTCTTTCATTCTTCACAATATTGAGAGACAAGAATTTATGGTTCCCACAACACAAATGAGAAAGTGGATGTACAGATAGGTTGTGAATTTCCAAAGCTCACAGTAAGTTGGACCAGGTCTGAAAGCAGAAACAGGATCTCTCTGCTGGCTGAGTCTCCTGTCCACGGTTCTTTATACTGCAAGAAGCTGTCTGGTTAATGTAGAGGATGTGACTTGCTTATTCATTGCTCTTGGAAAATGAACCTTTCTCTTCCTCTCTTCCTTCCTCCCTACCTCCTACCTTCAAAATCCACACGCACGCACGCACGCACGCACGCACGCACCTTCACTTTATTAAATGAGCACGAGGGGAAAGAAGTCCATAACAGCCTGCCATCTGGAATGGCTCAGGGGGTAGCCAGCCACCTAGAAGCGGGGAAATGACTGTGTGGTCACTGGTGATTTCAGTGATTTCTCCCCCCCCCCCCACCAGCTGTCATCACAATTTCCAGAAAAGCTGCCAAGAAAAAGCAGTAATTAGCATTTCACAGAGCCCTCACCCTCCACGCTGTTATGGATCTTGGAACTTTTTCTGACTGCTTTTTGCCCACAGTCCCTCCTTCCTCCTCCATTCTGGATAAAGAGACAAGGCATTGGACCTCACCTACAGATGAAGGACTCTTCTCTTGAAGATGCTTCCCTTCTGCCAGGAACCCTTACTGAGACTCAGTTATTATTCCTTTCCCTAATCTTCCCCCAAGGAAAAAGCCCCTTATTCCTCCTTTCCTTTCCCCCCTTTCTCCTGGTGAGCTCTCTCACTCTCAACAATACACACGCAGGCCTCTAGCTCCTGAGGCACCTTATCACACTGTAGGTAACTAGCAACTGAAGTGCTTATCTTCACTTCTAAGGAATGTGGCTTAATGTATCCTAACCCGGCATAATGCCTGGCCCATTGTTGAGACTCAGTCAATCTTTGTTGAATAGAATTTGCCTAAATTGGCCTCAGGCACCTCCCGAATTTCACAGTGTGCTCAGTAAACCAGCTGCTCCCTTCCTGTCTGGGGAGACCCACCCAAAGACCAGAAGAGGGAGGTCACAGCTCTGCAGAGATAGGGGCTTGACTAATGTCCCGTCCCTTTCTATAATCCTACTCCACACTTTCTCCTCTGGCTAAATAAGGCAGTCCTCAAACTTGTTTTTTCCAGACACATTTGTGCAGGCAGAGCTGCTAATAGAACCAGCTATGGACTAGTTAGGGACCAGGGTAGAGTTCAAAGCCTGAACTATCCTATATAATAAAAGACTAATATGCAAATCGATCGAACAGCAGAATGAGCGGTCACTACGACACACACTGACCACCAGAGGGCAGCCGCTCAATGCAGGAGCTGGCCCCTGGTGGTCAGTGGGCTCCCACAGGGGGAGCGCTGCTCAGCCAGAAGTCAGGCTTACCGCTGGCAAGGGCAGCGGTGGTGGCAGGAGCCCTTTTGGCCTCCGAGGCTGTCAGACATCCCCCGAGGGCTCCCACCCGGGCTGAGGGACCCTCCTGAGTGCACGAATTTCATGCACGGGGCCTCTAGTATTATAGAAATCCCTAAGAAAGTTAGATTAGAATTTGATATGGACCAACAATGTACTAGACTGATAACCCAAGAGAGGTCTGTAGGGGTGGCTTAAGAGTTTTGGCTCTAGCCCTAGCTGGTTGGCTCAGAGGAGAGAGTGTTGGCTTGTGGACCAAAGGGTCCCAGGTTCAATTCCGGTCAAGGGCACATACCTTGGTTATAGGCTCCTCCCAGGCCCAGGCCATGGTGGAGGCTCATGCAGGAGGCAACCAATCGATGTGTCTCTCTCACATCAATGTTTCTCTTTTCCTCTCTCTTCTTCTCTCCCTAACAGTCAATGGAAAAAATATTGGGTGAGGATAAATAAATAAATAAATAAATAGTTTCTTGGGGGGGTGGGGGGGGGGAGAAAACAAACACACACACAAAAAACAAGGGAATTAAAAAAACCTGATGAATAATATTAACTGTTGAATATGGTAGGATTGGAGGTATGAACTGATGATTCTCAGGGAAAAGAGGAGTAGGGGGTGTGGGAAGAGACTGAACATAGACTGTGCACCTATGGATGAGGACAATGGGGGATGGGGAAAGGGCAGAGGGTGGGGTGGGAACCTGGGGAGGGGGGAAAAATGAGGAACTTTTGTAATAATATGAACAATAAAGGTTTATTAAAAAAAAAAAAAAGTGTTGCAGTAGAGGCCTGCTATCTAGTTCAAATAGTATTTGTGCAATATATATATATATATATATATATATATATATATATTTTTTTTTTTAGCCGAAACCGGTTTGGCTCAGTGGATAGAGCATCGGTCTGCGGACTGAAAGGTCCCAGGTTCGATTCCGGTCAAGGGCACATACATTGGTTGCGGGCACATCCCCAGTAGGGGGTGTGCAGGAGGCAGCTGGTCGATGATTTTTCTACTACCGATGTTTTCTACTCTCTCATCAATGTTTCTACTATCTATCCCTCTCCCTTACTCTCTGTGAAAAATCAATAAAATATATTTAAAATATATATATATATATATATATATATATTATTGATTGTTTACAGAGAGGAAGGAAGAGGGATAGAGAGTTAGAAACATCGATGAAAGAGAATCATCGATCAGCTGCCTCCTGCACACCCCCTACTGGGGATGTGCCCGCAACCAAGGTACATGCCCTTGACCAGAATTGAACTCGGGACCCTTCAGTCTGCAGGCTGACAATCTATCCACTAAGCTAAACCTGTTTCGGCTATTTGTGCAATTTTTAATCTATGTAACCTTGGACACATTAATCTCTACTTTGTCTCTCCATACCCCACTTTCCTCATGAAGTAGAGATAATAACGGCACCGGTGTCATAAGGTTGTTAAAGGGTTAACTAGGTTAATACATGTTAGTGCTCAATGTTGTGATTCCTAAGGAGAACGGCTTTGGATGGCACCAAATTTATGATGGGATTTTATGTGCAAATGCAGGGCTGGGGCAGAGTTAAGTAGCAGGGTCTGGAGATAGCAGAATTTCTTTGGATAAATGAGTGCAAAGAATTTGGAGTTTAGGGTGGGGGAAACACTTAGAGAAGAAAGTAGAGAAATAGGAAAGAGGAAATTTTAAAAGCAATTTCAAATTTACAATAGTAGTTAAGAACAGGTATATTTAATTCAAAATTGTTTATGTTGCTGAGATCTAAACCACCACAAAAATAAAATGGTACAGTACTCCTTGGAGAGTAATTTGGCACTCTCAATTTATATTTTGACCCTTTAATTCTATTTCCAGGAATTTATCTGACCTTGGTACTTGCAAACAGACTCATGACCTTTTTTTTTTTGTTTGCAAAACCAGAGTTTAGGAACCACCACCAATCAATGGAATACTATGTGTCCATTAAAAATATTGAGGCAAGGTTATACATATTATACAGTATATCTATGCAATGGAGTACTATGTGTCCATTAGAAATATTGAGGCAAGGTTATACATATTATACAGTATATCTATGCAATGGAGTACTATGTGTCCATTAAAAATGTTGAGACAAGGTTATACATATAGCCAATCTAAAAAAGAGATACACTTCTCAGGCAGAAGGACAGCACTAAAAGTCCATGGAAGGAGCCATACCAAAGTCCAAGCCAGCATCTCAACACCTGGGAGAATTTAGAGGCTTCCTATTCGGAGTGGCTGAGGGTGGGGGTGATGAGGGGTGAGAATCGCCAAGCCTCCCACAGAGTTGTGTGGAGGAAATATCAGGTGACAGCAGGTGGGGAATTAGCAAAGGGGAAGGTGCTTGACAATTCCTTTAAAAACATCAGGTGTTTGTAGGGCCCATACAGAAAGCTGTAGTTGTGTGGTCCCTGGGGTGGGTCTGGTTTGCTAGATGTCCCAGAGACAGATTGAAGAAAGGTAGTAATGGAGCGAGAAGATGGGGCTAGGGAAATGAGCCTGGGAAGCTATGGGTGGATAATCACAGCTACGTGGATTTTAACTAGCTTTTCAACTGAGCTCAAAGGATATTAATTAAACGATTAATATCAACAAAGAGAGGTGCCTCACTGTCTTAGTAAATACATATACATATACATACATATATATATATATATATGTGTGTGTGTGTGTGTGTGTGTGTGTATTTTAAATGTTTTTATTGACTTTAGTGAGAGAGGGAGAGAGGGTGATAGTAACATCCATGAGAGAGAAATATTGATCTGCTGCCTCCTGCACCTCCCTACTGGGGACTGAGCCTGCAACTCCAGCATGTGCCCTGACTGGGAATCAAACCAGCGACCTCTTGGTGCATGAGCTGATGATTAACCCCTAAGCCACACCTGCCAGGCTTACTAAATACCTATTTAAATCAATGACTTAGCAATTTTCAACCTTTTCATCTCATGGCACACATAAACTAATTACTAAAATTCTGTGGCACACCAAAAACCATATTATTATTTATTTTATTTTTTTGCTGATCTGACCAAAAAAAAAACAGGTATAATTTTGATTCATTCACACTGGACAGCTATTGTTGTGTTGGCTCTTGTCATTTTTAAATTTGAGAATCTCAGGGAAAAGAGGTCAATGCCTCTGACTAAATAGTCAGGTATTGTGTGTCTTAAAAATTCTCATGACACAACCACTTGAAAACTGCTGACTTAGATGATGATCTCGCTGGGACAGATAACTAATAGAATGGGTGATAGAAGCAAGATTTAAAATAATCTTGACAGATTAGAACAAAGTGCCAAAATCAACAAGAAGTCTGACAGGGATAAAGTGAAGACTTACATTTAGGTTTTAAAAAAATCAGTTGTACAGGAAGGAGTGAGATTGGCTTGACAGCAGATGACGTGAGAAAGGTTTGGGTCTCGCTAAATCCAGTGCCGGCGCAGTCTCACGAAAAGACCATGTCAGATCAAGAGCGCTAATAGCATGGTTTGAACTGACCAGTTCTGACTGCCCCGAAGATATTGATGAGTTAGTGTATATCAGTGAGAGATCAGGTTGAGGAAAAAATCCAGTAACTTCACCAGGTGAGGAAAAACGGGTCGAGTTTAGAGATGTTAAATATGGGGAAGAGAACACCACGGTGCATAAATAACAGATGTCCTCACATAGCTGATTTTGACAAGTATGAGGTAACACCATGAAATGGCCAATGCTTAACCATTTTGATCCTTAAACTGGCAATTTCATTTGGTTCGACCTAGTGGAAGGGGATGGAGACTCTTTTTGTAATGCTGCAGAGACAAATGAGAATCATTGGGTGAAAGAGGGAAGCAAAGATTACATCAATATAAGAGGGAATTTGTCACAATCGGGCACTCTAAAGCAGATTGAGCTGCCTTACAAAGGTCTAGGTTCCTTGTCACCGAGAGAGGCCAGGCAGAGCTGGGCAACAGTCTCTGGAAGATATTTAGAATTTCCTGCACTCAGAGGGAGACTCTATGATCCAGCCTGAGTCTCCAGTCTCTCCAGCTCAACTCCACAATACACAGACAACGCAGCAGGCTGCTGTGAATGCTGTGGCCATTCTGTGTTTTTGTGCACGTCCGTCTGTGGTGGGGTGCTTCTCCTTTTTCCGCCTCCCGCACGAAAGGGGAGAAGAACAGGTTCCTGAGCGGAGGAGCTGGGATTAAGAAATAAAAGGGGGGAAAAAGACAAGAGGCAGAAATAGATTCATCAAGCTGGGTGCTGGGTGGGCGCCATCCTCTCTGATGGAGAGCAGCAAGCAGCTGAGCTGCGCAGCAGGTTTATTTTATAGGGTCAAAGGAGCTTATTTGCATCCTTTTTTTTTTTAATATATTTTATTGATTTTTTACAGAGAGGAGGAGAGAGGGATAGAGAGCTAGAAACATCAATGAGAGAGAAACATTGACCAGCTGCCTCTTGCACACCCCCTACCGGGGATGTGCCTGCAACCAATGTACATTCTTGCACACCCCCTACCGGGGATGTGCCTGCAACCAATGTACATGCCCTTGACCGGAATCGAACCTGGGACCTTTCAATCCGCAGACCGACGCTCTACCACTGAGCCAAACCGGTTTCGGCCTTATTTGTATTCTTAACTAGGCCCTAGCATTACTTGATTTACATTTCTAGACCCGCCCTGCTGACACCTGGACAAAGGTGAGTCAGAAACTGAATACACCCTCAGCCCTCAGTCTCAGCTGACAATCCTAGAATTTCACATCTCCTAGCTATGCACCCTTCAAATTCCTGCTCACCTCTGCAGACTCAACTCAAGTGTAGGCCCATCTGAACTCTCCAAATGGCCTGCCATACTGTCGCCAATGCACCTTGTACCTACTGCTTACTCTGCAGTGTCACTTAACATTCTTTTGTAATTTTGCGTGGACCTGTCTCTTTCCTACTGGATGTGAGCTGCTTGTGGGCCAGAAACATCTCTTCCATCTTTCTATCCCCAGTGTTGGAGCAGATTTTGTAGCTTCGTATTCTTTGAATAGCATTAAATGAATGAATAATAAATATTAACACTGGATGTTTTGATTATACATGTAAAATTTTATTACATATGTATTTTGATAAAATATTAATTATTCAAAACTAATGCCCTTACTATGGGTGACACACGTTGATATTTTCTGTTTTATTTTGTTCGTTTTTAAAAATAGAAGACATAATCTAGGTTCCAAAATTAATGTAGGTTTCCAGTCTTAATCTGAAAAACACTGAACTGCATAGTTAAGAGCAGGGGTTTGAGGTCTGGCCTGGTAGCTCATTTGATCAGAGTGTCATCCTGATACGCCAAGGCTGCAAGTTAGATCCCTGGTCAAGGCACATACAAGAAGCAACCGATGAATACACAAATAAGTGGAACAACAAATCAATGATTCTCTCTCTCTCTCTCTCTCTCTCTCCCCCTCTCTTTTCTCTCTCTCCCCTCTCTCAAATCAATTAAAAAATAAAAATAGCAGGGGTTTGAATGGAAGGTAATGGAAGCTGTGGGCCTTCCTGCCAGAAAGATGCGTGTGTGCACTAAGTTGACATTCCACTTCAGAGGCTCCGTGTACCCACTAAAGTCCATCATGGGTTATGAGAGTTCCTTTTAACTCCTGTTTTTCTGAGAAGCATGTAGACGTAGTCTAGGAACATCTAAGAGTCGCCCATAGAGAGAGCTCAGAAATGGAAGGGAGATGCATAAAGAACAGAGAGTAGAGGGACAGTTCCGAGGTGGGGCAGGCTGGACTGTCGCGTCCATGTGAAAGGCAAAGGAATGGAGAGCAAAGTGGATCCTGGCTAAGGGTTAGGAGGAAGGAAAGGTGCAGCGCCCGTGGACCAGGAGAGTAGGCCTGCTGATCGGATATTCTTTCCAAACTATGGGGCTTTCTCCTCTCCTCCCTCTGGCTCACTTTCCCTTCCTCCCCTGTAGGCAGCCCTATGGAAACTCTGAAACTTTTCCTCTTTTCTTCCAGATGGGAGCTCTGGCAGAAGAAACGTGCTGGCCCGAGTGCAATGACGCCGTTCCCTCTGCCAAGGGATCAAGTTAAAATCTGCTTCCTGGAAACCAGCTGATGTCTTTAGGAAGCAGGACCCTGGGGAGGGAGAGATCGGGACCTTTGGGTAAAGGAGGGATGGAAAAATAACTTTCAGCATTCGCTGATATAGTAACGTACAAGGATAAAATATGAACACCACCCTAGCCGGGTTGCTCAGTGGACAGAGCGTTAGCCTGAGGAACAAAGGGTCCTTGGTTCTGTTCTGGCCAAGGACACATGCCCGGGTTGTGGGCCAGATCCCCAGTAGGGGGTGTGCAGGAGGCAGCCGATCAATGATTCTCATCATTGATATTTCTGTCTCTCCCTCTCCCCTCCTCTCTGAAATCAATAGAGAAATATATTTTTAAAATAAATAAATAAAATATGAGCACCAACAAATCATTTAAAAATGGAATCTCCTATTTCTGAGATCTAAACCCAGGATCACAGACTTGATAAGGCTTCCTTTCCATCTTAGATAACTCTACAGTGTTTCCAGCAACATGTCGAGGAGGCAACAAACATATAACTTACATTCCACAGGACATGTACTGAAAGGGACATAAGCATAACACGATTGATTTCCTATTGCCCCTCAGGAATTTGGGGGTTGTAAGGCGTTTTGTAAAACCCAGAAAGCCCAAGACATTATTGTAGTCCATAATTAACATGGCTAAGGGGAAAAGGATGAAATGGGGGCGGGGTTAGGAACCCGAGTAATGTGCCTAGAAAGGCCCTGACTCACTCTGCGATAATGGCCAGCCACTTCCGGGCTCAGGGTTCCAGTCCCCCTTTTCCCCAGCCCCTTCGTCTGCCCAAGAAAAAGAAAAGAACGATTTTATTCTCTCTTAAGAAAGTTAGACCTGATGTTTCTATAAAGCACTCTGGAAAGTAGCCAGCCTCTGAGGGTAGCAATGGGAGACAATCTTGTTCATTTTATAACCAATGACCTGGGTGGCACCTAACCCATGGGGACTGTAAACTTCTTATTTTGGTTGGAGTCCTCGGATGGGGAGGAAATACATAGGTGGTCCGCTTCCTCTTCTCTTCCGTGTCTTCTGCCTTCCGGGGAGGACACAGTTGAGTTGCTAAAGTCTCGGTGGGGAGATATTTGGGAGATAACTGGGTAACACCCAAGTAGGTCAGGGAATGAGTCAGGGCTCAAGGACTCGATACCAACCTCTCCCACTCCTGCCAGGAAACCTCCTGGGGTGAGACAGGGATGAGAAAGGAGCCAAAGGGGCCGGCCTCACGGCCGCCTGCCCTGGGGCCTCTCGCTGGCTGTCTCACCCCGGTTTGCCCTGCAGCTGTGCTGTGTCAGCTGACGGGCAAGCCCTCACACACCCTCCCTCTCTCCGAACCTCTGCTCAGGCTCAGGAACAGATGGCACATTCCACCCCAGAAGTGACTGCCGGGGAGGCGAGAAGGAAAGGGAGGAGCTGAACCAGGTGGAGACCCACCGCTTCAGGAAACACGGGGCAGATACCAGAGCGGTTTGCCTAGGAGGTGAAGAGGAAGTGGAAACTGAATTCACCTCTGAGGACTCAGGATAAGGAAAGAACAGAAGAGCATGATGGCCGGCTGACACAGAGGATGATAGAACAGGATTGAGAGCTAAGGCTGAGAAGGACCAAGTGATATTAGCCTGAAATCCTGAGAAATGGCAAAAAAAAAAAAAAAAAAAAAGTCTCAATTCTTGTTTGGAAGTCCTCAGCTCGTGCAAATCCATCTTTCAACATCACTCCCAGTTGGTGGCAATTCTTAGAACTCTCCTCCAGGACAAATAAAATAAAATAAAATAAAGTAAAATAAAGTAAAGTAAAGTAAAGTAGTAAAGTCAAGTCAAGTAAAGTAAAATAAAATAAAATAAATAAAATAAAATAATAAAATAAATAAATAAATAAATAAAATAAAATAATTTTAGGCACCTAATGTCTACCAGTCCCATGTTTCCATAAGTGATTTCACCTAGTAGTGCTCACAACAGCCTTCCCAAGTAAGTTTTATTATCGCCATTTCACAGAGGGGTACACTGAGACTTTAATCATTTCAAGGATTAAAGTGACTTGTTCATAGAGTTTGGAAGTAGTGGGATCTGTACTAGTTACCAGAGTCCCCGGAGCTTCCATTATACCAAACTAGTGCCCCTGAACACGAATCCGTGCAAAATAGCTCGCTGAGCCTGGCCTCAGCTGGCGGCCCCGCCCACTGCTGCTGGTAGCTCTTCACTGCACGTAGCTCCTAGTTCCTTACCCACTGCCCCGCCCGCCCCGCCCTCCTGCTGTTCAGCTGTTACGTGACAGCAGTCCCGAACCAATTTGCATATTACCCTATTATACGTAGAGATTGCCTTTGATTTGAAATCAAGTCAAATCAAAATGACGTCAAAATAGAGATTTCTTAAAGCTCCCCAAGGAGCAGTAAGGAGCAGACCAAGTAAAGAGCCATGGGCAGAGAGCTCTAATTCTCTAAATGTCGGTATTTTAAAATCCTGGGATTGCTGGGGTTGCATAGGCCTCCGTGCAGTCTGAGATCCCAGTGCAGCCTTGATACCCTCTAGTGGAAGTTTTCTGCACTCACACAGCTTCCCTTCAACCCCAAAGAGCCGGAGAGCATCCCAAAGAATGGTCAGCGGGAAGGTGCATGTTTGCATGTCTGATAAACAGAAGAAGGCAGGCTAAAGGTGTGCTAAGCACTTGGTACACAAGGGGCCCCAAAGGGAGTCCTTCCAGTGTATTACAAATGAGCACAGGCCTTTGTGCATTATTGATAAGAGCTAAATTCACATCACATGAGACTAGAGGCTTTGGGGGCTCTAAAGAGTAGCTTTTTAAAAAAATTTATTTATTTATTTATTTATTTTTTAAATATATTTTTATTGATTTTTTACAGAGAGGAAGGGAGAGGGATAGAGAGCTAGAAACATCAATGAGGGAGAATCATCGACCAGCTCCCTCCTGCACACCGCTCACCGGAGATGTGCCCACAACCAATGTACATGCCCTTGACCGGAATCGAACCCGGGACCCTTCAGTCCACAGGCCGACGCTCTATCCACTGAGCCAAACCGGTCTTGGCTAAAAATTTATTTTTTACAGAGAGGAAGAGAGAGGGATAGAGAGTTAGAAACATCAATGAGAGAGAAACATCGATCAACTGCCTCTTGCACACCCCCCACTGGGGATGTGCCCGCAACCAAGGTACATGCCCTTGACCGGAATCTAACCCGGGACCTTTCAGTCCGCAGGCCGATGCTCTATCCACTGAGCCAAATTGGTTTCGGGATTAACTTTTTTGGAAAATAAGTGGTCAGAGATGTGAAGTGACTTTCTTTAAGGCAAGGTAAGTCAATGTCAGCAATGGTGGAACTTGAACCCATGTCTCCTGCCACCCAACCCAGAGCCCTTCTCACTGTATCACACTTTTCTGTTTGTTGACTTTAGACATAAATTAATGGCATATAAGGACATGGGGTTGTAGGTGTAATCAGGAAGTTGTCTTTGCCTTTATCTGCCCAGAATCTATACATTTTTCAAGTTTGTTGTTCAACACATTTGTAAAATACCTATTATTGCCCAACACTACTCTAGGAATTGCTTTTTTAAAAAATACATTTTATTGATTTTTTTTTATAGAAAAGAAGGGAGAGGGATAGAGAGTTAGAAACATCAATGAGAGAGAAACATCGATCAGCTGCCTCCTGCACACCTCCTGCTGGGGATGTGCCCACAATCAAGGTATTCCTTGATCGGTATCGAACCTGGGAACTTTCAGTCCACAGATCGACTCTCTATCCACTGAGCCAAACTGGCTAGGGCCTAGGAATTGCTTTTACAGGGTACCCCACCATATGAGAACAGTGCCCAGGCTCCAAACCCCGTGTCTACAGCTCTCCTGACACTCCTGGAGCTTCTTCCTCATTTCTCAGCGCTAACGTGAGTGTCAGACTTCTTTCTGTCTCCTTCCTCGAGGAGAGGTAAGCCCTGGGAGCGAAAGTGGGTTAGAAACAGATTACTCTGATCCAGGGGCTTTGTTCTCTCTTCTCTAAACGTAGCTCTTGGCTGCCGGGGTGGGGGTGGGGGTGGGGGGATGAGGGGGTGCGGAGGTGGGTGTAGGGGGAGAAGGGACGGTGTCACAAATAGCTTGAAATTCCCTTTTAGGATTATTGCTTGATTTAGCCAGCTGGGGAGAAAGTGGAGTGAGAAGAGGCTAGGGATTAATTCCAGACCCAGCATGAACAGCGAGCAGCCTGAGCTTCTTTTCTGGCTGAGCTGGAACCAACAATATCTTTTTTCTAAACATACCTTAGAGCTAAGGAGTCTGAGGCGGGCAGAAATGGTAAAGGAAAAGGCCTTTGCCCTCAGCAGTAGGGATGAGGGGGAGGACAGATGAGAGAGAAAAACAGCTAGGAGAAGAAAGTCGTGCGGCACAGAAATAAGAAATCACCTTTGGACTTGGAAACAGACCTGCGTCTAGGTGGGCTTAGTTTCAGCAGCGGTGGGAACTGCTCCCCAGGGGACGGCAGCTGACACACAGGCTTCCTGAAGATTTCCTGTGCCTGTCAGAGTTAGGAGCCCCCCTGCTTTAGGGACATTGCACCGGGGTGGACGCTGGGGGCGGGGGTGCTGTCTGTGTCCAGCACAAAGAGCAGTTGCACGTAGCGGGACTCTGCTAGGCTCTGTACATCCCTTCCAGGGTCATGGGGCTTGGAAGCAGTGGCCATAACTAACCAGAATGGGAACATGAACTCAGTTAATGATTTCATAACAATTCTATGAGTTAGCTATGTATTTACCCCTTTGTACAGGTGAGGAAAAGAGGTGGAGCTAAGATGTAATTGTAGGCACTATAGCTTTCTTCCTTTCTTTCTTTTCTTTTTTTTAAAAAATATATTTTTATTGATTTTTTACAGAGAGGAAGGGAAAGAGATAGAGAGCTAGAAATGTCAATGAGAGAGAAACATCCACCAGCTGCCTCTTGCACACCCCCTACCAGGGATGTGCCTGCAACCAAGGTACATGCCCTTGACCGGAATCAAACCTGGGACCTTTCAGTCCGCAGACCGATGCTCTACCACTGACCCAAACCGGTTTCGGGTTTCTTTTCTTTTTCTTTTTTTAAAAAAAATACATTTTATTGAGTTTTTACTGAGAGGGATAGAAAGCCAGAAACATCGATGAGAGCGAAACATCGACCAGCTGCCTCCTGCACACCCCCCACTAGGAATGTGCCTGCAACCAAGGTACATGCCCTTGACTGGAATCGAACCTGGGACCTTTTGGTCCACAGGCCACTGAGCCAAACCGGTTTCAGCGGCACTATAGCTTTCTTAACCCTTATGTGAGAGTCATAGATAGTTAACCCTTGGAGTGATAAAGAAGCTCTGCTAACATTAGCTGAAAATCACTTGAGAACATTTCCTAGAAAGTCAGAATTCTTGGCTTTTCTCTGCCACTTTATCTTGGAGGATTCTGCATGCTCTCAAGGGAAGGAAGTACAACAGGAATACATGGCAAGCCTGATCCTTGCACTGTCATCAATAAATACATTGTAACCAGATTTGTTCAGTTCTCCAGAAGGATTTTTCTTCTTTTGAATCAACTGTGCTCCTCTTAGAATGTAGGTTGCCAGAAAGAACTCCAGGAATTTCAATCTTAGCCGCCACCTGCCCTGGGAGAAGAGAACAATGCCAGTACACGCCCCCACTGCTTATGAGATATCCCATTCTTTTTGGCTGTTTAGAAATTTCAAAATTTGGAGAAGCAAGAAATCAATTCTGTCACTTGCTTCATCGTATTTCATCTGGGATTCTATTCATTTATAAAATACATGAATGTCTACTAGCAAGGCTGTCCTTTGCGAGGCTGAGCCCCTAACCACTTTATTCCTATCTCTAATTGCAAGAGTTCCCTTCTCTCGCTTTTCCTGACATGTGACTTACTAGGGTTATAGAATTAAGACATATCCCGTGGTGTTACTTTCCCAGCAGACAGCTCCCGGTTTTCCATGGAGTTAATGAGATAGAAAGATAATATGAATTTTCTAAAAGAGCAGCTAATAGAAAAAGAGAAGCTAATTCATTCATCTTAGAATGACTTAAATAATGTTAACTTTCCTTCTTATTTCATCCAGGCTGATATGAAACAAATTTGCATTCCTTGAGAAGTGGATTAGAGGGCAGGCAGAGGATGATCTGTGATGTGTTGGCTACCATGTGAGGCCAACAAGAAACTCAGCAGTGGAGCAAATAATGCCAGACAGCCTATACCAATGTTCTGTAGTAATCAATAACTATTTAGTGGAGTGGGTTTTTGTTTTTTTGTTTTTCACTTCTGTGGTGAGACAAGTACAATAAAAATTTCATGTTTTATTTTTTTGGGCATAGATTGACAGAAGTCTGTTAAGAAACGAGTAGATCTCTCTCATTTAACTACTTCATAATATATGTTCTTTAATTAATGCATACATAGGGCAACTTCATGTTGCTATTAATTTGCAATGCTATAGGTTCAGTGCTGTGGCTAGGACTGAGAGGGGAATTCTGATCCTTGAAGAATTTGCAGCATAGTTGAGAAGTCAAGACTTAAGATAGTACATGTGATCCCCAAACCCAAAAGTAATCTCTCTTTCCTTTCATAGTCCTTAGCATTTTACCTGGAACTTTGTAGCAGTTCTATTCCAGCCAGTAAGCTCTTGTATGTACACACTATAGCTTCTAACTCATTGCAAAATACTATAGGTAAGTGCTCAATAAACACTAATTGTTAGGATAAAATGAGAACCTATGGGTAAGAGGAAAGTGTTTGCCATTCAGCAATGATTACAGCTCTGAGTTTTCCAGGATGATGCCAACATCCTGCATCTTTAAACAATTGAATGTGAAGCAGGACAGCATAGTAGTTCATGGATTCTGGAATTAGACTGCTTGGGTTTGAATATCAGTTCTGCCAGTTATTAGCCATCGAGTCTTTTTAAAATATATATATATTTTATTGATTTTCCACAGAGAGGAAGGGAGAGGGATAGAGTGCTAGAAATGTTGATGAGAGAGAAACATCGACCAGCTGCCTCCTGCACACCCCCTACCAGGGATGTGCCTGCAACTAATGTGCATGCCCTTGACCAGAATTGAACCTGGGACCTTTCAGTCCGCAGACCGAGGCTCTATCCAATGAGCCAAACCGGTTTCAGCGCCATTGAATCTTTTTAAAATTATATCGTTATTGATTTTAGAGAGGAAGGGAGAGGGAGAAATAGAAAGAAACATCAATGATGAAAGATAATCATTGATTGGCTACCTCCTGCATCCCAGGCATGTGCCCTTGATCAGAATTGAACCTGGAACCCTTCAGTCCACAGGCTGACGCTGTATCCACTGATAGAATTGGGCTAGCACCCAATCTTAATTAAAATTTGTAAGTTCTCTGCGACCCAACCTCCTATGTAAAAGGAGACTATTCTACTTGTTTGTGGTGAGAAGTAATTTAATTAATATATGTAAATGTTTAGAAAACCATTTGGCACCTGGTAAACATTTCTAAGGGTAAACTATTATGTGTTCATGTTGATCCCATGCCTCTTTCAAAAAAAAATGACAGATAAGAAATGTTTTTGTCACCCACGTATCTTTCGCTTCAATAAACGCAGCAGCCTGTATGTTTGTTCAATAAACATACCAGTCATCTGACATTCAGGAAAAAAAAATTTTTTTTCTTTCCACAATACAGATTGGGAAAACTAAGGCTTACGTTTAAGGTTACCCAGCACATTGAGGTCAGATCCAGATCCAGAAACTAATCGTTATTGCCTATCTGGGATCCAAGGAGGCATTGGGGGGAAAAAAGAAAAAAAACTTGTCCCAGGAGAGCCACACCTTCCCATTTTCCTCGGGACTGAAACGAGGTGCACCGGCGGCCCAATCACCTAAGAATGCAGAACTCCCGGCCGCCCGCGAGCCTCCCGCGCAGGCGCAGCTCGCGCCCCGGCGCTCTCGGGTGGGCGCGTGACAGCCGTGCGCTCCACCCCGCCCCCAACGCCGTCCCAGGGCGCACGCGCGGCCTGCGCGCCACGCGCCCGTGCGCGCGCACGCCGCTCACACTCCGGCGGCGGAGGGCGCGCGCCCTGGAAAATTCCACACCCGGGTCGGCGCCACCCTGTGCGCCTGCTCCCCGGTCCCAGGCTCTCCGCTCTCAGTCCCCTACCCAGAGGGCTTTGCGTGGACAAGATGGCTGCCCCCATGCCGCGGGGGCTGTCCTGCCTATCCAGGGCTTTAGGATGGTGGAACCGACAGGTGGGTGGGGAGGGGGCGGACAGGGCTCTAGGGACCGGAGAAGGAGGACAGAGTAGAGGAAATACCCCCTTCGCAGCTGTCCTCGGTGAGCTTGGAGGATGCGAGTCCCACCAAGGCGAGGGGAGAGTTTAAGGGAGACGGAACCCAGCTACTGAGCTAAAGGGCTGGATAGCGAAAGTCTCGGTAGGACCATGAAGGGGAGCAAGTTCTCGGGGATTAAGGTTCTCCAGTTTGGTCGAGTTTGTTTGGCGATGAGGGTATAAAGGGGAAAGACGTAATGGTTTGGAAGGTGAGCTCGCTTCCCCTGGATTCTCTTAAGCGTCCCTAGGTGGAACAGTATCTTTCCCTGTCCCTGCCCGAGCAAACCTCATGGTCACAGAGAAAAGAGAGCTGGCCTTTAAAGAGCTTATTAATCAGTTGGGAGCTATAATGACTGAAATTGACAGTGAGGATGCCAATAGGATGAGCAGAATGTAATCTTAGTAAACAAACAAACAAACAAAAGATAGAGGAGATGATCTGTGATGTGTTGGCTACCATGTGAGGCCAACAAGAAACTCAGCAGTGGAGCAGATAATGCCAGACAGACGTTTCTTATGCTTTAATAGTAGCATTCTGCTCATTTCAGCATCAGGTCGGTGTTTAATCCCCTTCAGACTGAAATTCTTTGAAAGCAGAAGCCTTGCTTTAGAGGGGGTGGGGGGGGCAATGTTAAAATATGTACACAGATAATGATTTAATAAAAAAAGTAAATAAATAAATAAGAAGCCTTGCTTTAATCAATCTGTATCCCTAGGAGTTGGCATAGCCCTGCACTATGGAGACTTCTAAAGGGAAGCTTTTAGTAAATTTTGAGGTGTTAGTAAAAGTTGCTTTACTAGCTTCTAGTAAGAAATGTCCATAAATATTAAAGTAGTAATGTATCTCACCCCCCCCTCCCACATATGTGGCTTTATAATTGTTCCTAAGTCATTCTTTGTATATTCCCTTTCTACCATTGTTTAGAGTTTGTTCAAGATAGTAGTTTTTTCCAAGTTTACCTGTATCCTATTCTTTCCTACCTTCCAGCCAGTCCTGGTGACTCAGTCCATAGCTGTAGTTCCAGTGAGAACTAAAACACGTTTCACACCTCCTCCTTATGAACCTAAATACAAATCACAAAAGGAGTTTATAGAACGTTCCCGGAAAGCAGGAATCGTCATTCCTCCAGAACGTTTGGAGCGTCCCATACATCTGGCCTGTACAGGTGAGGCATGATATTTCTGGGACCTTGACCCATTCCCCTCTGTCAGAGGTCATCTGGAAAGGAAAATGATTTGAACTATGATTGACACTAGTTAGTTAACCACAAAACCAGTGGATCAATAGAACCTCAACAATCATTTACTTTGTATGCACTGTATTTCATGAGGTCATCTTTGATCTTGTTTTTCCACTATTCCTAGAAGGCAAAGGTGAAATTTCCCCATTTTGTACAAGAAGAATCTAAGCTCTGAGAGGAGACTTAAATTATTCTATTTTTTTTTCTAATGTAACATGATTCCCTCTACATCAGTGTTTCCCAAAGTGTGGTACGCGTACCCCCAGGGGTACAGGAAGAGTTTGGTGGGAGTACGCGTTGCACCAGAGTTTGGTGGGGATATGCACTGCACCGTGCTTAACTGCGCCTAATTCTACGTTCTCATGAGAACGAGGGGTACTCAGCATTAAGAAAATTATAGAAGGGGTACACATATGTCAAAAGTTTGGGAAACACTGCCTACTTGAAAGTCTAGTTCATTAATCTACTTTATTAAGGATTCCTCCTAATTTTATATGACTTCAAGATGACTTTTTCTCCGTCTTTCAATGCTTTCTTAGTTGTCTCCTTCTCTCATTTCAGGTGGTATCTTTGACCCCTATGTTCCTCCAGAGGGTGATGCTCGGGTATCAACTCTTTCAAAGGAAGGACTGGCACAGAAAAGTGAACGATTGAAGAAGAATGTGGCATCACAGTTGTCGTAGGTGTCTTAGACAACTGGGAGTTAATATTAGAATAAAATTCCTGGTTGCTACTTTATTCCAAAGAGATCATCCTGGATTAGTTGGTTGGATATAACTCTTATAACAACTTGACATTATTTTCTTTCTCAGTAATAGAGTCCGTAGTTAATGTAGAATAATATGGGCATTCTGATTCTTAGCATCTCAGCCTTTATTGGTTGTTTTTATCACATCAATTAGTGAGTTGACTTTGAAGTTTGTAGGACTTTAAAAATATATATTTTTAATTACTTAAAAAATTTTTTAATTGAATTCAGAGAGAAAATGTATTTTTATCGATTCCATACTGGCGGGGCAGTTTGTAGGACTTTTTTTTTTTATCACATATTTTGTTTTATTATTATTTAAAATGATATATTTTTATTGATTTCAGAGAGGAAGGAAGAGGGAGAGAGAGAGAAACATTAATAGTGAGAGATAATCATTGCTACCTCCTGCACAACCCACACTGGGGATTGAGCCCACAACTCGGGCATATTCCCTGACCAGGGATCGAACTGTGATCTGGTTCATAGGTCGATGCTCAATCATTGAGCCATGCTGGCCAGGTCTGAGTCTTTTTATAAAATATTTTTATTGATTGATTTTAGAGAGAGAGAGAAACATCAATTTGTTGTTCTACTTATTTGTGTATTCATTGGTTGATACATATATATATATGCACTGACCAGGGATTGAATTTGCAACCTTGGTGTATTCTACTGGGGATCTAGCCCACAACCCTGACTGGGAATCAAACCATGACCTGGTTCATAGGTCAATGCTCAACAACTGAGCCACATCCGCCAGGCTCATTCTGACTCTTAAGCCTTTCTATGACACCTGTGTTTTCTTTCTTAGTGCTTATAGGATGTTTTCTTTGATGCCAGAGTTATGAAATTTTACTATAAGAAACCTTGATTTTTCTTTAGGATGGTTAATTAAAATGAAAGTTAGAAGGTTGAATTCATAGGACTTGACACATTTAAAAAACAATTAATGAATAAGTAGATAGACATTAATGGAGGTTAATATAAGCTGTGAGTAATAGAATTGGACGAAGTCTTTAAAAATGATTCTCATGCTTAACTTCACAGCATACGGAGGATAAGAGACTATGATGCTAATTTTAAAATAAAGGACTTCCCTGAAAAAGCTAAGGATATCTTCATTGAAGCTCACCTTTGTCTAAATAAGTAAGTGAACTCCCTGTCCTATACCCATTATGGTCTCATAGCCAGGAGTACTAAAACCATGGCATCACTTGCTCTGGTCTCTGCAATCCACCAGGCTGACCAAAATGTGCAACCCAAAATTTTGGAGGACAAGGTATCTACTGTCTGCCCTAGCACAAGCCATCCACTCCGGAAACACAGGCCACTATCCCCACAGTCATGATAGGGTGGAGGAAGGGGGGTGATAGATAGGTAGTTTGCACATATTGTTCTTCTACCTGAGGTCATTAGCCTCTCCCCTCATCAGGCACTCCTCTGGTTGTTATAAGTGTCCAGTTAGAATCCAGAGTTCTGAAATAGTGGTTCTGGTCATTTTTTCTTAAGTTACCAGGTGTTTCAATGGAGGGACCCACCCCTAGAGCTTCCTACTCCATTATTTTGCTTGATATTTTTTTTTTTTAAAATATATTTTATTGATTTTGTACAGAGAGAAAGGGAGAGAGATAGAGAGTTAGAAACATCGATGAGAGAGAGTCATCGATCAGCTGCCTCTTGCACACCCCCTACTGGGGATATGCCCGCAACCAAGGTACATGCCCTTGACCGGAATCGAACCCGGGACCTTTCAGTCCCCAAGCCGACGCTCTATCCACTGAGCCAAAGCAGGTAGGGCAGCTTAAGAATTCTTACACCATTTGCCAAAACCAGTTTGGCTCAATGGATAGAGCGTCGGCTTGGGGACTGAAGGGTCCTGGGTTCGATTCCGGTCAAGGGCATGTACCTTGGTTGCGGGCATATCCCCAGTAGGGAGTATGCAAGAGGCAGCTGATCGATGTTTCTAACTCTCTATCTCTCTCCCTTCCTCTCTGTAAAAAATCAATAAAGTATATTAAAAAAAAAAAGAATTCTTACACCATAAATTTCATACTCACATTTGCATAGAATATGGGCTTAGAGCTTTAATTTTTCATTTTCTTTGTTTTTATTCCCCCACTCCCACCTCCCCAATCACAGCCCTAGACAGAGAGAAATTTTATCTCTCACTTCGTGGGCTATTTTTCTCGTCTCCATTTCCTGCAAGTGCAGGACTCTTATAGTCATAGCTTTATTCAGGGATTTCAGTTCCAACTCCCTGTTTTTTGAGGGCCCAAGGTTTAAGGAAGAGACCAGTTCCTAGTCTTCAGACCCTTTGTCATCTGATGTGCTATTGTAGCAGATTGTATTCTTTCCATCTGGTTTTCCTTCCCTCTTCCTTTCTGGCATCTAGGGATTTACCTATCTTTCTAGTGAACTAGGACAGTGTATTGAAAAATGTGTGTGTGTGTGTGTGTGTGTGTGTATCTGTGCAACATTTCTAGATGCTTATAGTGGGTAGTTTTTTTTTGTTTTGTTTTTTTAGTGGGTGTAGTTTTACATTAGTTCAGTCCATTATGTTACCAGATGTCTTTATTTTTCGGTGTAAGTTCCATTGTAAAATAGTAAACGAACTCATAGAAAAGGGAATCTATTTCTACTGAGGATTTCTAGGTCAGTACAGAGAGGAGGAAGGGTTCATTAGAAGTGCCAGGCACGGTGGTTGAGGTAGCTCTCACCATAATGCAGTCTAGTCTAGAGCCACAGCTGGAGAAATGAGTTGGCATCTTTTCTCTTAGAAATAGAGGTGGGAGGGAAGCAGCTAGAACCAATTCCTTTTCCATTCTGGGATGAGAGTCAAGAGTTTTTAAGGGGATAAGGACTTAAACTGCCCAGGAAGTATTAAACTATGAGGGAAGGGCATGAATGTGTATATAAAGAAACTAATCTGTACTCTTAGGTCTATATGAAACCCCTCAGTCAGGAATCTTGCTAAAATCTTGTATGTACAAAGGCTGGGGTTTGCAGTTTCCTTTTACTGCACAGCATCAGCATGACTAGGACACTGTGGCAGTAACAGAGATGGGCGTGGGGGAAGGGAGCATGGCTCAGAAAAGGTCGATGATTATCTTTGCTAGGTTCAAAGATGACAGTGTAAGATTCAAGGCCCAGCCCTTGGTACTGGTGATGTGTCTGCGGTGAGAAGATTAGATGAGCTTTTGATTATTTATGTTGGGTTTTAGAACAAAACAGTTTATGCAGTTTAGAACAAAAGTCAGTCCCCATGTCAGGGTCTCTTGCCCATCTTAAGGATGTATATAATAATTTCAGAGAAATCTCTTTCTGCTCCTGAGATTTAGACCTAACTTTACTCGGCTATGGAGCTCAGGATTTTCTGGTAAATTAGGTGACTGTTCATCTTTGTGTCTCCAGGACTTGGCATATTACCTGGCTTATGGTAGGAGTAAAGAAAATACTTATAAAAGTGAATTGTTTTTCATTTTCAAGGTCATTTTCAACTTTCATACAGGGTATCATAAAAGTAGGAGTCACTGATATGTATCTCTTTTTTAGCTCAGACCATGACCGACTTCATGCCTTGGCAACTGAAAACTGTTTTCCGGTAGGTTCTCGGCCTTGGAATTGTGGGATGCTGAATGGGCATATTGTAGACATCACCTTTGGTTTCCTTAAGTAAAATTAGTTTTGAAAGTGCAGGAAGTTTCCAGCAAACGCTGAAGCTCCATTGTTTTTGCCTGAATGATGCTGACTTGATGTGGACTTTGGTAAGGGCCATGCAAATGAGGGAGGAGAAAGTCCCTCAACAAGCAGTACTGGAACCTTAGGTACGGATCTTGAGCTCAGGGTGTGGGCCATTGGGCCAGCCCACACTTGGCCACGCTGTAATAAAGGACTTAACGAGCATTCACAAGGCTTCATTGTGTGGTAACAGGGGTGCTAGGTACTTTCGGAGACCCCCAAGGAGGGGAACTTATTGATTCAAGAGTAAGAACTTCAGATTCTATCAGTTTGGCCTAATCTCCCTAGAGACAGGGGTAGCTAACCAAGTCTTAGCAGGGTAGCTGTTATATCCCTGCAAAATCCCACTCTTCTTTGCTAGAAAGGGGAGGGGGCAACATATATGCAATCAGCAGCAATGCATGCAATAATTACCAGAATGTGAAAGTGTATGGGAGGTTGGGTGATGAACACACAGCATAATATTCAAATGATGTATTATAGAATTGAACACCTGAAACCTATATCATTTTATTAATGAATGTCACCAAAAAAAACTCAATAAAAAAAGGGAAAAAATAAAGCTGTCAATTTGGAGTGTGGTTTTCATCGATTCAGAGAAGGGTCCTCAAGGAGGCAGGTTGGTCCGGAGTTGTGATTGAAATGAAAAGAGAGTTGTTGTGAGGTGGGCTTGAGCAGTAGTTCAGTGAAAACTTGGGATGGTTAAAAAGAAAGCATTTGGTGGGAAATGTTGCATGTTGGCTGTAACATTGTAAGAAGTGAGAGCAGGTGTGGAAGGAAGCACCAGCTTTTCTAAAGGGAGGGAAACACTCAGTAGAACGTGTTCTCTTCTGCCTTCAGGACATGGTCTGGGACATCCAATACAAGACCGTCCGCTGGAGCTTCGTAGAGTCGTTAGAGCCAGCCCAAGTGGTTCAGGTTCGCTGTTCGAGCATGGTGAACCAGGGCAATGTGTATGGCCAGATCACCGTCCGCATGCATACCCGCCAGGTAGGGTCGCCAGTCTGCGTTCCTCCCAGCTGCTCTCCTTCCCTCAGGTTGGGCACCTACCTCTGGAATGATGGCTCCAGCTGCCCAGGACTGTGGGCTCTAAGGAAAGGCTCACTGAGATCTTCCTTGCCCTTTCACTACACCCTTCCCACTGCTGGAAGTTAGCTCTGCGAAGACAGATGCAAGGATATTCTCTCCTACCTTCCTCCCTCCTCCCCTCCCAGTCAAAAATACTTCTACAAGTAAAGTGTCAGTAGTTGATCAGTTCATCTAGATTCAGAACCTGAGATAATTTTTCTACCCATTAAAACGTTTTGTTACGGTTGTTTTTAAAATAGTTGCGTGCAAAAAAACAAAACCAGACAGGACAATTCTGAGGATTCACTGGCCAGACTTGGTTTCATCCTTGCAGACTTTGGCCATCTATGACCGCTTTGGCAGATTGATGTATGGACAGGAAGATGTGCCCAAGGATGTCCTCGAGTATGTTGTTTTTGAAAAGCACCTGACAAACCCCTATGGAAGCTGGAGAATGCACGGCAAGATTGTGCCTCCATGGGCGCCCCCTAAGCAGCCCATCCTCAAGGTAAGGCAGCCTGAAAAGAGCTAAAAGAACTGAGGCCATCCTAGCGGTATCCTGTCAGTCCTGTTAGACTCCCCCTAGGGGAGAGAGGGGGCGATGCAGCACCAGGAAAGGGGTGGGCATGAGGGTGAGGGAGAATCTCCTGGGGGAGCCTTGGGCTTGGGTGATAGGTAACTTGGCTTCCTGCTTTTCAGACGGTGATGATCCCTGGCCCCCAGCTGAACCCTGGGGAAGACTGTGAAGAGCCACAAGCAGAGGCCCAGAAGTCTCAGCTAGCCTGATGGCAAACATGACTCCTGGGGTGAAGTGTGGGCGATGAGACAACTGGGAGCTGTGAAGACATCCACGTCCATCACGCTGTAGCAGGAGCTATCTTTGTTCTCTCCTGCTCTGCTTCGGTCACTACAGCAGTCTCATCCTCAATAACCACAGCTGATGGCCGGGCCCAGGTGGGTGGCTGTTATGCACAGCCCTGGACCTACTTCTTTTAAATTGTCTACCTTCTGGGTCCAGATGAAAGACACCGTGTTTCAGAGAACATCTGACACCAGTCTTTCCTGCAGCAGAGACTGTCAGGAGCAAACTGGCAGAAATTTCTTTCTGACCACAGGACAGGGGTCAGAGTTTGAAATAAAACACCCTTGCAGTGTTGGATCAATTGTGGTTGGTTCTGTCCATATTCCCTGGTTCAGGCTAGAAGTAGGCCAGCCTTCAGATGGCAGTAATGGAAAACAGGTTTAATGGTGAGTGATATGACTTCCAGGAAATCCAGCCTTGGGAAAAATAATTAGTGTTTATAAGAGATGGTATCTCACTTAAGAGGATCTTTTCTCAGACGCTGACTCAGTGAATCAGCATCCGTAGTTCACAGAAGAATGTAAATCCAAAGAAATCATTTCTCCCTCAGCCTTTGGACCATGTTCTTAATTATCAGCTGTGCCCTGGCATGATCCCAGGAAGTGTGGGGGAAGTTCATACACTAGGGTAATCCATCCGTAAATCTTGGTTCCCTGACTTCGATTGCCTTTAAGAGTAGGCGATTATTTTCAGCCCAACGCAGGGAAAGCCAAGGTACCAGACTGTGGGCCTGTGGAGAGTGAAACAACCCAGCCTCTCCTCGTTCCTTAGCTCCAGCTGGACTGTCAGGAGGAGGAAGAGGGACTGCCCATGTGTCCTGTGTCATTGGAAGTTCATGTCGAGGGAAATCAGTCTGTACCCATCAGCAAGCTTGGCTTATAGTACTATTGCTTCATCAGCCCGGCGTGGCCTTCCCTGGAAAAACAGGACCTTAATTCTCATACTTTGTATTTTTCAAACCCAGAATTTTCTTTTAAGGAGTCTGTAAGTTAGGGTAAGGATTAATCTGTTCTGACCTTGACCTGAGAGTAGAATCCAAATAAACTGGAATCGGTTGAGAATACTCTAACTCCTCAGTCCCTCTAAAGCTACCATCTCAGCAAAGGAGCAAACCCACCACGCCTCACCGGGCAAGATGGTTGTTTTTGCACCAGCTGCTGAGTGCTGGCTGTGGAAACAAGATGTGTGTGCTTCGGGAAGAGGCAGCATTGATGGGTTAATCCAGAACAGCCACTCTCATCATGCTACTTAGTGTCAACCTCTTCGGCTTAAAATGTACATCATTTTGCAGCCCGTGTAAGGTTTGGTCATATCCTATCTGTGTGATCCCCAGATTAAGGCAAAATGAGATGGAAGTGCTTTGAGCAGTATCCACAGCCATGAGGAATCAGGGGCGGTAATGCAGGTTGGGTAGGGAAGCGGAGAAACAAAGCACACTTACTGGGCAAATGATACATTGATTTCTCTGAATATGTGAAAACTGTGCTTTAAAAAAGCAAGCGGTTTCACCCCACTCCCCTCGGTCTGTCTCCGGGGTCTCTAGATAATCCTAAACAGCAGCTAAGCAGTAGCTGCCACCAGGGAGCCAGAGGATAAGTGCAATTTTCATTTCCCCTTGGGATCAAATCCAGATGAGCGAATGGCCCAGATGTGAAGGATTGGCTAGAAAGACCAGGCAGACACCATCTGCAGTGCCTCCCACAGAGCTGAGGTCCTGAAGGCTGCAGTGTGTTACCTTGGGTTTCAGAGCAGGCATTGTTTTTATTCCCTGTTCTTGTTTAAAAACATTGGAAAAAGAAAATCACCATAATGAATAAAGCTAGAACCAACTGCCAAGGAAAAGCATTCTTTATTTTTTTCTGTATGGTTTATTTCACAGCAGTGGGCATCGAGTCAATGTTTTTGTTCCCAGCTAGACCAGACCCAATGGGATTGTTCTGAGGCGCACAGTTAGCAAACTACGCATTGGTTCAGAAGCTGTGGGGTTAACCAGCCAGAGCCCAGAGCAACAACACACATCAAATACTTCTGTGGATAGGAGAACAAGGGTATTTAGTCCCTGAAAACGTGGGTTACTCCATTCCTTTTCCTCCTTTATGGAAATGTAGCTACTTTTTCTGTGACTTGCTGTATCTGCCCAGAGTATTCTCATGCAGACTCATTTCTTCCCCACTGGGTATTTGGTCTTATTTTGCCTTTCCTCCTTGTGAATGGCATCAGTTCCTGTTTAGTTAACAGGTGGGCATACTGCCATCTTTAGTGCCTCCGCCCAGTTCTGCCATGGTTAGCCTGCATGTTTCTATCCCCCACTCACCACCGCCAATCCTGGGACTTCTTTGACCAATGTTTTTCTCTTTCCTCATTTCCCTCTGGTAGTATCATCTAATTCCAGCGTTCTGTTATCTAGGATTGCTTAAGAAAGAGGAGCCTGAACTGACTTGAGAGAAGAGAGCTGAGCTAGGAACAAGAGAGCTCCCCAAGAAAGAAGGCTTTGTATTTGCACGGTGCCCTTTTCCCCAGCCCTCGGGCCTCTCACCTGCTCTGCAGCCCTCCTCTTTCTGGGGGCAGTTTATAGTGCTGGCTGCAAACAGGACCTCCTTTCTTTCCCAGGGAGGAGGCTGATGTGGGCCTCTTGTTACTGGGCAAGTGATTTGGAGTGGTTCTTGCATCAGAACCAGAGTCCCTCTGGCTCCAGTTGCATTGACAGCAGAGAGGGGTCCTTTGATGGCAGCTCTGAAAGGCTGGGAGCGGGAGAATGAGCCAGTGAGATGAACTCTAGACGCAAAAGATGGGGCAGGAAGAAGGGGCCATCTGAAAGAGCTAAACCGGGAGACAGGGTGTCTAGAAGGGAGAACCTGACCTTGGCCTGCATGGGGCGGGCCTGGAGCGATTGCCTTTCCTTCTTTGCTCCGTCTCTGACACTGCTTTGGTTGGCAGATGATATGGATGTAAGATTGCCCGGTTGGCTCTGCTTCATTAGTAAACATGGCAGGTCTGAGGATCAGTTAAGCCGGAACTGGAGATCCAAAGTCAAAAGGACAAAGTCTTAAGGCCTTTTCAGCCACTTCCTTTGAGCCGTGTAGGTTTTTCCTCTTATTTATCTTTGAACTTATCAATTAAGTGGCTTCTTAAGCTTCCCACGGTGACCTGTATAGCCTTCTGTCACCCTCCGCCCTTGTACAGTCAGCACCTTGTTTGGTTTCGTTTCTTCTTTAAAACAAAAAGGTCCTTTGTAGACTTCAGAGAAGACGAGGTCTCCCTGTGAGAAAACATGGGCGGGCGCTACTGATTTCCTTCCATCCCTAACCTTGGCTTTCAGGTGAGGGTCTAGGCAGACGGCTCGTGTTGAGCGCTCGGGCTGGACAGGAGGGCTCATTAGGAGCAGAGGGTCTGGCCTTTGTTCCCACAGCAGGAAGAATTGGCGGTCAAGAAAGGGTACGACTTCCTGTAGCGATTTGAGCTGCACCCTTCACGTACAACTTGTCTTTGAGTGAATTGACCTCTGGCTTTCCTGGCAAGGGGTGGTCCAGGGTCTTTGTTCCAGCTCTTTGGGAAACACCTAGGACTTGGACAGGATTTGGCTCCTGAAAGCCAACCTCCCAATGTGTGACCTCACAGGAGTTTTAAGGGACTCGTTACTCCCGATTCCAAGGATAGACAGTTGGAGGGACGAGTTCTTCATGTGGGTCGTTGGAAGCCTCTTCTCCTTGGTGTTCAGAGAGGGAAGGAGAATTCTGAGCCTCAGCCTCCTGGAGCACTGGCCCTGCAGCTAAGCTGGTTCTTGGCCCAAGCCCCGAAGGCCCTTGGCATTCCCTGACTCCTTCCAGCGTGAAAGAGCTGGCTGGCTGGCTCATTTGGGGGCGGGAGCACTTGCTCTCTGGAAGGAGGCTGCCCAGAGGCCTCTGGATGGAAAGGCCTGCTAGGTTCTCGGGAACTCTGGGGGAAAATGTTTCTGTCTGCGTTGCTGGTAAAGCCGGGAGGCCGGATTCCTCAGATGGGGCTCCAGTGTCCTCCCAAGGACAGATGTCTGCCATGGTGCCCTTTATTTTATTTCCTTCTGGATCTGTGACTTCCCATCGATACAGCTCCGCCACCCCGCTCCCCACACTGCTTGCTCCATGGGGACTGACGGTGGCTTGGTCAGTGTCCAGAGCTCCTGGCTGGGGGAGGAGTCCCCCTGAATCCATGCCTGCCCAGGGGCAAACTGCCTCCTTCTCTCTGCTGCCTTTTGCTGCTGCTTCTGAACAGTGTTCTTTAGTCCCGCCAGACCCTGCCTTCTGAAGGAACACCTCTCCCTGCCCTTGGAGTGCTCTGTCCACCTCCTGCTCGGGGCCCTCTGCCTCTGCGGCTGCTGTGCTCACCTCCCAAGGGCAGACTTCCGCTCTCCTGCCAGAGAGAACCTCTCCCGCTTCCCACAGACACACGCCTGCCACCCTGGCTCCCGCACTGCCCGCTGCCTCGGAAGTGCCTTTGCCACTGTCAGAAGCCGGTGGGGCTGGCGGTGGAGACAGGCCTCCATTTTCCTGACTCTCCCAGGGGCACACAGCCTCCTGCTTCCTGTCTGCCCTCTCTGGCTTTTCCTCACCTGCCCCAACTCTGGGCTCTGGTTTCTCTGGAGCTTTCCCCTCCTCTTGAGGTCCCCCTTTTCGGCTCTGTGTTGACACCCCTTTTCCAGGGGTCCTCTCAGTCCCCTCCCAGGGACAGACCTCTGCTTTGATGCTGCTGTCAGGCTGATGAGCAGTCGAGGCAGGAGCATCCCAGGGGCACACCTCAGCGTGCCTGCCCCCAGCGCTGGCCAGTCCCCGAGAGCCAGCTCTCGGTCGGTCAGGGCGCTCGCTTTCGGGGCTGGGGGAGAAGATTGCCGGGGCCACGCTCTCCCGTGGACAGATGGACTGTAGCTCCTCCTTTGCTTTCTCCCCGTCTTCAGGAGCGGCGTCTGCCTTTGAAGATGGAGCTTTTTCGTGGGTTGTGCGTTCTTGGAGGGAATCCGTTTTGGGGTCTTGCATCAGGTCTCCCTTCTCCGCTACCTCCTCAGCGACTCCCAGGGAGTGCTCCTCTGCCACTCTCCTGCTCTCGCTGCTGGAGGAGGCTGAGACCTGAGGGGCCTGAGCAGGGTGTTCCCTCAAGTCCTCCCAAGGACAAATAGCTTCCTGCCCTGGACTCAGTTTTGTCTCCCTTTTTGATTTGTCTTCTTGCAGGCAGGCGAGTCTCCCCCTTTCTGGAGTTCTCTCTCTCTGCTCCGTTGACTCACTCCCCATCCCTCGTTCTAGTCCCTTCCCAGCAGCCCCTCCAGTCACTTCCCAGGGACAGATGGTGGCTCTTTCATTGGTAGATGCTTCCTCTACTTCCCAGGGACACACCTCAGCTGGCCTGCCCCCCACGTGATCCAGTTCCCTTAATCCCGCTTTTGATCTGTCAGTGTTCACAGTGTCTGAATGCTGGGAGGACCTGCCTGGATCCTCGCTCGTCCACGGACAGGTCACCTCCTGCTCCCCAGCTGGCCTCTCCGGCCTCTTTGGAGCAGAAGCAGCTGCCTCACCGGGTCCAGGATCTGCAGAATCCTTTCCTGTGATGTTTGGACGTTTCCTAACGGTCTCACCTCCCAGGGCTCGTCCCTCCCCCGCTCCGGCCCTCGCCTCCCAGGGACAGATCTCTGCCCTCTCCGCAGACAGGGTGTCCTCCGCGTCCCAGGGACAGATTTCGGCAGCTTTGCTTCCCGCACCGCCTGCCACCCGGAAACCGGCCTTGGCTCTGTCTGTGTCTTTAGACCCTGCTTGTGGGTGGAATCCGCCAGGGTCCTCGCTCTCCCAAGGACAGACAGCTTCCCGCCTGTGGAGCTGTCCCTCAGACTTCTCCCAAGCGGTGACCTCTTTGGTTCCTGGTGTCCCAGGCATCTTCTCCTTGTCCTTCTGAGATTCTCCTCCTTTGGGTCCAGTCCTCTGTCCTGATGTCCAGTCCTCTGTTGCTTCCCTTACCTCCCAGGGACAGATTTCTGCCTTTCCCTCTGGCCCGAGGTCTTCCCGAGGGCATCTCTGTGTGGCCCTGCTTCCTCCATTGCTGAGGAGTTGGCCGCTGGCTCCGGAGGAGGAATTGTCCAGACCGGGGCTGGAGTGCTCAGGGGCTGTGCTCTCCCTGGGACTCAGCGACTCCTGCTGCGGACCAGATACCTGCACCGCTTTCCCAGTTTGTTCCCCTGTCTCTCCAAAGAGCCCTTTTCTAGAGGCTTGACCCACTTGGACAGACTCTCCACCGGTCCCCGGATGTAGCATTTCCTTCCCCACTTCCTCATCACCCAGCTCCCAGGGACAGATCTCTGCTTTCCTGATCGCAGGAGCCGCTCCTGCCTCCGGTGGACACACCTCCACAACGCTCCCCGGGCACTCGGCAGCTCCTGGGGCCTCCGCAGAGATTGCTACGGGGCCTCGGAAATCAGTCCTCTCCCATGAACCGAGGGACTCCAAGTCTCTGCCCAGTTTCTCTTCTTTCCCGGAAGTTGCTTTCTTGGGGCCTTTCTGCTTTTCCTGGGGGAGCATCTTCACTCCCTCCTGGGACGGCTTCTCATTCCCTCCTCCTCCGCTTGCCTCCCAGGAACAGAGCTCTGGGCCTGTGACTTTCTGCGGACGCCTTTCCTCCTCTTCAGCCTCCGTACTGGCCCCTGCCTCAGACCTGCCCTTGGTTCTCTCAGAGACCTGAGGGGACGGGCCCCTGGGATTGGCTTCCTCCCACGGACACACTGCCTCCTGCCCCCTGACCAGCCTCTCTGGCTTTTTCCGGGCCAGGGCAGCCACGTCTTTAGGCTCGGGTTCTCCTGGGGCTTTCCCCCTCTCTCCTCGGGAGTCATCTAGATCTTGTCTCAGTGCTCCCTTCTCTGGGCCTCCACTCACCTCCCAGGGGCAGATTTCAGCCTTGTTGCTCGCAGGCAGACTTGTTTCTGACTCAGGGACTTCCCAGGGGCAGACCTCTGCCACCCTGCAGCTGGCACTGCCCAGGTGCGGGAGGCCGGCTCCGAGCAGCGCCTGCCTCCCTGCCGGGGCTTCTTTTGCTTGCTCAGCACTTTTGTCCCCACCTGGGCCCTGCCTGACTCGCCTCAGTGTGGCAGGCCCTGTTCCACCTGCTCTCTCCACTTTCCCCTCCCCTTGGCCCTGAGCTGTCTTCCTGCCTCTGTCTTCTTGTTCCCCGCTGCCCTCCTGGGGACAGACCTGGAGCATCCTGCTGGTGTGTGCATTCTGTTGGTTCTGGAGGGACTCCTCATCTTCGCAGAGCGCGAGGGCGGCCTGCTTACTCACCACCTTGCGCCCCCCTAGCCTGGGGGACCTGGGGCATGCCCCCATCCCCTGTCCTGAAGCTCCGCCCTTGTCTTTCTCAGGACTCCCTTCCCCACTCCCCTTTTCCCTGTGCGTGCTCCGGGAACGGGTCAGAGCTCTGATAGCCAGCCCCAGGCTGCGCACCGAACCCTGCTGCATGGGGGCCTTGAGGCTGTGGGATTTAGAGAAGATCTTGGGCCTGTCCTCGTCCACATCATCAGCTTCCCCCCGGAGACGCCTGTCCTCCGTGTCCCCCCCATTCTCCCCGGCACCCCTTTTCTCCACCGCGACAGAGAGGGCCCTCCAGAGCCTTGGCCGAGCCGGGCCAGGGGAGAGGTTGCCTCCCTCTGGCCCCGAGGGGCCTTCTCGAGCCACGCTGTCGTTCTTGGCTGGCAGCTCTGCATTCTCCCAAGGGCAGATGAAGGTGAGAAAGCTGGGGCTCTGGGGGAGTATTGGGACTGGCGCTGGGGCAGGGCCTGGGGCCAGAGCTGGAGCCAAGGTGGGCGTGGGAGACAGCATCCTTGGCTCCGCCGGGCAGGCCCCAGACAGGGCCGTGGCGGGCGTGGAGACCTGGTGCCGGATGGGTGAGCGAGGCAGCCTTCGGGCAGCTTCTTTCTGAAGCTTGCCAGGGGCACAGGGGCTGTCCATGCTGCTGATGCTCATGGCAGGGGAAGGCGGGGCTGACAGAGTGGCCCCTCGAGCTCCCTCCAGCCTCCTGGCCGACGGCCTCCGAACCGGGCTCCGAACCGGACTCCGAACCGGACTCCGAACTGGAGTCGCCAAGGCCGCCTCTGCCTTCTTTCTCTCCTCTCGTTCCTTTGCCTGCCGGTAGCTCTCCTCCAGGTAGGCCTGGCTGGCCACCAGCAGGGCCGTTTCCCCGGAGCCGGCCATGACACTGAGCGACTTCTGCAGGGAGGCGGGCCGGGCCCTGGGGAGCCTCTCTCCCGCGGTCAGGTTGTGGGCGCTGGCCGACCTGAAGCCCAGGGCGGGAGGCCCCGCGGCCGGCTCCCGGCTCTGTGCCCGGGAGGCCCTCTGGGCCGGCTTCCTCCGCAGCAGCGAGTCCAGGAGCGGCGGGCCCTGCTCCCCGCAGTGCTGGTGGTCGCAGGCGCTGCGGGAGGTGCGCGGGGCCCGGGGCCCCTCGGGCTCCTGGAGGCTGGGGCGGAGCAGCCTGCGGCGGGAGGAGCCGGGCAGGCTGCCGCGGCCCGGCGAGCCCGCGTCCCGGGAGTGCTGCCGGGCCAGGTGCCTCAGGAAGGAGCGGCCCAGGCCCTGGCGGGAGCCGCCCCGCCTCTTGGGCAGGTGCGGGTTGTTAGCAGCCATTTCCTTGGTCTTGTGGACCTCCAGCTGGGCATAGAGCTTCTTCAACTCGTCCTGGGGGAAGGGAGGAGCGGGGAGAGCAGAGCTGGCGTTGGGACCGATGGGCTAGTCTCTCCGTCCATTGGCTGCACCGTATCCCGCTCAGCCCTCATTTAGAGCATTTTCTCTGCGGGAATCGCTTCCCCCCCAAGCTGTGTCCCTTCCTTGCTTTTAAACATCTCAGGCCCTAGCCAGTTTGGCTCAGTGGATAGAGCATCGGCCCACGGACTGAAGGATCCTGGGTTCGATTCCAGTCAAGGACATGTACCTCGGTTGCAGGCTTCATCCCAGACCTGGTTCGGGTGCGTGCAGGAGGCAACCAATCGATGTGTCTCTCCTACATCAATGTTTCTCTCTCTCTCTCTCTCTCTTTCTCTCTCTCTCTCTTTCTCCCTTCTTTCCACTCTTTCTAAAAATCAATGGAAAAATATCCTCAGGTGAGGATAAACCAAAAATAAATAAATAAGTAAATAAAAATAAGCCTCTCTCAGCTCAGCCAGCATGGCTTAGTGGTTGAGCATCAACTTATGAAACAGGAGGTCACAGTTCAATTCCGGGTCAGGACACATGCCTGGGTTTTGAGCTCAATCCCTGCCTGCCCAGCCCCAACTGACTAGAGCCACCCACTGCCCCAATGTGCTGGAGGTTCTCAGTCTGCCCCTCGGGGTGCCCTGCTCCTGGGGAGTGGGGGACATGGGATGAGAGCTCCACTCACGGCTCTGCCTCTAACTTTAAAGAGAGTCCGGGGAAGTAGCTCAGTGGTAGAGAAGGGAGGGAGGCAAGTCTTAGAGGGAAAGCTAGGAGCTGGGCAGCAGCGCTCCCTGCTGGTCCCTGAAAGCTAGCACCAAAGGGAGGCGGAGAGGGCAGAGGGCGGAGAGAGCAGAGGGCAGAGGGCAGAGGGCAGAGGGCGAAGGAGGAAGGTAGGGGGGACGGAGAGGGCGGGAGGTGGCACCCACCCGAATGTCTCCCGGGTCCAGGCTGCGCTCGCTCCACGCGGAGACGGTGCTGCTGTTGAAGTAGGAGCCTGAGCGCTGCAGGTCCAGCTCGTCCTCAAACTCCTCCTCCACCATCTCCTCCCGGGGAGGCGCCCCCGGCTTCCAGAACTGCCAGGGAAACGGGCGGGTGGGGAGAAGGCTCGCCTTGGGCCTCGGGTCCCTGTCCGCGACTCCCCCGCCCACCTGCCCCATGGAATAAGTCTTCATGGATCCACACCCCCTCTCTGGCTCGGAATTCCAGGGTCCAAAGACTTTTGCTTCCTCTCATCCTCCCTGATCTCGAGCTTAGAGACCAGGGGCTCTCGGCCTCCTGCCACTGCAACTCCTGGCCCTGTCTGCAGCTCCCCACCCCTCTCTGTCAGAGCCCGCCCCCTGAAAGCTTTCCCTCCCATCCCCTCCAGGCCTCCCTCTCACTTCCCTTGCCCAGGGGTTGGGGTAGCTTCCTCCCCAAATGGGCTCCTTCCTTAGGATCTGCGTGTCTGTCCTTCTCACCAGGCCCTGGGGATGGCGCTGTGCTGCAGGGCCCTCAGGCGGGGCGGGCAGGGCGGGGGACCCTGCCTTATACCAGGAGGGGGAAGACCTCACCTTGGGGACGAAGAGCAGAGCCAGGGTGGCGGTGACCGTGCTGTGGGTGTGGACGAAGACGAGGAGGAGCGTCCAGTCCGGGTGCAGGGAGGGAACCAGCACAAACCTGCGAGGGGATGGGAGGGAGAGTCTCACTGGGGGTGGGGGGCCTCTCCCCCTCCCCACTCTCCCTTGCCCAGCTCCAGCCTGGTCTCCGTGGAGCTGTGGGTGGGGGCGGAGGGCACTCTTCCTTCTCGCCCTCTCTGGGAGGGAGGTCCTGCCTGGAGGAGCCCTCCCGCGCTCCAGCTGGCCTTCTCTGGCTGCCTCTAGTGCAGGCTCTGCCCCACCACCCAGTTAGGGACCACCTTCTGGACAGAGTCTGCCTCCACCACAGGCCAGGTCCGTGTGGACACACGGCGGGCGGGCATGCTACTGGGACAGCTGAGGGGGGACATGGGAGAGTCTGGGAGAATGGAGCACGTGTGGGCGGGCTCTTCCTCTCCCCGGCTTTTGGGTGAGACATGGGGTAGGGAGAGAGCTACAGGAGGGGGCCTCCCCGCCTCGCTGAGGCAGAGCCGTGCTGTAGGGATGGCCATGGAGGGGTGCCCTCTCTAGGAGGAGGGAGGGAGGAGAGTTGGGGGGGGCAGTGGTGAGTGGGGGCCTGTCCCCACCTGGCCGCGTGGAAGGCGGCGGAGAGCAGCAGCTCGTTGTGCAGGGCGATGCCCACGTAGCGCGGCTCGTGGGAGGCGGAGGGCAGGGCCCGCGTGGCGTAGCAGAGGAAGCTGCCCCAGCAGAGCAGCAGCATCTCGGCTGCGGGGAGGGGGGCGGGACAGGCAGAGCCGGCGCCCCCTCAGCAGCCAGCCTGCCCCTTTCTCTGCAGGGGCCAGGGCTCCGGGTACGAGGCAGGGGGAGCTGGACCGGAGGGCGCGTTGGGAAGGCAGGGCCGGGCCCGGAGTGAGACTCACCCGCAACCATGGTGTAGTCCCAGCGGTCCTGGTGGCAGAGGGAGAAGACGCGGCCCGCGGGCGTGTGGCCCCGCGTCACCAGGGGGCTGTGCAGTGCGCCTCGGTCCAGGACCCTCACCGTCCACACCGCCAGGAAGCCCAGCACGGCCAGCAGGAGCAGCCCCAGGCGCCGCAGCTGCTGCCCGCTGCTCAGGTGGGGGCCCCGCTGGGCCGTTCGAGACAGAAACAGCTGGAGCACTCTACAGGGAGAGGGGAGGACCAAAGCAGAGGGGCCAGGGCTCTGTCCTCTGACCGATGCTTCCCTCCCCTCCACATGGGCCTGTTTCCCCATCTCCTCCAGGGCTCACTGCCTCCTGAACCCCAGAAAGGAGATGCGGAGGGGAGGACAGTAGTGATGGGGCAGGCCTTGGGGACAGGGAGTGGAGCTGGTACGGATGTGACTGTGAAGAACTCCGTTCCACCGTGAGCTGGAGGGGAGGGGGAGGGGGAAGGGAGCAGAGTGAGAGCGAGGCCTGCACCAGCCCTACCTGTAAAGCTTGAGTATGACGGTGCCGTAGACGATGGCAAAGCCCAGCAGCCGGACCCAGCGCAGAGCGATGCAGCGGAACACGCTGGGCTTGAAGTACAGGATGAAGACCTGTTGCGGGGGAAGAAGGGGACAAATGGCTGCTTTCCGCTGCACTCCTGCTGTGAGCCAGGCCTCCTAACGCCCTTGTAAGGGAAGCATCAGCGCCTCCATTCTGCACAGGAGCGGCTTAAGAACCAGAGAGGTGCCTCGGCCGGCCGGTGTGGCTCGGTCGGGCCCTGTCCCATGCACTAAAAATTTGCTGATTCGATGTCACATGCCCGGGTTGTGGGCTCAGTCCCCTGTAGGGAGTGTGCAGGAGGCAGCTGATCTGTTACCCTCTCCCATCCATGGTTCTCTCTCTCTCCCTCTCTCTCTTTCTCTCTCTCTCCCTTTCCCTTCCTCTCTCTCTAAGAAATCAATAATAATAATAAAAAAGCTTTTATTTATAAAACAGAATCGGAGAGGTTAGGTAACTTGTCCTAAGTCACAAGCAGGTCATAGAGTTCTTGTGAGCTTGGGCTGTTTGCTTCCAGAGCTCGCTAGGCCAGCCCGCCATTTGTCGATCTGAAAAGGGGGGTTTGGAGGTCTCTTACACCCCCAACCCCTGACAGGGCAGAGAAGAAGCATTCGGGCTTTGGAGGGTCCCACGTTGGGACTGGGGGAACCCTGAGAGGTGTGTGTGTGTGTGGGGGGGGGATTGGCCTCTGGCCACAGACTCACAGGGAAGTAAAGCAGCAGGGATCCAAACAGGATGGTTTCCAGCAGGACAACTCCAGACGCCCGGATCCTCTGTGAACCCAGGAGCAGAGAGGCGGGTAAGCAGGGCCGTGGGAGGACAGCTGGGTGGCGGTACGGGAGGGTCGCAGGCCCGTTTCAGGGGTCACTCAGTGGTCCCGGGCTAAGACTTTACCCCGCAACAGTAGCCCCGCCCTCCATCCACAGCCGCACTCCTCTCCCCGCCACAGGCTTAGCTCCCCTGGCACGGAGCCCGGCTGAGGCCCTGATTTCAGCCCCCACCAGCCTAGCCCCATGCTCCTCCCCTCCCCAGCCCGGGCCTTGCTGCAGACCTGGGCTCAGGTCAGAGGCTGCTGGAGCTGGAAGGTGCCTCCTGCATCCCTCCAAGCTCCGGTTGAGACTGCTCCCTGGCCCAGAGGTCTCCAGCCCTGCCCGGTAGCCATCTGGCACATTCTCCGGAAAGTCTTTCCCAGTCAGCTCAGGCAGCACAGCGGGGCCCTTCCCTGGGCCGCCACAGAAGCCAACACCTAGCTCTGTCCTCACCCTGTCTCGCTGGGCTGTCATTTTTATTTGCATGTCTGTTTCCTCCATTCACCTGGGAGCTCCCTCAGGGTCTGGATCACTTCTCTTAGTAGCTCCACGCTATTTTGAATCAAGTGCCTTTATTTTACAGGTGAAGGGGCAGGTCTAAGTGGTGAGGTCACTTACCTAATGTCACCTACGGCGTTAGGTTAAGAATCCAGACCAGAACCCATTTCTCCCAGATTCTCGTAGCCTCCGGTCTCGTTGATGCCAGGGGCCCACGAAGGGGAGGACGTGTGTGTGGAACGGAGACGCGGAGCCTTGCTCACCTTGCTCCGGCGGCAGCGGTAGGAGACCAGCATGCTCAGGAAGACAGTCAACATGCAGCAGGCCTGGCAGGCCAACACTGCCGCCCGCAAAGCCCGGGCCTCCTCCACCAGGCACGGTGTGGCATCCAGGCAGCTGGTGCAGCCCGCAGCACAAGGCTGGCACTGAAGCAGCCCTCCGGAGCTGCCTTGCGGGGACCCAAATTGCCCGGTGGGCTGGGTGGCATTCTCCTCTAACCCTATAAAGAACGAAATGGGCGCAGAGAGAGCAGCACGGCGGGTGCATGCTGACATCCTAGCCTTCTCTCCCAGTGGTCACCACCGCCCTCTCCCTCCCTCCTCGGGTGGCTCCGGGATAGGGTCAGCAGGGGAGGAATGAGGAAGGACTCCACAATTACATACCCCTGGAGAGGCTTGCCCCGTAGAAGCCAGGTTGGCAGCGGCAGAGGTAGCGGCCAAGGACAAAGCCCTGACTCTCCAGAGGGATGCACTGTGAGAAGGAGAAAAAAAAACCACACATACATACACACACAAAAACAACAGCAACAACACTAATAGATATTTGTATGAGGCTTTCCCTCCTGGTAAGAGATGGAGGATCCTTCTACCTTCCTATCCATTGCACCTGGCTCCACACTAGGGTAAGGTGACCAGATGTCTTGCTTTTGGTGGGACAGTCCCGATTTTTAACAATTTGTCCTGTGTCCTGCGGCATTTTTAAAAACCCCAAAAGATCTGCCGAGACCGGTTTGGCTCAGTGGATAGAGCATTGGCCTGTGGACTGAAAGGTACCAGGTTTGATTCCAGTCAAGGGCATGTACCTTGGTTGCGGGCACATCCCCAGTAGGGGATGTGCAGGAGGCAGCTGATCAATGTTTCTCTCTCATTGATGTTTCTAACTCTCTATCCCTCTCTCTTCCTCTCTGTAAAAAAATCAATAAAAACATATTTTAAAAATAAATAATAAATAAATAAATCCAAAAGATTTAAAAGAATCTTTCCAAAAATCAGGACTTTTTTAAAACGCCGCGGGACACAGGACAAATTGTTAAAAACAGGAACTGTCCCACCAAAAGCAGGACATCTGGTCACCTTACACTAGGGCATCTCACCAGAAGCCCTCCTTAGTCCCCAGGAAGCCTTCCCTCTGTGGGGACCCTACTGTACCCCACACCCACTGCCACTCTTCCCCAAGAGACACCCAAGCAAAGAGGATGGGGCTAGACCACCCTGTTATTCAGACCAGCAGTGACAGGAGCCTCCCAAGTCCCATTTCCCAGTGCCCAGCTGGGTGAGTGAGGTGCTCCCGGAGGTGGACGTAGGAAGAACTCTGAGCCCAACCACACCCTTGTACCTGCATCCTGCTTCCTGCTTCAGAGGGTGCCTGCAGCCCCCTCTTGGGCATACCAGGATTGAAAAGGCTCCCAGAGAAGTGGCTTCCTCTGTCAGCGCCATCTGGCCTTGGCACAGGCCCGCTTTCCCCAGCCCTAAGGGATGCCAAGGCCAGCTCCTTATTCTGCCTCCGCCCATTAATATCTACCCAGCAGGGGACAGAGCGGACCTCAGAGCTAGGGGAGGAAGATGAGCCCATGGATGAAACCAGATCTGCTGTAGGGGAAGGCTAGAAACAGCATTAGGCAAGGGAAAGGGTGAACGCTCAGAGATGCTTTTGTTTTGTTTTTATTTTATTTTAATATTTTGTGTATATTTCTATTGATTGAAGGGAGAGGGGTATAGAGGTAGAAACACCAATAATGAGAGAGATTCATTGATCAGCTGCCTCCTGCACCCCCCTCCTCCCCCAGTCCCCTACTGGGGATCGAGCCCGCAACCAGGGCATGCGCCCTGACTAGGAATAGAACCGTGACTTCCTGGTTTATGCGCGAATGCTCAACCACTGGCCAGGCAAACCCTTGGAGGTTCCATATCCAGCTCAGCTTCACCAGGAAAGGTTAGAGCGTGCTGCTTCCAAAGCCGTGGCCCAGCTTCCCCTCCGGCCTGAACCACCGGAACACCTTCTGCTCTTGCCTCCGTCTGCGCAATCAGACTAAAGCCTGCCCAGAGATGTGAGTGAGACTAGGATTTAAAATGCACCGGACAGTAGGGTCCCCTCTCTGTCCCTGGACCTACAGCTTCAAACACACGAGCCTTGAAGAGCACAGAGGCCCCAGGGCTGCAGGGCTTGCCTTGGCTTCAGTCTAGCTCAGGAACAAGCATGCAGTCAGTGTGACTGTGGAGCAAGCAGATTAGCGGACTGGCCTCCCAGTTCCCCAGTACCGGGCTTGCAGGATGACCAGCCATTGCTTTCCAGGTTCTTCTGCATCCATGGCTTTGATTCTGCTGGCATCTGGCCTGGGTGCAATCACCTATACTATCCCAGAGCTCTTCAGGCTTGGCTTTGGTTAGATTCCCCCCACACCTCCACCAGCAATTCCACTTATCTCAACAACACCAGCTGAGCATCCCTTGTGGGTCAGAAGGAGCTTGGAGCTCTGATGACATGACATGACAGTGTGGTCCAGGAAGAGGGGAGGGGATGACTAATAGAGGCTCAGAAGATGGTCCTGGGGAGGGACCCTGGAGCCCCCAGTCCCAGAAGGGACAACAGACAGGGAGGCTCACTGACATTTCAAAGAAATGAGGGTGGCTGTCTTGGGTAAAGGGTGGGGTAGGCTGTACATGTCCCTACTTTTTTTTTTTTTTTTTTAATATATATATATATTTTTTAATTGATTTTTTTTACAGAGAGGAAGGGAGAGAGAGATAGTTAGAAACATCAATGAGAGAGAGTCATCGATCACCTGCCTCTTGCACAACCCCTACTGGGGATGTGCCTGCAACCAAGGTACATGCCCTTGACTGGAATCGAACCCAGGACCCTTCAGTCTGCAGGCTGACGCTCTATCCACTGAGCCAAACAGGTTTCGGCCATGTCCCCACTTTTTAAAAGCCTGGAAACCATTTTCAGCTCATCACTGGTGTGCCTTTGTCAGCTGCTCCTGGGAGCTGGGTGGTGGTAGTGGTGAGAAAGGAAGGAGTCAGGGCTCTATCCCCCCCACCCATCCCCTTATCCTTACCTGGGTGCTGTTGAGATCACACAGGTGCGTGTTAGAGTACCATCCTGGGCCGCTGGCACACTGATTGATGTCCACCTTCTGAAGATCTATGTCCATCTGCACCTGCCCCCTAGGGCAGTGAACTGGCAGTTAGAGGCATAGTGAAGGCTGCCAAGGTAGACATGTGTCCTTGGGCCCCAAACTATGGGCAATGCAAGCTCTGCAAACTGGCACAGTGGTTGCAGTGTATAAAGTGAGGGCACACGTGCCTCCCATTCCTCCAACGCTGGTAACCCTCACTGTCTCCGAGGCAACAATCCCCATCCCTCAGCTGTTCAACATCCTAGCACCGTGGTCTGCAAACTTTGGCTCGAGAGCCACATGCGGCTCTTTGGCCCCTTGAGTGTGGCTCTTCCACAAAATACCATGACCTATTTTGAAGAAGTGACATTAGAAGAAGTTTAAGTTTTAAAAAAAAATAGCTCTCAAAAGAAATTTCAATCTTCCTGTTGATATTTGGCTTTGTTGCCTAATGAGTTTGCTGGCCACTGTCCTAGCATTACCTGGTTTCTATCCATTGATAGAGGGAGGGGGCACGTCAAGACATTTGGGAGCCGGGACTTTGATGATCTGTTTGAAGGGGATTTTCACACGTTCCCACTGAATGTACACACACTCACTCACACACACACACACACACACATACACACACTCACACACACACACACACACACACACTCACACTCACACTCACACACACACATTCACACACACACACACACACACACTCACACATACACACACACACACACACTCACACACACACACTCACACACACTCACACATACACACTCACACACACACACTCACACACTCACACACACACTCACACACACACACACACACACACACTCACACACTCACACACACGCACATTTGGAACTCAAATATTAACCACCCCTTACTCTGCCCAAACCACGTCTGAATTCATTATAGCAAAGGAGTTATGGAATGGAGAGGTCCTGAGTTAGAGCTGACAGACCCAAGGGCTCCCAACCCCAGCTCTGGTCGAGTGGAGAGAGAGCTGGCGGGGAGCCGAGCTTCCTGCTGGGGACAGTGAGGGGGGACACATCGTCACTGGAAAAACAATGCTGATGTTGAATGTCTTGAAGGACTGTGCCCATTGGCTGCCTCCTTCCCACCAGGACTCCCAATCACCTCTTTATCCCGGTTGAGGGGGTCAGTTAGTTGAGGGGTATCACAGACTCCTGGGCCAGGACAGGCAGGAGAGTGGAGCTTAGTTGATATAAGAATAGAGCCATTGGGAGTGACCCGAGGACTTGGCCAACTGCTGAGCAGAAGGGGCAATGGTTTCAAGTACCTCCCCTCCCCCAGCCCAGAACTTTCCTTCTCGTGGAAAACCCTCCTCTACAGCTCCGGATTGCTAGAACGCAGCGGGCTCAGCTCCTGGGGTACCCACCTGGCTCCCCCAACATGCCTGGCACATGGATTAACCTTTTCATCCACACCAAGCCCTCTCACGCTTCTTATGCTCAGCCCTGGGGGCCGAGACCTACACCGGGCTATATCCACACCTCTTACACCTGTGCACACACACATGTGTCTCCCTATGTGTAAATACATGGATTCATACACAGTACACAGTATGTACACAGTTACACACACAGAGTCAACGGCAAATGCACACTGCTGAAGGCAAGTATGCACATCTGTGTCCCCCAGACACGCATGTGCGTGCTAAACGGCCCATGCACTGCTGGGTGGGCTTGGGCCCCCATCCTCACAAACCCACAAATGCATTGAATCCTGAGCAAACCTGATCTCCGGGCTGAGGTCTGGCTTGAGTCCATAGAAGGTGGCCGAAAGGGTGAGGAGCCAGCCTGGGCGAAGCCGGCCCTCCTGGCATTCCAGGAAGGGAGGAGACAGCCTCACATGCCGCAGGTCGCCCAGATACCCATCTCCCCGCGGCCACTTGGGGCTCCCCAGGCTCCCCAGGTCATTGGTCAGCACCCGCTTCTGCAGGGCAGGGGAGGCCAGGGCGCCGGTGAAGCGCGCTCCTAGCGCCCGCTTCCCAGACCAGTCCTGAAGGACGGTCTCCTCTCCCAGGCGGGTGGCCTGCAGGGCCAGCGGCAGGTGGCTGGCTCCCGGTGGCGGGTTAAAGGTCAGCAGAGCCCGGTATGCCCTCGGGTCGCCCTCGGCCACGCTGCGGACCAGTGCCTGGTACCACTCCACGTCCTCCTCCACGCTGGACTCGCGGATGTCGTTGGCTTGCAGCAGCATGTTGAGGAAGTTGGCGGCCTGGGTCAGGGTGCCCGCTGCCCTCGCTAAGATTGGGGGAAGCCGTGGACTGGCCTCTGCCCCTTGGGCTTCGTAGCGCTCACTGCAATTCGCCCCCAACAGCTGCTGAGCGTCTCCAGAGTAGAGAAAAGCCAGGGCTGCTTCAGACCCCTCCGCGGGTACATATCCCGGCCTGACGTGGGAGGACAGCGAGGTCAGAGAGCCGAGGGGCCGCAGACCCCCCAGAGCCCAGCCACAGAGCAAACAGCAGCCCAGCAGCCCCCACGCAGGAGGGGGCATGACCGCTGGCGCTCGCTCGGGGAGCCTGGGGCCAGGCTTCAGGGGGGCGGGGGGGATGGTGGGAGATCTGGTGGCTCAGGGGAACCCAGGTAGAGAGAGTGGCTGCAGCCTGGGACTGCCGGCCCTCCCTCCTCCTTCCCTCACTTTCTCTTTTCCTCTCCCCCTCTTTCTCTACGCTTGTGCTGACTCTCCTGTTTCTTCTTCCCAGTGTCATCAGCTGGCTTCTGGACTTAGGCACAGGGCTCTGCCGCCTCCCCTCCCTGTGGCCCCACCGCAAACCCTCTAATCCTGACATACCGCTCTCCTCTCGCCCTCTTATCCAGGGTTTGGGCTCCCCCCCCCTCCCCCCCCCCCCAACAACCCCCATTCTCCACTTTACATCTGTTCCAGAGAGAGATAGATGGGAGGGGAGAGGGATGAGGGGAGAGGCAGGGACCAGTCATTCTCTCCCTCCCTCCCTCCCTCCCTCTCTTCCTGCCTCCCTCTGCCCTTTGCTCCATTTTGAGAGATGGGGAAATCCGGGATGGGATGTCATAGCAACCGCAGATGAGCCGGTGCTCCCCTCTCCACCCCTCTCCTCATTCTGCCTCCTGGCAGCAATTGCGATGGGCATGATCAAGGGGCAAGCTGCATCTCCTGGCAATCTGCTCTGGCTGCCTGTACCCCCTGGACAGCGTGCTGCTGAACTGGAATTTGACAGTGGGGATGGCAAGGGTGGGAAGCCAAGATTCATATTAACTATGATTGTACAGACTGTGGCAGTTTATAAAGTGTCTTTCATTTGCATCACCTCAATTAATCTTCCCCACAACTACGTAAGGTGAATATTCTTTTGTAAAAAAAAAAATATATTTTTTATTGAGTCAGAGAGGAAGGGAGAGGGAGAGAGAGAGAGAAACATCAATAATGAGAATCATTGATCAGCTGCCTCCTGCACGCCCCACACTGGGGATCGAGCCAGCAACTCAGGCACGCGCCCTCACCAAGAATCACACCGTGACCTTCTGGTTCATAGGTTGATGCCCAAACACTGAGCCACGCCAGCTGGGCACCATTCCATATTCTTAGTATTACCAGTTACCATTATTTAAGTCCAAAACACACTGGGTGAAGGCATAATAGTGAGTTGTTTTTCCCCTCAAGAAGCTTTTCATAGTAATAACAACTAACATTTGTAGAGTGTTTTAGCATTTACATGTAAATTTCCATTTAATCCCTACAACAGCCCAGTGGAGGGAGATTATTATCGACCTGCTTTTGCAATGAAACATGGGTTCAAAGATGTTTAACTATTTGCTCTTGGTCTTACATCCAGGAAATGGCATGATTGAGATTCAAAGGAGATAGCAGGCTCCAGAGGGACAGGGACTGAGCCTCTCTCACTCATCACCGCACCCTGAGGCCTGGCCCATCGCCGAGCGACTGAAGTGAACCTCAGGACTGGTTCTTCACAAACTTTAAAAACTAGGGTCCTGCCACTCAGGGGCCACTTTTATAGCCTTCAGTGAAAGCGGTATGTATAGACATAAAATCTGCTCAACGAACACACACCCACCCAACTCATATACAGATATACTTCCTGTGCTTGGGTCCACAGGCCTGGACATTCACGGGGATGGAGAAAGGCAGCATTCCTTGCCCTCCTTTAGAAAGGGGCTGTGTGTGTTCCCTGTGCCTCTGTGTACTCAGAACAGGTGGAAATGCTCCAGTGGCAGGCCATCTCCTGCTCAGGTCAAAAACGCAGAGGACAGCAGAGGGCGCTGCAGAGCTATGGACCTTGCGTTCTCTGGTAATTGGGTTTGGGGCCAGAGCTTTCCAGAAACAGCCAGGGATCTTAGGTAGTCTTGGTAGGCATCAGGTGTTCTGTGATTCTATAGTAATTTCTCTTCTTTTCTCCAGAAACCTCAGTGGCACCTGAGAGGTAGCTGAGGGAGAGGAGTTAGAGAGTACAATATTTGGCATCAAGGCTGATTTTGAATACCACTGCAACTTTTTTAAAAAAATATATTTTATTTATTTTTTACAGAGAGGAAGGAAAAGGGATAGAAAGTTAGAAATATCGATAAGAGAGAAACATCAATCAGCTGCCTCCTGCACACACCCTACCTCTACTGGGGATGTGCCCGCAACGAACGTACATGCCCTTGACCGGAATCAAACCCCGGGACCTTTCAGTCCTCAAGCCGATGCTCTATCCATTGAACCAAACCAGTTTCGTCCCCACTGCAACTTTTGAATTGCGTGATCTTGGGTGAATAACTGAGTTTCAGTTTCTTCATGGGCAAGGAAGGATATTCATTCTGTTGGGCTGAATGAGATGAATTTGTATCAAGAGCCATCAGGTGTGAGGTTGAACAAACACTCAATACTCATTATCAAGAGCTCACTCTGTGCCGAGAAAGAGTCCTTGGCACTGAGAGACCACGATGGGCAAATGTGGCCCTGACCTTCATGGAGCTGACAGCTTAGTAATGAAGAAAGACTTCAATCCAACAACTCCACAGATGACAAATTATATCTGTGCAATTAAGTGCAACAAAGGAGTGGTCCTGGACCTCCGGACCTAAGGAGGAAGTGCCAGGCAGGGAGGTTTCCCTGAGGTAGTGAGAAGTGCAATCTGAAGAATGAGTAGACATTTTCTAAGCAAAAAGAGAGGGAAAGCCTTTCCAGGAAAGGGACTCGCTTATGCAATGGCCACATGTGTGCAAGCTGGACACAGGGCGAGTGAAACTACAGGGGAGAGAGAACAAGGGGAAGCTTGGTGGGAGGAGGCTGGAGAAAGGCAGGGTCAGATCACACAGGACTCCAAAACCTCCATATGGAGTTTTGTCTTTAGCTTGAAAACAATGGGAAATCAGGACACATTATAATGACTGGCTATTGGACAAATTTCCACTTTATTTTTATTTATTTATTTATTTATTTATTTAAAAATATATTTTATTGTTTTTTGGGTTTTTTTACAGAGCGGAAGGGAGAGGGATAGAGAGCTAGAAACATCAACCAGCTGCCTCCTGCACACCCCCTACTGGAGATGTGACCAAGGTATATGCCCTTGACTGGAATTGAACCTGGGACCTTTCAGTCCACAGGCCGACATTCTATCCACTGATTCAAACCAGTTTGGGTACAAATTTCCATTTTAAAAAGGTCTTTTAGGCGGCAGGACTCATAGCAGACCCTCCACCCTCTTCCCCTCAGTGCACCCTAGGGTACCAAAGTTGCTAAATTCTACTGGCTGCTTCTTCCCCATGATCCCTTGCTCCCTAAACACTTCGCATAGGACGATTGCAATGGTTTCCTAACTGGTCTCCCTGCCACCAGTCTGACCTCCTCTACACATCAAGCTTGCTTTTGTTTGATCTTCACAACATGCCTGCCGGTAAGTCAAGCAGCAATCCTTATTCCTGTTTTTTTCAGATGAGAAAACGGTAGTATGATGGAGCTGGCTCATACAGGTTTGTGAGAGCCAATTAAAAACATTTCAGGAATTCTGCAAGGCAGTTGTTAAACTTAGTGTTAAAATTAAATTATACAAATTTGTAATGGAATAAATATTAAAAACAAAGGTAATGAATTCTCAAAATTCATCACTTCCTAATAATTTTACTATTATGAGTTATCTATGCTCTTAGAATTATTTATGTTATATTTGCACGATGAAACTACTACATAATGGCATGCTACTGCTCATCTCTTTCTAACTCTGTGTTCAGATTGAAATCAACCATGTCAGGAGTATTTACAACATGGAAATTGGCAAACCATACAAGTGTAGTGTTTTGTTGATTATCTTCATTTAAGAAAGTGAAGAAAATGTTAATAGTTCAGATTTAAATTTAATGTGTTATGTCTGTGGCCATTACATTGTGAATAGAACAAAATTTGTGGACATATTCAGTATTTGAAAACAGTTTTCTGATTCAGCAAAGAAGTCACTCCCATAATTGAGTTAAGATTGTCTTTTTTTAAAAAATATATTTTTATTGATTTTTTACAGAGAGGAAGAGAGAGGGATAGAGAGTTAGAAACATCGATGAGAGAGAATCATTGATTAGCTGCCTCTTGCACACCCCCTACCGGGGATGTGCCCGCAACCAACATACATGCCCTTGACCGGAATCAAACCTGGGATCCTTTCAGTCCCCAAGCCGACGCTCTATCCACTAAGCCAAACCGTTTTTGGCGTTTGTCTTTTTTTTTTTTTTTTTACTTTCCTCTTACGTTGACATAGAGGAAAATATTAACCAACATCCACTCCTTGGTCAACTGATACCACAGGGCTACTCTTCCAAAGCTTGGCAAAAACCAATAAAAGCATTCTGCGAGAATCAATTGGTTACATGGAACTTGCAATTGTATATTATTACTAGAAGCCCGATGCACGAAATTCATGCAAGAGCAGGCCTTCCTGCCGAAACCGGGTTGGCTCAGTGGATAGAGCGTCGGCCTGCAGACTGAAGGGTCCCAGATTGGATTCCGGTCAAAGTCATGTACCTTGGTTGCGGGCACATCCCCAGTGTGCAAGAGGCAGCTGATCGATGAATCTCTTTCATCGATGTTTCTAGCTCTCTCTCCCTCTCTCTTCCTCTCTGTAAAAAATCAATAAAATATATATATATTAAAAAAAAAAAAAAGAGTAGGCCTTCCTGCCCTGGATGCCCGCACACGCTTCCCTCTGGCACGGGGATAGGGGCTTCATCCGGAAGGTCCTCAGGAAGAACGCCGATCTAATTAGCATATCACACTTTTATTATAGTTTTTTTTTTATAAATTGTGTGCTACATATCTTTACATCAGTAACATTTATGCCAAACTTATGTAATATATATATATATATATATACACACACACATATATATATATACCTGCATACATCTCCTCCCCCCCCAGTGCCAGTTAACATTTATCAGCACTCTTAGAACCCATTATCCATGTGTCATTGCATGTACATTCACCCCATGCCAGGGGTGATAACAGTTTGTCAATGAAGAAGTGACTCCGCCTCGGTCACACATCGCGAGCCGCACAGGCGGGACCGGAAACCGAGGTCCTCCCAAGGCCAGCAGCTCTCTCCGGGGATCAGACCCGGAGCCCCAGGGCTCGTCGCCCCCCTCGCCCTCGCCCTCGCCCTCGCCCTCAGGGGTGGCTTCGGCCCGAGCGCCCGGGAAGTGAAAAGCGAGGGTCGGGCCAGGGACCAACAGCCAAGCGAGAAGCAGCTCGTGGCCAATAGCGGGCCAGGCCGCGCGTGACGTCACACCCCCGGAGGCCGGCGCGGGCCCGCCCTGGGGGAAGGGGCGTGGCCACCGCCTCCCGGAAGTGACGCCATCGGGGGCCGTCCTCCGCGGCGGCGGCGCGCGGCCTGGGCCTGCGCTTGCCTCCGCGCGCCCCCGCCCCCCTCTATGAGGCAGAGGCCGCGGCGGCCGTTAGCGCTGTCGCTCCGGGGCCCGTGGCGGGCGGGGCTCCGGCGGGGCCCGGCCTAGTCCCCACCCCAGCCCGGCTCCCAGCCGCCCGCCCTCCCTCCCTCTCTCCCCGATGCAGGGGGCCGAACTCCGGGATGGCGAGGCGGCGGCGGCGGCGGCGGCCGCTTCGTACCGAGTCCTGAGCCGCCTGCTCGGCTATGGAGAGGCGGCCCCCGAGCCAGGCCCTCCGCCGCCGCCCCCGGGCCATGGCCCCCCGCCGCCGTCCTTCCTCGCGCGGCCCGGTGCGCGGGGCTCCCGGCCGCCGCAGCTGATGGTGTTCCGCAACGTGGGCCGGCCGCCGGAGGAGGAGGACGCGGAGGCAGCCCCGCAGCCGGGACCCTCGGAACTGCTGTGTCCCCGGCACCGGTGCGCCCTGGACCCCAAGGCCCTGCCCCCGGGGTTGGCGCTCGAGCGGACCTGGGGCCCGGCGGCTGGACTCGAGGCGCAGCTGGCGGCCCTGGGGCTCCGGCAGCCGGTGGGGCCGGGGGTCAAGACGGTGGGTGGCTGCTGCCCGTGCCCGTGCCCCCCGCAGCCGCCCGCTCCGCAGCCCCAGCCGCCTGCTGCCACCCCGCAGGCCGGGGAGGACCCCACGGAGACGAGCGACGCGCTGCTGGTCCTGGAGGGCTTGGAGTCGGAGGCCGAGAGCCTGGAGACCAACAGCTGCTCGGAAGAGGAGCTCAGCAGCCCGGGCCGCGGCGGCGGCGGCGGCGGCGGCCGGCTCCTGCTGCAGCCCCCGGGCCCGGAGCTGCCCCCGGCGCCCTTCCCGCTGCAGGACTTGGTCCCTCCGGGGCGCTTGAGTAGAGGGGAGCAGCCGCAGCCGCCGCCCCCGCCGCCGCCGCCCCCGGGGCCCCTCCGGCCGCTCACAGGCCCTTCCCTGAAGGGCTCCCTCAGAACCCGCCTCAGTCGCCTCTTTCGCACCAAGAGCTGCCACGGCGGCGGCCCCGGGGCCGGCAAGAGGCCTGCGGGGGAGCTGGCCGCCTCGGCCGCGAGCCTGACGGACGTGGGGGGCTCTGCCGGCCGCGAGCTGGACGCCGGGAGGTAAGACCCGCTGGGGGCCTGGCAGGCAAACGTGCCTTTTGTGCTTCGTTTCCCCGTTTATCCTAACGAGATCCTGACAGTTCTTATGCTGTGGCGATCGTACGGAGGCAGAGAATTGGGGCTAGAGGTGGTGGTCATTGCCTCATTAGGTCAGAGGCAATGATGGGAAACAGCTTTCACCCTGAGTTCGTTCATTCGCCTTGGTGTGTCTCACCTGGTTAGCATCTCTCTGGTTCGGAGATGATTTGAAACCATGCCTCCACCCCACCCCTACCCTGGCCCAGCTTTTAAAGTTTCCCCAAGGTGTCCGCCTGCCATTAGCACCCACAAAGTGATTTGATTGCTGGAGGCAAAAAGTTGGTGTTGCATTTGGACCACCTTGCTTATGATGACTCTTTCTGCTCCGCCAGCACCCCACCCCCTTCACACTCACGCATACAAATGAAGTGGTGAGTTGTAGGCCCACCGTCAATTGGGCCTCTCAACACCAAGACTTCATGTTTTCCTCGTTGGGCTCTTATGTACGAGGTATCGCAAGCCCGTGTGCCGAGCACTGTCAGTGAAATTGGAAAATAGCTTTGCTATCAAGCCCATGTGAGAATTCTAAGTCTGAGGTGTAAGTATTAGTGCATGAGTTCCAGGTTAATGGATGAAACTTTCAAACTTAGACATGGAGGTTTTCCCCCCTGCGTTTCTCAAGGGGTGGGCTGCTCAGTATCATCCAGTATATATTGGTTTAGAAAGCTGTCAACTTCTGTGTCGGTGAAATGAGACTTCCCTTGTGGTAAACGCCACTGTGGTTTGTGCTGCTGAGCGGATTCTGAGAAAGACTGGGATTGGTTTTGGTGCGGCTCATGTGATGGGTTCTTGAGACACACTGGCAGCCACAGCCCGAGGCTGAAGAACAGGTAGAGACAGATTGAGAACTCTGTGCACCAGAATCACGTGGGGAGCTTCGAGGAAAGATCAGCATGTCTGAGGGCCCAGGAATTTGATTTTTAAAAAGCTCCCCAGTTGATCTGAAGTATGACCTGGACTGGGAACCACTCATCCAGGACTTCTCTTTTCAAGGGAACTTGGGTTCTCCAAAAGGGAAGTGTGGGGTTCCTTTGACGTAGCTGCCCTTTCTGAACAGCTGTGCAGGGATTTGGGTATCAAACCAAAAGTCCCTAAAGAAATCGGTAGGCTGATGCATGTTACCCCTTCAGGTAGACCTGTGTCTGCATTTGCCTCCAACGAGCTCATACTCAGGTCTTAAGAAGTGTGTGGCTGCTGAAACAGCTCTTTTGTAGTAGGCTCTGCATGCGATGCTCCACTTCACCAGAATAGATGAAATTCTCATCATACGGGGGGAGGGCAGGATTGAAGCTGTGGGTAATGACATAGGACGGATTGCTAATTTTCTTGTGATTTGTCTTGCCTTTGTTCCATATTGACCAGGCCTTGGTCTGGGATTCCAGAGACGCTAGATACGAGGTGTGGCGTGAAATTAGCTGCCCCGTCTAATAGATTAGGAAGAGGAAAAGGCATATAACATTATACGGTGTTTGCCTTTGGAAGCAGAATTTAATGGTCATTGGCTGCTCTGTCACCAACCCTCACACTAAGCACAATACGGACTTCTGCTGCAGAGCACATTGGGCTGTAGATCTGCAAAGCTTAGTTCAGGGCACTGGAGAATTACATTTTTTGGTCCAAAGGCTTTTTCTGATGAATTGGAGAAGAGCTAGGTATTTGTGTATGAGCGTTTGGCTGACTGCTGTGAGGAGGCAGCTTGTTGGACAGAGAATGTGAACACCTAGACTCGGTTTAGAACTCCAGCAGCAGCTGTGGGATGCTGGCCAATTTTGTTTTCTCTCTTTTTATTCTTTACTAGTAACCAGCTCCCTATGCTGACCTTGTAGGAATAGAGTGAAGACAAGAGAAGTGGAGATGGAATAGTTTGTGCTTTGGAGCAGTAATAGGATTGAACTGGTGATTTTTTTTATTTTTTAATGCTGGATTTGCTTGTTAGCTCTTACACAGCTTCCTAGGTGCCAGTCTTGCTGGCAGCCTCGCAGCTGCGAGAAGCTTGGTAAGTCTGGCCAGGGTAGTTGTGATTTCTATGGATCTGCACCTCCGAAGGAAGGAAGAATGAGTTTGGGTATTTAGCTTGTTCTCTTGTTTTGATTGGTAGGACCTGGAAGCTGTGAGAAATCTCAGTCTCTTGCCAGAGGTATATGCCTTCCTCCTCAGTGATTTGGAGTCTTCGCTGTATAATTTGGGCCTTTAATAGTAACCTCTGGACATGATTCTCTTTGCTCTGCTTAATATCTACCTTTCCCACAGTTATCACTAGAAAATACTTCCTATAATCATTTTATAAGGTGAACAGTTTCCATATTTTAACATTAAGAAAAACTTTAGTTCCTTTCAGATGTTTTAGAGTGTGCTAAGTGGACCTGCCTGGTTATTTGGAGGCTTAACCCTGGTTTGAGTTAGCTTAGAGAACTCTTGAATCAAAGGATGAAATGGGCCTACCAACTAATCAGGCTTCTGTTGTGGAGAACTGGGCTGAGCCTCTTACACATATGCTGAATTCACAGAACTGGGCTTGGTGCCTGAGGGCTGCAGTGTAATATAGAATTGCTATTTCAGGAAAACCAAAGAAGTTCCCTTTTCTGTTTCACATATGTTGAGCTGATTGTCTCCCTTTATATTTGGTGAGAAATGGTATTTGATCTGACTTTTTAAAAAATTATCACTTAATACACACTTGGGTTGTAAAGTTTCATTGTTTAAGTGTCCGCCCCCCCCCCCCCCCGAGTTAATGACTAAGGCTATTACTATCGATCTTCATAGTTGTGAGGTGGAAAAATGGAGAACAGTTCTGTAGTCGTTTTCTATTTGATTTTTTGGGGGAAGATACGATTCTGGAAAGAGAGGCAGGCTGCCTTGGCATCAGTTTGGGGCCCTGCTGTTGTGGACAGAATTGGCAGACATGAGAAATCCTTTTCTCTGTTGCCTTGGGTCTTCAGGTCCAAGGGGGTAGTTTTAAGAAATAGCATGCCATACTGAGAGCAAAATGATTGTACGGTGTGGTGAGGAAGTTCTGACTCTCTGTCTGAGTTTGGGGTCCATACCTCTATTGATCTTTTTAACTATTTTCACAAAGTGGTTGTGGTTGTGATTGGCAGCTCTTGTTTGGAACGAGCAGCCTGGCTTCAGAAATCTCTGTCCATTTGAGTCTTGTATCTTTCACTCCTTAATATCTCCCCTGCTAACATCAGTCCTAAGGTTTTAGACCTTGCACTATACCTTCTGGCTTTTCCCTGGAAGTTCCCTCCATAGGTTCTTTAGTTGGTTGATGATGGAGTTTTGGATCTGACCTTGCTGCACAGATGTCTGTGTATTGGAACTAAAAATGAACACATGGTTTTTGTGCCTTAGCACATGAACAGACACTGGCTTATGACGTGTTGAAAATGGCACAGGCTGGCTGAGTTGGCACTGTGTGCCTTAGCAGGGGCAGAGGTAACTTGCGGCTATAAAGCCTGGTATTTGGACATTCTTGTTTGGAAGTTACTCCAGAAAAGAACACGTGTAAGTCTTAAGGCATCAGTAGAGGAGATTAATGGACAAGGAAGGGAAGGCATTGCTATTTCATTGTTCATATTTTAGGTTTCAAGGAATTTGAAAAGTAGCCAATGGTTATATCAGTGTGTTGTCGGCCTGTCTAGTCTAATTCTTTTAACTCCTTTTATCCCACAGAGCTATTGCCACACAGTTAGCATTTTCAGAGTGAGGATGGACGGACACCTTCTGTCTGTTACCTGCAGCACAGGCAATGCTTAGCTGTCACAAAGGACAGCTTAGCCTCAAAGAGGACCTTTGCCTAAGGTCTCCTGCCACCCACTGAGGCATAGCCCGCCGAATCCTACCGCACCCCACTCCCAAGTCTTTTTGCTACTAAGATTCACATCGCCCACTAGAAGTTACAGTGGCTTAACTTTGCACCCTAATGCTTGTCAAGGTGATGTGGGGAGAAATATAACATGGGAATGAGTTATAGAAAGGTTAGTTAAAAATGTTATCCCAACATTCATGCTTTAAAAACACACACAGCACATCCAGCTTTTATCATTTTAAATGTTCCATATATACAAAAGGAGGTGTGTGTGTGTGTGTGTGTGTGTGTGCGTGCGCGCGCTATAATAATAAATGCATACCTAGGCACTCATCTCTAAGCTTAGCAGATAGAATGTTATCAGTTACCTTTGAAGACCCCTGTGTGTTGTTTCCTGATTATATCTCCACAGCTACTGTAACCACTGTCCTCAATTTTATGTTAATCATTCCCTTGCCTTGTTTTTTTAATCGTCATCTAGATTGGTCTTTTCATGAGTGACTGCCATTAGAATGCTCCCAGGATCCTTGAGACAGAAACTGCTTTGGATTTTCAGTTAGAGTCTCCCCAGAGAGAGAAAGAAACATCATTAGCCTTTCAGCCTCTTAGTCCTACCTCTCCAAGCTTCCAGCTCTGAGGCCCCCCCTTATGTGCCAGGAAAAACCCATCCCAGGGCTCTTAAATGACTCTGCCTGGGTTTAGATTCATATGTACTTCTTTTTCCAGATCCTAGAAACTATGATTTCCTTCTTCAAAATGCTGGGAGCAGGGGAGGAGACGAGGTGGAGTGAGAAGGCCTCTCTCCGCAAGCTGTGTGCGTTTGGGCACTGCCGTTCTCCAGTGCCTGGCACTGAAGAGATTCGTCCCCAGCATGGGCAGATGGCAGAGTAATGCAGCTTCCTGTGAAAAGAGGCAAGCAGCCAAGTGGCTGAGGTGTGAACCCTGTGAAGACCAATGCTTAGGTTTCTCCTTGCTGGGTTCCATGTACCATGGTTACCAAATAAAAATCCAGTTTGGAAGCTCTTCAGTCTTAAGTTCATGTCCAGTGGAATTAACTTTCTATTTCAGCCCTCTGGAGTGTTGGAAATAAGCTGCAGACGGTCATGAGCAACTTTTATACACAGGGACTATGCATGCTTGTGTCTTGTATGATGCAGCCATTTCTCCCATGGGCGCCCTGGATGGGCATTTATAATGGGCACCATCATTAGACTTCTTGAGTCTCAGCATGGAAGGAGGTTGCAGAGGAGTGAGTTCCGGAGCAAAGATCTAGCTGCTGGGCTATTTTTGTGTAAGATCTTTACAGTATGGTTTTAAAATTTTGTTTGAATTGAATTCTGAGAATCTCAGATATCTATGCTAAAACATAAATGCATAAAGATCTAAAATAAAATAATTTTAAATATGATTTTCTTTGCTTCACCTTTCCTACATTGGTGCAGTTGAAGTTTCATTTAGTCCTTTGGATGAGAATAATTTTGGAAGGTCAGCCAGCTACAAGGCCCAGAGTCAGGCCCTCAAGTCAGTGGTGCAAAGTTTTTGTTTGTTTTTATAATTATTTATTGTTGAAAGTATTACATATGACCGCCTTTTTCCCCATTGACCCCCTCCAACCTGTCTCTCCACCCGCCCCCCTGCCAAGCCTTCAGCACCCTGTTGTCTGTGTCCATGACTTAAGCATATATGCACACAAGGTCTTTGGTTGATTACCTCCCACCCACCTCTTCTCCCCCGCCTTCCCCTGAGATTCCATACTTTTCCATGCTCCCATGACTCTGGATCCATTCCGTTCATCAGTTTATTTTGTTACTTATAATCTACATATGAGTGTGATGTGATACTTGTCTTTCTCTGACTGACTTATTTCACTTAGCATGATACTCTCCAGGTCCCTGCATGCTGTCTCAGAGGGTAAGATAGTCTTCTTTTTTACTGCTGCCTAGTATTCCATGTATAAATGTACCACAGTTATCCACTCATCTGCTGTTGGACACTTGGGCTGTTTCCAAATGTTAGCTATTGTACATTGTGCTCCTCTGAACATAGGGGTGCCTACCTTCTTTCTCATTGGTGCTTTGGGTTTCTTAGAATATATTCCTAGAAGTGGGATTGCTGGGTCAATGGTAGTTCATGTTTAATTTTTTGAGGAAACTTCATACTGTTTTCCATAATGGTCGCACCAGTCTGCATTCCCACCAGCAGTGAACTAGGGTTCCCTTTTCTCTGCATCCTTGACAGCACTTGTCATTTTTTGATTTGTTGATGGTAGCCATTCTGACAGGTATGAGGTGATATCTTGTTGTTGTTTTAATTTACATCTCTCTGATGATCAGTGACTTTATTTTTTCATATGTCTCTTGGCCATCTGTATCCTCTTTGGAGAAGTATCTAGTTAGGTCCTTTGCCCATTTTTTTGGTTCCCGTTTTTTAATTGCATTGCTTGTCTTCCTTTTGTTAAGTTGTATGAGTTCCTTTTATATTTTGGATATTAATGATATCAGATGTATCATTACCAAATATGTTCTCCCATACAGTGGGCTCAGTGGTGGGAATTTTTTAAAAGACTAGTTTATTGAGGTAGGATTTATATACCACCTAAAATTCATCGTTTTTATGTGTTCTATTAATTTTTTAAAATATATTTTATTGATTTTGTACAGAGAGGAAGGAAGAGAGATAGTTAGAAACATCAATGAGAGAGAGTCATCGATCAGCTGCCTCTTGCACACCCCCTACTGGGGATATGCTCGCAACCAAGGTACATGTCCTTGACCGAAATCGAACCCGGGACCCTTCAGTCCCCAAACTGATGCTCTATTCATTGAGCCAAACCGGTTTCGGCTATTCTATTAATTTTGATAAATAGTCATCATGACCTCTGTCACAATCAAGATGTAACATATTTTCATCACCTCCACAAGTCTTTGACTAGTGGTCGTCAGTTCAGCCACCCTGAGGATTTTTAAAATAATGTGCACTGTTTTATTTATAAAATTTATCCTTATTACTGAAAGTATTGAACTTAGCACATTTCTAGCCAGAAAGTCTCTCTTTTCACAGGAGATCTGGGTTTTTCCAGCTCACTCCCTGGAGCAGCTTCCTGGGGAAGTCACAAGGAGAGCTGTGTGACTGGCAGTTCAGAGAGGAGAAGGGGCTTCTGGTTTGGGTGCCAGGCAGATCCCATAACATAGGGAAGCCCCCTTGTTAGTTGCTGGCTTTACCCCATGTGCATGTCTTTCGTGGTTGAAGATGACATGTGCGTCCTGCAGTGCTGGTCTCAAACCCAAATATGTTCTCTGTTCACTTTGGGACCTGCTCTCCTAGCAGCAGGCCCCAAGGGAAAGAAAGCACCTGGTCAGATAAGAGGCTTTTTCTTGGTTCCCACATGAAAATAAACTGTGTTTCTGACTGCCTCTAGAAATAGACTTGCTAATTACCACTCAAGGTGTTTCACTCTTTCTATGTGGTAGGTGAGGAGAGATCCAAAGGGATTTCTCATGCTTTTGTAGGCTAGTGAATTCTGTAGCCAAATCTAAGGAATTGCCTTAATTATTTTATTCTCCCCCTTTAAATTTTAGGCTTTATTACAAAACTGTTGTTGATAATGACCGGGTTTGCTTTGTTTTTCAGTGCACACAGAATTGAGTATTGTAGAGATTTAACCACCCCACCCCTTACTCTCTCTGCTCTTCACCCCCTAGGAAACCCAGGTTGACAAGAACTCAAAGTGCCTTTTCTCCGGTCTCCTTCAGCCCCCTGTTCACAGGTAAGGGTGATCTCTTTTTTTTCCTGACATCTGAAAGCAGGAGTGTTCTAAGACCTGTCAGGAAACAGAGCATTGCAGAGGGAGCTTCAGGCCTCCTGTGCTTATTTTCTTCATTCCCTGCCTGCTGGGTTTGGGAGGGGCTGTTTTTATGGTGTAGAATGTGTTCTTGGCTTTGGATGCTTTATAGGTTGAGGAGTGACTGCTTGCTGGTAATTAAGTGACCCTGGCAGTTATGCCAACCTTAGTTCAGGGTCATCACTTATAAATTAAAAGGAGGAATTACAAATTTATAGGCTCGCAATGCATGAAGGACTCCTAAGAAGTCATACAATTCCTGTCTCTGCCTCCAAGGGAGCTCATGGATTATCTAATAAACACGGCCCATGATTATCTAGTCTATTTTTAAAGACTTTGGGCAAAGGGGATTACATGAACTCTTGTCTTACCCATTTTAGGGGGTAGCAGTTCTTGCAGCTGTCGGAGTTCTTCATTGTGGCTAATTTAGGTCTATAATGTAACTGCAAGGAACACAGTTGCTAAAGTAGGAAAGCAGTTGAATGTCCTTTGGGCAACTGCCTTCTCTTTAATGGGGAACTTTTTCAGGGAGACCTTTTGTTGTGTCAGTCAGATGAGAAGCTCCTGCTTGAATAAGCTGCTTAAAAGAAGGTCTTTGGCACATTGCTTCAAGTCTGGATGCTCATTGATTGTGACTGAGAAGATTTAAAAAAAATAATTCCGATTTCAAACTCTTTTGGTGCTGTGTCCCTCAAAGAGATGATTGGAGGAATTGTGATTAGGGATAGACATTTCCAGAGTTAAGCAGGCTAGTGGGACCCCCGCCCCCAGCCCTTACTACATAGACAGCCATGAGCTGTCAGACAAGTGTGCTGGTACCTGTAATAGGCACAGGTGAAGAAGGAGATCTCTGTTTTTACCTCAAGCCCAGAATTAATCTTTTTTTAAAATGTATTATTATTTTTTTAATAGTGATTTTGGTAGTGTGGGTTTACATGCACAATCTCACATTCTAGTGATGGGGTGCTTGACAACCCATTCCTATCTTTCTTTAGTGTGGAGTTTCCTTTAAAAAAATTTATATATATATATATATATATAGATATATATATATATACACACACACACACACACACACACATATATATATAATTTCAGAGAGGAAGGGAGAGGAAGGAAGAAGAAATAGAAACATCAGTGATGAGAGAGAATCATTGATTGGCTGCCTCCTGCACGCCCCCTACTGGGGATGGAGCCCGAAACCCGGGCATGTGCCCTTGACCGGAATTGAACCCAGGACCCTCCAGTCTGCAGGCAGACATTCTTTCTGCTGAGCCAAACTGGCTAGAGCCAGAATTAAAGAATCTTATCATGTAGTAATATGTCTTCCTGGTTAATAATTGTTTCCTCTCTAAAGTAAGGAACACCCAGATTTGAAGTGTTCTTGTTTCACACAGCTTAGCTCCTTTGAATTATATATTTTTATTGAGATACTATTCCTACAACCTAGACCTCTCTGACCCTTCAGGAGGCACACTTGTCTGGGTTCATCGCATTGCTCTGGGCATCTAGGCTATCGGTTAAGCTCTGTGATGAGTCCAGTATGTACTACAACTTCCACTGATGACTTTTAGAAGAGTTTTTTTGTGTATCTTAATCTATGATCAAGAACTTTGTAAAAACCAAACAAACAACAAAATCAAAACTGTATATTAGGTTCTATTAGAGACATTGGTCTTTAATAATAATAAAATCCAGCTGAGGGGCTAATTGAGCCTCCTGAATAAGAAAAAGATATTGGAAATAACACCCTCAAATTAGAGAAATCCCGAGTTCTGACCTATTTTTGGCTGTCAACCTTAGTTAATAAAATACCCTTCATCCTCTGGTGACTCCATGGAGAGAGAGGAGCCAAGGCTGGGCGGAATGTATACGGCAGAGAACAGGACTGCGTCACATGCTGGGAAGTAAAGAGAAACCACATGTCATCTTCCTAACCTCCCACCCCCAATCAACTCCCTACTGAGAAGCTTCCTCTAGCTTACCTGACTCTTGGCTGGCTGTGGAAGTAGTTAATTATTAGGGTTGTAAATGTACTTTTCAGCCTTTGTAGCCTTAGCTATTAGGAACGAATTCATATCTGAAATGGGTTCTCTTATGAATGAATAGTCTGAAAACTCTAGACATGGAAAGCGGTTTAGGAAGAAGTCAGGGCTAACCTTGGGCCTTTATCTGCATGCAGTGTACCATGCAGCTCACAGTTTTGGCACTTGATTTCTGTGTCCACTTGGACTTGTAACAAGCTGCTTGCTTTGCTCCCTAAGGCAGACATTAGTGTACAAGTCTGTAAAAATAGATGGTGTGGTTTCCATTTGAATAAAGGAGATTGCTTGGTCAAGGTTATATTGTCAGTGGCAGAATCACAATTAGTTGACTTTCCCACTGTCAAGTCCATGTTTTTATCCTTAAAGAATCCTTGACCATTAAGATGGTAAAGAAATGATAGCATTTAAAATTGACTTCCCAGGTGGTTAGGGATGATTCCAGCCCTGGGAGCATTAGATTTTGAGCTTGTTGAGAGCCAGCGACTCTCACTTCCCTCGCTTGCCCTTTGCTTTCCTTTGCTCTGGCCTCCGCTTTGGGCAAGGTGTTCTCTAACGCGCTTGCTCCATGAATCCCTCAGGTGAGACAGTGTCGCTTGTGGACGTGGACATCTCTCAGCGGGGCCTGGCCTCTCCGCACCCTCCAACTCCCCCTCCTCCTCCGAGAAGAAGCCTCAGCCTCCTAGGTACCGTCTCCTCCACTCTACCTTCTTGTTCTAGTGGCAGTGGGAGTGCTTGGGTCTGTTTTTCTTTGCCAGGAGCCAAACAAGCTCCTGGGTTTCCAATGATGAACCAGTTATTCCCTGTCCCTTTCTCACCACCCTGTCATCTCCTTAAGCGGTTGAATGAGTGTCTTACCTGCATGCTATTACAGCATTTATTATCCATATGTTGATTAGATCTGCATTTATCTTACCCTGAATCTACAGCTAGTGGGCTGCTTTAAGAATAGCCTTACTCTCCTGCAGAGGAAGCCAGATTCAGATGATTGTTGCCCTCTGTACAGAAAGATAGGGTGAAGGTCAGGCCACCTTGCCCCAGCGGGCAGCCTGATGACCCTTCTCCCTCTCCTCTGCTTCACCTTGCCCAGTCTGTGCTCATATTTCTGAATCTTTTGCTTTTGTTCTCTCTTCTAGATGATATCAGTGGGACGCTGCCTACATCTGTCCTTGTGGCTCCGATGGGGTCTTCCCTGCAGTCTTTCCCCCTACCTCCGCCTCCTCCACCCCATGCCCCAGGTTAGCTTAGCTTAGAGACAAGACTTGCAAGAGTTGGGAGTACAAATGATAAACTTTTTGAAGGATGGGAGAAATCTATTTATGGAAATAACGGAATTTATGAGAAAGCTTATAGAACTCCTTGAAAATGAGGCCAAGAACTGATTTTTTAACCTGTTTTTATTTATGAAGTTGAACTTGATTTTTGTTAGAGATAAAAGACTATTGAATTTTTTTCATCTTTTTGCCACTGAGACTTTGGTTTTTTTAATCCTTGAGTAGACATCTCTGAGGAAACTAGTTTAATTTCAGGACAGTGAGGAGATTTAATATATTGCTGGTTTTCAAAGTTCTGTGGTTTTTCTAAGCTTTTAGTACTGACTCTGCAGCCTTGTAAATATGTAGCAAGCATTTAGTAGCCCATACCTGCTTTGCCAGCCTCCAGTACCCAAGGAATAAAATGAATGAAATCGGCATTTTTTTCTACTTGCCTGGCAAAATCGTTACACTTCCTGGGCAAGTAAGCGAGTCACTATTTCCAAGGCTGCTTTACCGGCACTTCACCTCGAGGTGGGAGAAGTTGGAATCACTCTAGGCTGGTGAAGGTCCTGAAGTAGTCACCTTAGTCAGGTTAGTGAGCAGCTCCCCACCCCCTTCCCGGGGTTCAGTTCCCTCACCCATCCTTCATAGCTTACACGAGCCCACACAGCTTTTGTCCCAGCCCATCAGCTCCTTCCCACTGCTTTGGCTTTCACCCTTTCCAGCTTAGCTTCGACTGCCTTGCCCTCTGCAGTTAGCATCTCTGTTTTGGGAGGAGGGTGTATTGTGGTTGGGAGCATTGAGGGTAAGCAAGTGACCACCACTCTCTTGCCTTACAGATGCATTTCCAAGGATTGCTCCTCTCCGAGCAGCTGAATCCCTGCACAGCCAGCCGCCCCAGCACTTCCAGTGTCCCCTCTACCGGCCCGACTCGAGCAGCTTTGCAGCTAGCCTTCGAGAGTTGGAGAAGGTGGGCAGCACTGAGCACGGGAGGCTTTCCTCCTCTTCCACTCCCTAGTTCTGTATCTGACTCCCTTTTTATTATGTTTAGAGGGAGAGTAGTTTCCTCGTCTCTATGTTCATAGTGACGAAGCAAGATGCTACTGTTACCAATTTCATAAAATATATTGTAAAATTGAAACGGGCTTGGGGGGACCTGGAATTGAATGTGATAAGGAAAGGTGTGGAGAAATGTTTACATAGTCTAAACTGATAGTAGCAGGTTAACTGATTCCAGTCCCTCTTCTCTTCTTTGAAGAGCCGTGGTAATGGAATGGTAGGGTTCTCCTGCTTTGGAGAGTTAAAAGTATACTGAGCCTGATATTTATTGCTCTTACAGCTTTTCCCTCCTGAAATGTTTGGAAGTGGGGTTCACCTGTGGTAAGCTAGATTGTGCTGAACACTGACATTTCTCTGTTCTGTTATCCACTTGACCCCTTTGTATCTTTGATAGTGTGGTTGGTATTGGGGACCAATGAATTGGGAAGATGCAGAGATGAAGCTGAAAGGGAAACCAGATGGTTCCTTCCTGGTACGAGACAGCTCTGATCCTCGCTATATCCTGAGCCTCAGTTTTCGATCACAGGGTATCACCCACCACACTAGAATGGAGCACTACAGAGGTAAGAGGTGCTAGTGTTGGGGGAGCCCTTCTCTGCCTTTGCTATTTGACTTTTCATAGGAAGGCTTCATGGAAATGGAATTGTGAAATGGAGAAAGAATCCCATAGAGCCAATTGAATGCTGATGTGGGCACTAATTTCAGTCACAAAGAAAAGTTGGCAAGGGTAAGGATGAGAGTAAGGGTTCCATTTAAAAGTATTTTCAGCATCTTGTTTCCTAAATAGGAGGGCCTAAACAAGACTAGTGAAGAACAGAACAAAGCCAGTAAAACTCTCTTGGTAAAAAAAAAGAAATAACCCAGACAAATTCTCCCAAACTTTGTTCATAATTAAACTTAACATTTAGAGATACTTCCTATTAAATCGTATGGATGGAAAGGAGACGAGTGTTGATACTGGACTGTTCTGTTCTGAATTTCTTTGCCTGATTGTACATCAGCTCTTCTGCCAGTCAGCATGGTGATGATAATTCTCTCTTGGTCAACTTTGTAGTCTCTTAGGAAATAGTCATCAGAACTCCAAGAGTCTGTGAAATCAACTTGCTTTGTGGACTATCTACCTGCTTCCCAAGTAGTCATGGTCTATGTGGTCATGCTGTGCTTCATGTCGCCGCCATGTCTGGAAGGTGACTTGTTTAACACCACTCTGGATTAACTGTGCAGCAGGGCATTCTGCTTAACTTGGGCCATTAACTTGTGACATCATTGGTGGTAGAACTGGATGATATATCACTTGTGGAAATACCTGCATATGTTATAAATTCTAAAAGTGTAGAGAACTTTGGGGAGTTTTAGGGAATTGCCTCTCCCATCTCTCACACTCTTCCCGTGTGTGACCACCTTAAGTGAGCTGTGTTAGACATCCATCTCATGCTCTTCTGAGGCACCACCATGTCTTTTCTGCCTCCAGCCGTGTTCTACTGGATTTATTTGGTTTGCTTCTCTCATGAGGCAGGAAGTAGCTGTTTAGGTCAGCATGGTTTCCTCTGCCTCCACCTTTGTCTTAGAGATGCAGGAAGAGAAAGGAACTCCGGTCTAAAGATCTGAGCATTAATTAGCTAGATCACTGTGGGATAGACTACTGCCTATTTTCCTGCTGTTTCTAAAAGCAAACATCAGACAGATGCAAAACAAAGCATTTCAGAGGGAAGTATTTTTATAAACACATTTTAAAATAAATGACTAGGCTATGGGAATAAATGTTTGACCTCTAGGTTCCTGATAGGTAAGATGAGATGCCAGGAATGAGAGAGCTCTTTCAAATGGTTCTCCAGTTACTTTTTATTCAAAGGGACTTTTATTTCTTGAATAAGTGGAATTTTTAGTAGAAGCCGTGTGGGCCTTTTAGTTGCCAGTTTGCAATGGAGCATTTGTCTGTCGTTTTAAGTGATACAGTAAGAGTAGCTAGCGAGACTCAGATCCGCAGTTTTCTTGAGTGATTTAGTTTCCCCTTTGTGGATGATTCTTTTGGATTTAGAGCTTTGGTTGTTTTGTTTGAAGTCCCGGGAGTTCAGATTCCCATTTACCTTTGGGATCTTAAAGTTTGGGTGGGATCTTTGTAACATGTTGGGGCATAGAATTTTAGAAGTTAAAGGAAAGACTTAGAATTTTATTTTTTTTGTGCCCAACACATACATGAATGGGTAGTACTCACAAAACCTCGCTTCTTGTCTTTCTTCAGCTGTCCCATGAATACTTGAAGACTTAGGTCTTTTTGAGGGGAATGTCATTTAAACTCGCTTTTGCTGTGGCAATCTTTTTCTTCCCCCCTCCCCCCCCAATTACAGTTGACATTTAATATTAGTTTCAGGTGTACAGCATAGTGACTGCACATTTATATAACTTACAGAGTGATCCCCTTGATAAATCTAGTATGTACCTGACACCATACATAGTCAGTTTCTCTCTCTCTCTCCCCCCCCATATATATATATGGATTTTTTCCCATTACTTTTTCATAGAGTGGGAGAGAGGAAGGAGGGGAGGGAGAGGAGAGGGGGAGAAAGTAAGGGAGATGGCTGTATGTCCTCTTTGGAGAAGTGTCTATGCAGGTGCTCTGCCTGCTTTTTATTTTACATATACATATATCTATCTATCTATCTATCTACTATCTATCTATCTCTATCTATCTATCTACTATCTATCTATCTACTATCTATCTCTATCTATCTAACTATATATCTATCTAACTATATAATAAATAAATAATAAATATAGATAGATAGATAGATAGATAGATAGATAGCAATCATGAGAAAAAATCATTGACTGCCTGCCTGCTTTAGGGGTTTTTTTGCTGTTGAGGTGTGTGACTTTATAAATTTTGGATATTAATCCCTACAGGATGTATCATTGGTGAATATCTTCTCCCATTCAGTAGGTTGTCTTTTTGTTTTGTTGATGGTTTCCTTTGCTATGCAAAAACTTTTTAGTTTGATATAGTCCCACTTGTTTATTTTTTTTCTCTTTTTTTTTTCTTTTCTAAGGAGATATATCAGAAAAAAATATTGCTAAGAGAAATTAAAAAAGGTATTTTTATATCTTTTTCCTGACTTGAATTTATTATTTACTTTAACAAAAGCCTTGTAAGACCTAATGTGTATCTTATTAAAGGCAATGTCTTTCCATTAACTATAGAACAAGTAGGAACAGGTGGCTTCAGGGACCTTTTTCTGATTCAGCTTGCCCATAAAGTCTTGCCCTCTGAATCATAAAAATGTGCAAACCAGCCTCCCATATCTTTGAAAATGTTTTATATTTTTACCTCTTCTTAATGTTTACTGGTAGGAACCTTCAGCCTCTGGTGTCATCCCAAGTTTGAGGATCGCTGTCAGTCGGTGGTGGAGTTCATTAAGAGAGCCATCATGCACTCCAAGAACGGGAAGTTTCTCTATTTCTTGAGATCCAGGGTTCCAGGTATGGCTGTGGCTGTTATAAAATTATTCAACTTACTTGGGCATAGTCCAATATAGAATCAAAATGCACCCCCCCACCACCACCACCAAAAAGGCCATACTTGCTTAAAGCTTTTTTCTTGGCTCTTAATAGGAAACATTCTTTCTAGAGTCCAGTGGTTAGTCCCCTACCCTTGTACATTAATCCCTCAGCATATGGGAAGGAACCTTTGCTTCTCTAACCACATGAGTGAGAAAATGGAACCTTCCTCTGATGTCCAGGCATCGTGTGAATATTTTGCACTCTGAGTGGTCTCCTTGTCCCTGATCAGGCATCTTACACTTACATGTGAAACAGAGGTGAGAGCTCTCAGCTCATTTCCACGGAACAGGGAAGGTAAAAGAGTGTTCACTAGAAAGACAGTGGTGAGGGCCGAGAATAGGTTCTCTGGAGTGAAATCTGGTAGTTGTAGTTCTGCAGCCTTTGTGGAAGCACAGAACACAGGTGAACTGTAAGGAAGCCTGTTTCCTTTCCCTGGACTCTTCATAAGGGAAGACATAGCTGCATTGTTCCTACTGAATATTCCTCTTGGTTTCCATTCTTGAAGGACTGCCACCAACTCCAGTCCAGCTGCTCTATCCAGTGTCCCGATTCAGCAACGTCAAATCCCTGCAGCACCTTTGCAGATTCCGAATCCGACAGCTCGTCCGGATCGATCACATCCCGGATCTCCCACTGCCTAAGTACGATGCGGTCTGTAGGGCTGGGGCAGGAAGGAGGGCTACTTAAAAATGTTAGCGAGGCTGCAAGCCAATTCACAGGCAGGCCTGGCAGGTTGACAGGCTTCTCTTCTCCTTTGTCCTGACACCTGACCGGATGGTTGTTCCATCGCAGCCGGAGGGAGGAAGGTGTGTGCCAGCCTCCCTTCTGCAGTCTGAGAAGGTAGAGGGAAGGAGACAGAACTATAATAAGCGAGAAAATGGGAATTTTGTTAGGGTTGCAAAGTCTTTGGTGTAGTCTCAACCACATAGGGATTGAAAAGAAGGAAGAGTTGAACAAAGGTGGTCTTTCTTTTCAATCTACATAAATGGCACTTTGTGTGTATTCCTCTTATGTTTTTTACAGACCTCTGATCTCTTATATCCGAAAGTTCTACTACTATGATCCTCAGGAAGAGGTATACCTGTCTCTAAAGGAAGCGCAGCTTATTTCCAAACAGAAGCAAGAGGTGGAGCCGTCCACGTAGCGAGGGGCCCTGCTGGTCACTACTGAGGGTATGAGCTCTCTGTCTCTCGTACAGCCATGTCTTCCTGGGCAGTTGTCATAATGCATGGGCCTTGTCCTCCCTCTCTCCTCCCCCTGCCACCCCGTGTGTATCCAAACATCTGCCCATAGTTACCACATCCGATAACAGAGTCCCCAAAGGGGCACCCCAATTGGAAAAGAGCAGGTAGACAGGGAGACTTAAAGAAGAATATGTTTGCCAATAACGTGCAGGCTAACTACTGGATATGAAGAAGGAGAAGGACACACGTGTAACAGTGTTCAGCCTTCTCTCATACTGCGGCTGAGCTCCCTGATGCTGCACAAATGGTGTGCAAAGCTGGAAGCCAAAATGGAAGGAAGGAGTCTTCATCAAAGGAAACGCAGACATGCCTTTAATTGCAATAGAAATACACTTCAAGGAGAGCTCCACTGTGTCCCTGGCTCGGAAAGGGGTAGAGGAAAAACAGCTCCCTCTTCCCTTTAGAGATCCCTTTAGGCCACTGAGAAGTAAATGGTTCAATAGAATGAGTGAATTAACGAAGGAATTCATTTATATAAGAAGCTATTCTCCCATCCTACTCATTTCTTTTCCCATAAAATATCATGGAATGCTGGTTTGTGCAGATAAGTTCTAATTAGTCTTTTAAATTTCATTAAAGTGAGCATTGAAAAGTAGCGATGAGTAGGGACCAAATTCCCACAGAATAGTGATTTTGGTAGTGTGGGTTTACATGCACAATCTCACATTCTGGTGATGGGGTGCTTGACAACCCATCCCCATCTTTCTTTAGTGTGAAGTTTCCTTAAGAAAATAAATAAATCAATATATATATTATTGATTTCAGAGAGGAAGGGAGAGGAAGGAAGAAATAGAAACATCAGTGATAAGAGAGAATCATTGAATGGTTGCCTCCTGCAGGCCCCCTACTGGGAATCGACCCCACAACCCGAAACCCAGGAGTGGGCCCCGGCCCCAGCCCCGGCCGGGAATTGAGCTGGTTCATGGGTGACGCCTGCCAGGCTCAGCTCCTTTTTTAACCCCTAGAGTCCTCGTAGATAGGCCTTGGTGGAAATAGGTGGAAAATTAAGGACTAAGGGAAATGGAAAGAGGGAAGTTAGAACCAGTTTTTGGCATTCCGGTTGTAGGCTACTCAGACCTCCTGACAAAGGCTGGTGCTGCATCCCCCGCAGCTACAGTGTTTGTGGGAGTGCTTGGCTCCATTCTTCTTTTGAGCTATGCTCCAGAGGCTGGGCTATTCCTCCACTCTGTTCTGGTTCCACTCTGTTGAACCACTCTAATTTTTTACCTCTCCTTCCCCCTAGGCATTTGGTTGCCAAGCTCCAGTTTTGAAGAACCAGATGAAGGTATCATGAAAGGAGGAGTGAGAAAAAACCAAGAGGAAACAGGAAGGGTTGGGATCCTCTGTGCAAAGACTTTGGTCCCCCTCACCACCCTGGGGCTCGGAAGAAGCACACAACCACACTGTCTGAGGGAGGCTCCAACCTCCCCATCCCGCCATCTGGTGTCTTGGAACTGGATGAGCTCCTGGAAAACTGGAAGAAGTCTCAACACTGTTCCTTTTTTTGGATATTTGTTTTGGTTATTTACATTTCTTGGTATGGAAAACTCAAAGGCAGCTGGGTTTCGTGCCCATTGGATTGGAAGTGGTGTGAAGGGTGAGCAGGTCCAAAGGAGGACTGGGGAGGGGATTGCCAGTGCCGGTCAAACAGCTGGTGCCAAAGGCAGAGTGCGAGTCTTCACCATTGACCTTGAAGAAGGGGAGAGAAGGAATCAAGTGCAGATGAAGTTAGAGTTTCTGAAGGATGAGAATCTGCTCCTCCTTAAGCATATGTAGCTTCAGTAGGAGCAGGGAAGAAAGGAGGTGGGTGGTCTCGGAAGATGACTGCACAAAGACTGGCAGATGGCCTCTGCCGGGGGAAGTAGTGACTCCCTGAATCCTTTTAATTTAGGAACCTGATTTCAGAATCGCCTCTCACAGAAGCTGGATTTGTTTTGTTTTATTTAATTTTTAAGCTTGGTGACCTCAAGTTAACCTCGTTCTTTCTCCATCCTCAACCTGTTCCCCAAGATAACTGTACATTTCACTCTGGTCATGGTCACGTCATTCCTATTGCTTTCGCCAGCTGTCAAGGCAATAGTTTTTTTCATCACCTGAGCAGGAGCACTCCAATCATGCTGCTAAAGTTAATGGAGCATGCCTCCAGATTCTTAATGGCAAACCGTACCCATGACTTAGGAGCCAGTGTTCCTTACCTCCAGATGTCTGTCAGCTAATGAGAGGGACTGGAGGAAGGCTGTGAAACGAAGCTATCATGGTTGTGCTCTTCCTGCAGAAAGCTCTCTAGTGTCTCAGCCATAGCAAGATGTCCTTAGATCAGAGAGGAGAAGGGCGCCACGTCTCATGGTTTATCACTGTTGTCCCCCTTGTGGAAAGGGCTTAATTTCCGTGTTCTTTCTGGCAACCCAAACATTTTCCAGAGTCAGATCCTGTTTGCCCTCCTTTCATTGGGATTCTGTCAGATGCTGATTTCAGAGTTGCCAGTCTTCCAGTGGACGTGGGAAGGAGGAAGACAAACTCCAGTGTTTTTCAATGGTCCTCAATTTTCTCTGAAGCAGGCCATTGTCAGATCATGTAAGATTATGCGTTTGCTTTTATGTAGAGTTACTCTGGGGAAAGGTTTGCTACTAAAATGTGAAAGTTGAGCTGTTTGGTCTTTACTACTCTTTTGCAGTAGTGTTCCATTAGACTGCCTCTTTTGCTTCCCCTGTGCTTATCTCTGTCGCATCTCATTAGGTAAATAGTACTGTCAGGTCTGTGGTTTCTTGATGGCTTGGGGTGAGGCCCAGTGATTTTGGGCCTCACCCATAGCTGAGCAGGGAGGAAATGTGCATTGTTACTGGCCTCTGAAGAGGTGGCCCACAAAAGGAGCTGTGAACCATAAACAGCCCAGCCTCTGGCTTGTTAGAAGGTACCTCTTTCTGGTTTCCATGGTAGTATTACCAATCAGTTAAGACTGTGACCCCAGAAATGGACTTGACCTGTGAGTCTTGCTTCTTGAGGGTACAGATTAATTTGCCACCTTGCAGAAAGTGCCACCCTCACCCCCACCACTGTGGAGCCTGAAGTCTGGAATCCATTGGGATCCTTGAGTGGCTGGTGTGCAGCTACCTGGGATTTTTTTTAAAAAAAACCATTTAGCTATAATTTACAAACTATTCTTAGTATTTGTTTGCCTGGCTCTGGGCTAGATATTGAGGAAAACACAAGAAGTGGAAGACATGGTATCTGGCCTTCATGACCTTTTAGATGACTGCCACACAGGAAGCCATTGGAGAATGAGGCCCTGTTTAAAGAAATTCAGAGTGGTAAGATCAGGGTAGACAGATGGTATAGGAAAGCTGAGGCGGGGAGGCTTTGGATCGTGGGCGAGGGCAGGACAATAAGCTGAGAAACACAGGAGCCAGAAGCACGGAGGCAGAGATCTGCATGGTGCACTGAATGAGCAGAGCACAGCCCCACGCAGAGCGGAAGCACCTCAGAACCATTCTCAGTGCGTGGTCTAGACCGGAACTTCCAGGCATGGGCAGATCTGACTGCGGAGGGCTTAGGATTGGGTCCAAGGCCAGAAGTCCCCTGGGTTCCTTCCCATGGCCAAGGACCTCACTGCTCTCAGGCAGCCTGGGGGAGGGAGGCAGAGCTCCCGGACCCTCTGTGGTGCCAGGGTTTCTGTTAGAGATTTCCTGTGCTCAGGTGCAAGTCCAAACCCTCTGAGGAAGCCCAGCCTCACCCTGTCCTCCTCCTCTCTGCGAAGGATGGTGTTTATCTGTGTCCGAGATCTGTCTGTGTTTAGTCACAGCCCAGGCTGCAGCCTAGTCCTTCCTCAGGAGGGTGGGCTAAAGACAGAGGAGTGCAAGGGGCGAAAGGCTCCACCAGACGTGGAGGAAGAGGTGTGGCGGAGGTGCCAGCCTGCTCAGAGTAAGCTGAGCAGGAGCAGCGAGCCTGTGGTCAGCACTTCCCCTTCATCTCTGGCTGGGCCCACCCCCTCTGCCAGTTCTGGGCATGCTCATTGGAATGCAGCCCACGGAGGGTGCTTACTCGTTGTTGGTTGTATTTTAAAGTCACAAACTGGAAAAGGCTCACTCCTAGAGACCCCTCCTGATAGCTCAGTGTGGGGTCAGCCCCCTGAGGCCCCCCACACCTGAGGGAGCCTGTTTCCCGTACTCTGTCTGCAGCCCACTCCTCTGGAACCTTCCTCACTGTGAGCTAGCGACAACTACTGCTACAACTCGCTACTACTTGGAACTCTGTGCTGGGGTAGGAGCACAGGAGTAAGGAGGGCCGGGGGTTGGGGTAGGGACTAGGTAAATGGGTGACGCTGGGAGTTTGGGACCGTTGGTGCTGACCTTGGCCTGGCCTGCCTGTGCCTCGTTATAGTGAACGTGTATTCACTGGGGTCCGAGCCGAGGACTGCACCCATCAGCTCCCGAGAGGAAAAGCATGGCCTGAGCTCACCCCCGGCCTATGCTCCTCGCCTCTTTTCTGCTTTTCACTCAGTGATTTTGCAGGCCCCTCATTAAGGTGGGAATGATGTTAAGATAGCCTCGAGCACCCATGTAGTGCACATCCAGGAAGAACTGGGAGCAGGGAGGGTGGCTAGTGGACCCAGATCTGGGGGTGAGACGAGTGGAGCTGATGCCCTGGAGTGGTTGCTTATTCCGCTTCCCCCAGAGCCCCCAGAAGAGCTGGGCCTGCTAGGAGCCCTCAGGGCTCAGCAGGGGGGGGTGGATTTTTCCCTTAGGTTCCATCTGTCTGCCCTGCTGCCTCTCCCTTGGCCTTGAGCCCTGAGCTTGGAGGACTGGGCACTGGGAGAGCCCTGTAGCTGCTGGTGGCAGTGTGAGGGTAGCGTGTACATGTGTGAGTGTGTGTGTCTTCATTTGTGGAAGTCTTGTCACCAGTTGGGGTGTTGAGAGCATCTCCATTGGGGGGAGACTTGCCATTTGTTTTCCACTTTTAAGAGAATGACATGCCCCCTGTCCGTAAAGGAGGAGCTTTTGAGTTGGACATTTTCCCTATGGGAATCCTCTTGGTTTTGTCTTGTGGGAAAGAGGGGAACAGATGAATGATTTTTATCTCTTAATCGTCAACACAGCTGTTCTTACACTGAATTTGTGCTATTGCATACATGTAGCCATCTTTCTTTTCACTGCAGCAGTGTTTATTAGTAGTTCAAAATGATTTATTTGCTCCTGGGGAGTAAAACCTTTTATATTAAAAAAAGAAAAAGACAAAAAAATGTGACCCCCCCTCTGCCCCCATGATCGAGATCAGATTATTGGGCCACAAAGCTCAAGAAGGCAGAGGCAGGTCTGCCAGCCGCCTGATCTGCCCTGTTTGACATGGGAGCCTTCCTGTCAGCACGGAATGACAGGAGCCTGCAGATGGAGGGCAAAGCCTTGGGAAGAGGGGGGTTGGACCGCAGAGACGGGCACTGGGGACTCTGGTGCTGCGGCTAGAAAAATAGAATAATGAATTGTATTTAAAATATTGACTAATCTGCCAGAGAAAGACCTTTCTTTACACGCAGATTCTATATTGTCTTTGTCCTTTTTATCCCTCCTTGACCTTCCTTGGTGTAGGTGCTGTCCATTTCTTTCCTGTTTCCTTCCCATCCTTTCCACCCCCTTCTTCCAACTCTTTCCCGTCACCTCGACCTCCTGGAAAGCCAGTCCTGCATGCTGAGTCTGTGACTTGCCTTCACACCCATTGCATCTCATTTTGAGGACACCTGGAACTGTTCCCTCCCATCTGCCAGCCCCCTCCTCTGCATCAAGGGGCAGGCAAAAGGCAGCCAGGCAGCCCTGGCGGAAGACATGCACGTCTGGTTGCAGCTGGACTGCGATCTCATAGTTGCCCCTGGAAGTAGAGTGCAAGGAAAGCTTAGGGCACTCTTGATCAGAACCAGGGTAATCCCAGCCCCGCTCAGAACTGCACCCTAAGCCCCGCCCCAGCTCAGGTGGAGCGGAGGCTGGTCTGACTGCTCCTTCCTTGGTGCTCGCCCAACAGGGACCCTCCCTCGCTGTTAGGCCCAGAACCTGTTCCAAGGGACAAGCTGTTAGGCCCAGAACCTGTTCCAAGGGACAAGCGTAACCCAGGCACCAGGCTGTGGGCAGGCCAGGTATTGGAATGCCCAGATTGGTGCTGCCTGCGGCCTAGCTACTGCTGTACTTTCTGTGGTTATTTTAAGAAGCTCAAGGCGGTGTCATTCTGTGCCCGGGCAGTTGCCGATTCTTCACCAAAGGGGAGCCACACCCCCTGCAACCACTTCTGTCCTTCAGCCCCCACCTGCCACCCATAGCCCTGCCCTCCTCCAAGCCAAAGCGTGGCCTGGCTTTTATCTTCCCGTTTGGTTTTCCTCCTTTTCTCTCCCTTTTTGTGCTTAATTTATTAAAATAGTTACTGTATAATTTATTTTCATAAGCTATAAAAATTACTAAATGGTTAAAATAGACTTGCAGGCCAATCTTAAATGAGGTGGGAGGGGCTGAGGGTGGGGTGGGCAGAGATGTTTTGATATAAACGAAACAAATGCACTTTGGGTGTGTTTTGGTATTTTTCTGGGCTGGAGGGGGTGGGTGGGATGTCCCTGTAGATTAGGTCCAGAATGGGTTGTCTGTATATATTGTATTAATAGGCATGATTGACTCTTGTAAAGGGACATTAGTAGCTGCTGCAGGTCCTGTTTGGAACCCCACGTACAATTCCCAGTTTTTGTAAGTGTCAGTGCGGGAGACATTTGACTCTTGTGTTTGTATCTCCTTTTTATGGTTGCTGTACTGACCCATGTCTTTTTGGGGAAGGGTGAAAAGAGATTTGAAATAAAAATGTTTAGAAATTATTTCATGTTATCGGAGTGTGTGGTTTTCAGGCCCTCTCCCATCTCATATGACGCCTCACACCATACCCCCTAAGGTCAGGTGGCCCGCTCTTAGGGATTGGGGAACCCCTGTGACGTCAGTCAACTAGAGCACATCCAGAACTGGGCTTGTCAGTTAGAGATGTGGAAAATGTATGTTGAGTCTGATGACCGCTGCTCAAAGCCGCCTTCTCGTTCCTTAGGACATGCAGGAGCTTCCTGGGGCCAGCTGCCTCAGCCTTTGTGCTTGGTGAGCAGTGGTGTGTGTGGGCTCATGTTTTATCTTAAAACATAATCATTCCTAATATATAGCTAGGCTGGCAGCCAAGGTTCTTTCATACGTTTATCTGTATCCCTCTGCCTTTCTAGCTCATTTCCTTGAGCTGTCCTCCTAGGGGAGAAAAAGTTCAGGTATGTTTCTCTGACAACTGTGTGTACTTGGGGCCACTCAAGTCTCTCCTCTTCTTCCCACCCAGCCCATTACCAGCTTCCCCACTGAGAGGGCCAGTGCACGACCGCGGCCCGTTTGGGGGAATTTCTGCAAACTCCCTGCATCCTCAGTGTGGGAAGCATGCTGAGTAAAATAAAACCAGAGTTCTCAGAAGGTGCATTTCCTGCGGACTAGACGTGCCTCAAGGAGGAAGGCTGGGAATCCCCGGTCCCGTCAGCTCACAAGTCGCAGGTTCAAGGTCGGATGAAATATAGCATGTCAACGACAGCATTAACTCCTGACTGAAGATTTCTTTCTTTTTGGAAGAAAAGGTGCTCCGAGCTACGAATTGTGAGCAGCATTACAAGGGAACATGCTTAACTCAGAATCAGCAATTCATGTGCTCTAATGACCAGCTACCAGTTGGACACAGTTGGTCAATTGGAATCTTTGCTAACGTTATCAGTCAAGAGTGTGAGTGCGCATCTCTGAAAGTAGATTAGTTCCAGAATGGGTTGTCTGTATGTATTATTTTCATCACTTCAAATTGGCATTCATATTGGGATTGGTTTGTTTGGAAAGAGGTACTAGTCTCTTCTGACTTGGGTGATAGAGCCATGGAAGGAAAGGCATTCTTTTGGAAACAGGGGATCCAAAATTAAACTACCACCTCCTATCCCCTTTACCTCTCAAGCCTGAAACCACCACTTCATCTCCTGTGTTCTCCTTTTAACCATCACTTTAATTCTCTCACAAAGGCCGTTCCATCTCTCCTCTCAGTGGTGTCTCCTACACATACTTAACTTACTTGAATTCAATTATAAGCATGTGGCAGATAGCAATAGTACAGGGACTTCACCTCAGTTCCTTTGTGTGTCACCTGATCGAAGACGAGATGGGAAGTGAATGTTGGTTCCCTCCAGCCTCCCCCAGTGTGAGCAGTTTGCATCATGATTCCCGTGCCTGTTAGTGCCACGTGGGTCCTGAAGACCAGCCATGTTCACCTGGTGCTCAGAGGCACAAGAGTTGATTCTAGTTCTGAAGAGGCACTAACTGGGTTGTCGTTCTCTAATGAAGCTCCTTCCCAAGAGGTTTCCCAGAGGAATTTTGGCTGCGATGTTATCCCGTGTAAGCTGTGATTTCGTCACGCATCTCTTTCATCGCCACATCCTAGTTGAGGCAGTCCCCTTTTTCATCTGAACAATTCAACTATTGCCCTACTGGTCTCATGTTTCCCCTCGCTGGTCCTTCCTAAAGGCCTTCTAAAAATAAAGATGTACTGAGGTCACTTCCTTAGTTTACAATCGTCAATGAACCCAGGCGTCATGGCTCAGTGGTTGGGTGTTGACCTATGAACTAAGAGGTCATGGTTCGATTCCTGGGCAGGGCATATGCCTGAGTTGCAGGCTCGATCCCCAGTGTGGGGCATGCAGAAGGCAGCTGATCAATGATTCTCATCACTGATGTTTCTATCTCTCCCTCTCCAATCGGAAATCAATAAAAATATATTTAAAACAAATAAAATGACTGTTTACTTAGAGAGGAAAATCTTGACTCCTCAACTTGACATTCCAGGCTGTTTCTCCTCTCCTGCCACACGAGCTGCACTCTGGTCACAATGTGTGATTGAAGTTCTCAGATCATGGCCGCCCCTTCTTCCTGCCATCCCTCTGCCTGGAGGACCTGCGCCTGTCACTCTCTCACCTGCAGATATTCTGCTCATTCTTCAAGGCTCTGCTCCAAGGCCTCCTCTGGGATTTCCATCAGTCACTCCCAGCCCAACACATGCTCTTTCCTCTGGTTAAAATATTTGTTTATGCCCAGCTGGCACGGCTCAGTGGTTGAGTGTCTATGAACCAGAAAGTCATGGTTCAATTCCGGGTCAGGATACATGCCTGGGTTGCAAGCTCAGTCACCAGTGGGGGACGTGCAGGAGGCGGCAATCAATGATTCTCATAGATGTTTACAGTTGAATAGATGCGCCAAGGTGGTTGAAGAAATGTGAGACCAGCCCCTTTCAGGGAGTGCTGCTTGTTTTCCTGGGTTTCTCCTCAGCCAGCCTTGAACCTTTATTTTCACCTTTCACAGCTGGATTGTGTGTGGGAAAAGGTGGCCACTAAATGTCAGTCTTCAGAATTTTTCCAAAGGATTGAAGTTCCGGTGGTTGGAGTCAGAGTGTGGACTGTGTGATACAGCTGTAAACTCAAAATATCCTAAGCCTGGGATGTGGACTGTGGACCATTGCTTCTTGGTGCTAATGGTGCCCTCGGGGTGGAAGGTACAGCTGGTGTAGGGTCCAGTGACCAGAGGTTGCTCTGGAAACCCGCCCTTCTCCAGATCCTGGGCTTCTCATCTCATTCCTTGGGTATCAAAGAGGGACGGGGGAGGCCTTCGTTCTTGGCTTTGTTTCTGGGCCTTTATTCTGCAGATCAAGGGCTAGGGGGACAGGCAGGGGAGCAGGAGAAGCTAGCTGGGTTCATCCTGGGAGAGGAAAAATAAGTGTGAGAAATAATGACTGAGCTAGGGACGGGTTTGGCAGGCTTGGAACGGACAGGAGCATCTGGCGCCACTATCTTATAAGGGATTGATAGAGTTAAAGAAGATTTCAGGGACTCTCTGTGCATTGGGTGTCATCTCCTGGCGCCCCTCCCCTGCAGCTGCCACCCTCCCCCATGCCCCCCTGGTGTCGGTGAAGAAAACTGCAACAGAGACAGACACCCTTTTCTCCTGGATATGAACATATGTCTGAATGGGACACCATATGTAGAAGTGACTGCAGGCCCAGCTTTAGACATGCTAAACTCTTACCGCAGCTGGAGAGTGAGCTCTGAGTCCTTTTTTTTTTTTTTTTAAATTTTATGCTTTTACTGATTTTTAAAGTGAGAAGAAGGGGAGGGAGAAGGGAGAGAGAAACAGAAAAGTCAATGAGCCCCAGCTGGTTTGGCCTGTGGACTGAAGGGTCTGGGGTTTGATTCCAATCAAGGGCAGGCTTGATCCCCAATAGAGGTGTGCAGGAGAGAGTCGATCTCTCATCATTGATATTTCTATCTCTCTCCCCCACTCTCTGAAATCAATAAAAATATATTTAAAGAAAAAGGAAAATCAACGAGAGAGAAACATCAAATGGCTGTCTCCTGTACTCCCTCTACTGGTGACCGAGCAAACAGGCATGTGTCCTGACCAGGAATTGAACCAGGGACCTCTTGGTTGATGGGTCGACACTCACTTACTGAGCCACACCGGCTGGGCTGGACTCTGGGTCTTGTTCATCATCTGCTCTGCCCCCTACCCCACAACCCAGCACTGGGCCAGCACCCCAAGAAATGCCCCGTGTTTGCTGGATACGATGGAGTAGGTCAAAGACAGGAGGGAAGGTGGCAGTGGGGAGGGCCCTGTGAGTGTGGAATAGGAATTCCCATCGGAGGTGATACTGGGGAGGGGAGAACCCAGAATGGCAGTGGAGTCTGGAGGAGAGGCAGCGGGGCGGGGAGCAGTGGTCTCAGCCAGGATAGCGGTTTTGTGGGCCTGATTGTCACTTGCACAATCTCACAATCTCCCCTAGAATCTCCTTCCTAGAATCTCAAGGAAGGGGTGGGGGAGGAGGTGGTAAAGAGGGTGGACAACTTCTCAGATACATCTGATGGGTCCTGTGCCTCCTGCCCACCCCAACCTACCATTAACACTCCTGGGGAAGACCCCTCCCAGCATCTGCAGACCCAGGTTTGAGGGCCGGCTCCACCCCTTGCAAGTCATGTGATCCTGGGCACTCTATTAATGCCTCCTCGGTCTGTTTCCTCGTGCAAAGAGGGAGAGCATTTTTATTTACCTCCCGTGCGAGTAAAGGGGAAAATGCATGTGAAATGCCTGTCCCTTCTTCAGCACAACGAATAGCCACAGGCACTGCTTCTCACCATCATCAGCATCATTTTGAGAAGAACTGGAAGCTTCTTGCCTTCCCAAAGGCAGAGGGAAAAATGAAAAGACTTCAGGCCTTTTCAGGCTGCAGAGAGGGGCGGGCTGGTGGGACGAGGGAGGAGGGCCAAGGGGTGGTGGCGGGAGCCAGTGGGACTGGATGAATTGTTGGGCTTTTCCTGCCACCTAGTGGTCTCCTCTGGGATAGGCCACCCAGCTGTCCTCAGGTCTGTTGGTGACGGGGTGAGTCTGGGCTTACATATTCCTGAACACGGTCTCTCCTTCCTCTTCTGCGGGCCCCCCTCAAAGGCCCTGGCCCTTGGGAGACGCTGGCCCGGGACACATCCTCCACGTGGCGCTGGTGTGTGGGACGTGCCCCCTTCCCCTGGAGGAGGGGCAGAGGAAGCCTTTGTTCTCGGCTCCCAGGCAGACACCCCAGGGGCTGTTGGAGGCCCTCGCCCGCATGGGCCTGATGACTGCTAGTGGCATTCTTGCCAGGAGGATGCCAGGGCCTCCTGGCACTGGGGCTCCAGGCCTGGCTCAGCGTCTGCCTTGGGTTGTAGGTAATTCTATAGATTGGCACTGTTCTGTGCAGGCCCTGGGTTAGGAGTGTCCGGAGTCTTCCCCTCCCACCGAGGATTTTGCCCTTCATCTCCAGGGTGAGAGGAAGGAGGAACAGAGCCCCGCAACCCCAGGCCTGCTGCTGACGGGGCCCAGCTGGGGCCCCTTAGGCAACTCGGTGTCTGGGTCTCTCTCTCTCTCTCATCATCGCCCTCCCCAAGGGGAGGGGCCCTCCCCTCCGAGGAGGCTGCCTGCAATGATGTCCTGGTTGCATCATGTCCCACTCCTGCTGGGGCTTTTCGGGGAGGGGGTTGACCCTGGGGGAGGGGCTTCAGGTGTGGGCCAGGAGCCACGTGAAGGAGCCACATATTGGGCTGGGAATTTAGGGCCAGGCGCCTCGTGTCTGCCCTGTGCCCACTGGGCACCTCCTCACCCTGGACACCCACTCTGCCTCCATGCCTTCAGCCTCAGCTGCAGCAGCCAGGATTGCATCATCCTCGGCTTTGATTGCAGAGCAGCAGGTGGAGGAGTGAGGCCTGGTGCCCGCCACCCTCCTTCCCTCTCACCCCCTTCCATCCCTCCTGGGCACTCCTCCTCCTTCCTCCCTGCTCAGGCCCACGGCACCCTTGGCACCGTCTGCCTTACCCTGAGGCTGGCAGCTCCCGTCCCACCTTCGCCTGCTCCCGGGGAGCCCCGGGGGCTCCAGCTGCAGAGGCAGAGGGAAGGGGGCTGGGGGCTGGGATCAGCACAGGCTGGAACCCGCCGCTCCCCATCTCTGTTCCCCGCTCAGTAGAGGGCAGGTGCTTCCCCCATAGGAACACCTGGTTGTAGGCAGGGTATGGCCTCCAGGGTTTAGGGACAGGGTCAGAAATGATCACCTGCTAAACAAAAGCTAATAACGATCAGCATAAGGTGAATCAATTCAGCTCTTTGTGGAAAGTACTTCTAATGTGTACGTATGTGCTCGGTCAGAGGGCCAGGCATTTGATATTCACAGCTCATTTCATCTGGCATCAGCCCCGGGAGGTGGTGCTGTGATCAGTTCTGGTCTCTGGGTGAGGAAGCTGGCATGCATCCGGTCCGCTGCTGGATGGCAGATCTGGGGTTTGAATCTTGGCCTGTCTCCCTCCAGCATGACCTCAATGCTGACCAGACTTGGACTGTTTTTTTCTTCTTCCCCCCGCCTCCCTAAAAGGAGGTTTTTGCCTAAAGATACTCATCATGAGACAAGACTGTCCTCTTTTAATTTTATGGAGGAAATGAAATAAGATACCTATCAAATGGCCTTGCCTGCGCCCTGCCTCCACCTCCCCTCCCCACTGCTGTCCCTCTGAGGTAAGGCTCTTGCTGACAGCTCCGGCCCAGGTGGGGTGTAGAAAGAAAAGACAAAGAGCAGGCGCTTTGGGGGGGAAGGGGGTGTCCAGGCAGCCAGGGAAGATGGGGTGGGGGAGAGGGGGGGGTTGCACATGCGGACCCTGCAGGCTGGGGCAGTGCAGCCGGCCTCTCCCGTTCACAGGGACTCTGCTCGTGATGTCCCTGCAGACCGGGGTGTGCTGGCAAGCCAGCTTGGGGTTCAGCAGCCCAGCCACCATGACTCTGGCTGGCAGGAGGCTAGTCCTCAGGGAAGCTCAGCATCTCTGGGGACGGACAATTCTCAGCCTTGCAAAGCTCACCTCCAGGCCTTAGGAGCTGTTTCAGAACCCAGCACTGGCGGGCGGCGGCTGCCACCCAGGCCACCTCCTCCTCCTTTCCTTTTCCCTGTGGCTGCTCAGCTCTGAAAGGAACCCAGAGGGAAGCTGAGGGAAGCACAGAGCCTGCCTTCCACCACGAAGCACCCGCTTGCTGGCCGACACGCCTCTCTGTCTCTCTAGCCCGAGACTGACTCCGGCTGAAGGGACAAAGGACCCCATTGACCCTATAGCCTTATGACCCCACCAAGTCTGCCCCTCCCCGCCCCAGGCAGCCAGCGGGGCATTCACTTGGGTAACAGACAGGGGCCACGAGGCTGCCGAGAGGGCATGGCAGGGAAGCCAGGAGGAGCGGCAGCTTGCCGGGCTGGGAAGGCTCGGAGGGCGTGGGCAGTGCCCACCAGATGCCTGAGAGGAGGGGTGGCCGGGGTGCCGGGCTGCCAGGCCTCCTGGCTGCAGTCCTAGGAGCAAAGCAGCCAATATCCCAAAGGGCCAGAGCATGGGGGGTGGGGCAGGGGAGTCCAATCTCAGCCCCAGACTGAGCTGCCCGGGAGCTCAGGGCCTCCCCAGCCGGCATTCCTGCCTCCCTGCCCCCAGCACGCCCCCCACGCCCAGCCGATAAAGCCCCCTTTGTCCGGGCCACTGAGGATCTTCACTCCCATCTCAGCTTCCTGCCTCCTGCCCCCTTGTCCTCTGGTGCCTCAGGAAGAGGCCAGGGCACAGCGAGAAGTGGTGACACCCCCTTCATGCCAGCCAGGGCACCAGCCTAGAGGGGTTGGGCAGTCAGCCCCTGAGCACTGATGCCCACACCCCACCGCCTGCCTCGGAGCAGGTTAATTCCCACCCCTGTCCCCTCAGGACTCCACCCTGCTGCCCTGCGCAGCATGCCCGCCTCTCACATGCCTGTTCATGTGATGCCCCCCTCCGTTTGGCCGGGCCCTGTCAGGGGCAGGACAGAGGACCAGTGGGCAGCTGGCAGCCAGGCCTGAAGGGGTGGGAGCTGCGAGGAGGAGGCCACCTGCCTGCCCTCCATCGGAGTGGGTGGGTTCACAGCCCACAAGACTCTCAGATGGCATCTGGGCTTCAGATGACCCTTCTCTGCTGGCGGACAAAGAGGTCACCATCCTGCTGGGCACATGCCCGGGGCATGCATGGTGGGCAGCAGGAATCTCCGTGCAGTCCCCACACCAGCCCGGGGCCTCGCTGCACATGTGGCCCGAGGCTGGACGTTGGCCACAGGGGGTGGCCCTTCCCCACCGGGTCCTTCCTTACAGGGTCACAGGGTCCGATCCCCACTCACCCTGCAGGGGGCCACGCGGTGCCGCCCGGTGTGCCAGGCTCTGTGGGTGTCTCTGGCCTGTGCTCAGGCAGCCCCTGAGGTGGGCATCCGCCTGGGAGCCGGTGTCCGGGCCCTCTGATCCGCTAAGCCTCAGGAGCCAGGAGGGGGGCTTCCCTTGCAAGGTGCCTCCTCTGGGACAACAGCGCCCCCAGACAGGCAGAGCTGGGGGTGCTGGCAGGGATGAGCCTTGAATGTGGAGGGGTGTGTGTGTGTGCATTGTGCGTGAGTGTGAGTGAGAGTGTGTGTGCATTGTGTGTGCGTGTGATGGAGGGTGCGCGCGCGCCTGTGAGCCGGGCCCCCGCCGCGTGTGGAGGCCGCGGGAGGCCGGGGGCGGAGCCTGCGGGCGGCGGGCGGGGGTCCGGGCGCTGACACCCCGGCTGCTCGGGCTCCGGCTCGGAGGTGCCGCGGGCCCTGGCGCATGGAGGGGCCGCCGCCCCCCGCGCCCCGCGGGGCCGGCGGCGTAGCTGGCGGCATGGAGCAGGTGAGGGGCGCGGGGGAGCAGGTGAGGGGCGCGGGGGAGCAGGTGAGGGGCGCGGGGGGAGCTGGGGAGGAGGAAGGAGGGAGAGGGGTTGGGGCGCCGAAGGACACGGTGGGGTGAGCGCGCCCGGGAGGGATCGCAGCTGCTGCGGGAGGGGTGGGGGCCCCGGGCGGGCGGGTGGGGCGAGGCTCTGCGGGATGAACGGGGCTGGCATGGTGTGTACACACACACACACACGCACACACACGCACACACACACGCACACACACACACACACACACGGTGTGCCGGAGGGAGCACCCCTGCCTCTCCTCACCCGCCCCCCCCTTCCCCGCTCCCAGGGTCCCAGCCCCGCGTGGATCCTGGGCCCCAGGGGCTGCGGGCTCTGCAGAAGGGAGGGGTGACAGGAGGCAGGGTGGCTCTCCCAGGCACACAGCTACCACCCTGAGGGACCCCAAGATACGCTGTCTCCTCTGCCCCTTCACACCAGGGCCCTCTCAGCCCGGCTCCCCTCCTCTCCCGGTCACAGCGGCCGCTGCTGGTCCTTCTTGGCAGTGAGGAGGTGGGCTGGGGTGGGCTGGGCAGCCTCTCTCTATGCCCCCCCCCCAATACAGACCTGCACCCTGTCCAGGCTGGGGGCGCTGTCAGAACAGGCAGGTCAGAGCTGCTGGCCCTCCCCCACGGAGCTCTGCAAACCCTGGGTGAGCGGCAGTTTCCCTAAGAGGGGCGGGCTCTGTCCTGACTGACCTGCAGCCCCAGTTCCGTTTGGAGGGGCTGCTGGGGCTGCCTCGCTTCCCTCTGACCCCCATGTGGTGCCCAAGGCCTGGGTGGGGCCTGGAGTTCGGTGTTTTCTGTTCCCGGGAGGGACCGTCTGGGAGAGCCGGGCTTGGGCTCACCCCCAGGCCCCTTGGGGGCTGTCTGCCTGCAGCAGTGGCCTGGGGCCTGGGCTCTGAACCCCTCCACCCGCTTTAGACTGGGCCGGCCCCCTGCCTCTGGGGCAGAGAGAGGGGCTCCTGGGCTGTCTGTGATGGGGTGAGAAGGGGCATGAGGCGGGAGGAGGGAGAGGGGAAGGGGGAGGGGGAGTCAGGGGCAGGCTGATCCTAAGTTGTGCGTCGGAGAGGGGCCCTGGGAGGGAGGACGAAGAGGTCTGGACATCTGCTTGGGGTTCCCAGTGAGGCTTGGGGTGGGCCTGTGGGCTGGCCTGGTCTCCGGGCCTGCTTGGCATCTTGGTTGTTAACGTAATGGCCAGTGGCAGCTCCAGGAGCGCCAGGCCTGGCCGGGGGAAGGGACTCACCATGATCTGCTGCTGTCATGACTGACTCCATCCTCAGCTCCACTCAGAGCTCCAACAGTATTGGAGGGGAGGGACCTACTCCAGGCTGCCCAAAGGCTCCATGTAAAAGAGTTAATTTAATGGGACGTGAAATCCGCCTCAATAACAGAAGGGGGGCTGGGGCCCACCAGTACCTCCTGCCTACGTCCCCCTGACCGCGTCTCATGGGGTCAAAGCAGCCCCAGGTCACCTCCCTGAACCTCCTGTACTTCCTCTGGGGTCAGCTGCTCCCCCTTTTCCGGCGGACAGAGCCCATCTCCCCTGTTCCCCGGCATCATGGAGGGGAGGAGAGCGCGGGCTCCTGCTCTGCCCTCTCTGGGTGCTGTGAGGCCCCTGCTGAGCGGCGGCTCTCAGGGTCCTGCCAGGCGTCCCAGGGCCCTCCATAGGGAGCACAGCGGCCAGCCCGTCCCTCCACCCAAGGGGGATTCTGCTGCTCAGCACAGAGCACCACCACAGAGGTGCCAGGCTGGTGTCAGTGCCTTAGGCAGCCCCAGTCCGCCAGCCCCAAGGGCATCGCCAGCTCTCTCTCTCTCTCTCTCTCTCTCTCTCTCTCTCTCTCTCTCTCTCTCTCTCTCGATGTGCCGGAAGCAGGGAGCGGGTGGGGAGCTTCTGAAACCAGAGCTGCCTCCCTCCCGGCACTGGGGAAGCGCCTATTTTAAGTTTCCCATGTGCTGAGCCTTCTTGTCAAGCAAAGAATCCTTTTATAGTGCAGAGCCGCCCTGATGCGTCTGTGTGGTATGTGCGGACTTTGGCATGTGGGGTTTCCTTAAAGGGGAGCATGCCTGGAATCTCGCACAGGGGCTGGAATTGCCCTGTGGGGTGTGTGGGGTGGGTGTGGGCTTGCCCCCCACCCTCCCCGTGGTCAGTGCCCTGCCTCTCTGTCCTCTCCTCCTCACGCCCCTCACTCCCCCCCTCCCCCAGGGCTGGCTCCGGGCCAGACAGAGGCGAGGGGAGCAGCTGTTGGGGATTTCCAGAGCTTCCTGGGGGAGGTGGGGGCCCTCTTCCCCTCCTCCTCTCACCCCTCCCCTCTATTCCTGTCCCTCCTCCTTCCCTTCCCTTCCTTGCCATTTCTCTCCTCTCCATTTCCCTCCTCTCCCCTCCCCTCCTCCTTTCTCCGCCAGCCCCACTATGGAAGGGCGTGAGCAGGCCTGTCCTGTGTGCAGGGGTGTGCAGGGGTGTGCAGGCACCAGGAGGGGGCGAGGCAGAGTCCGGGGAAGTGTAGAAAGCAGGGTCGGAGGTCATTTGCTGAACGAAGGAAAAAGCCCTCACACAGGACCATGGAATTTAGCATCTTGGAGCCGGAGGGGGCACCTGGCCTTGCTTGGTGGAGGGCATGCGGGGCAGAAGGAGGAAGACTCAGCAGGAGGCGTCAGCACGTTGCTTCTCCCCGGACCCGGCCCTGCCTTTAGGGAACGGGGCAAACAGGAGCTCCCGGGAGCTGTCACGGGCAGCAGGTGAACTCCTGTTTGTAAAGAGCTCGGCACCTGGCAGGTACTCAACACATTTCAATGTCTCTCCCCTCCACCTTGGAGTTTTCAGGCTCCTGCGAGGTGAGGTCATGGTCCTTATATGTCATCTGCCACCCTCGCACACACCCTCCCACACATTCCAGCCCCCGGCTCTTCCATGGCCAAGTGGCTGCAGGGCTGAGACCCCCAGCCACAGCCACGTCTCCCTGACCCCCCAACGACACAGGTCCCCGACATGGTGCCCCTGAGGGGCTGTCCGGAGGCCGCTGGGCTGGGGTCCCCGTTCCTTGGCCGGTAGCCAGTGTGCTTTGGCCCAGCCTGGCCAGGGGTCTGTGACGTCCCCTGCCCGAGGGGTTTTGCGGTGGGATTCTGCTGACCCAGATTCCTCAGGGAGCGGGAAGCAGGGGTGAGGGTGGGGACCGGCCACACCTATGCCATCACAGATGCCCAGTGAGGTTCGCTCTGGGATGCCTGGAGCTTCTTCTTCCAGAGCCTGCCCCCCCCCCCCGCGCACCCCCTCTGTCCCCCCAGCTCTCAGTCTTCAGGCCTCCTCCCTCTGCCGCTCGCCAGTCGAGAGCCTTCATGGTCTAGGTCAAACACTGCCCCCAACCCTCTCAGTATGGAGGCTCCCGCTTGTGTTGTTTTTTTTAAATATATTTTATTGGTTTTATACAGAGAGGAAGGGAGAGAGATAGAGAGTTAGAAACATCGATGAGAGTCATCGATCAGCTGCCTCTTGCACACCCCCTGCCGGGGATATGCCCGCAACCAAGGCACATGCCCTTGACCGGAATCGAACCCGGGACCCTTCAGTCCCCAACCTGACGCTCTATCCATTGAGCCAAACCGGTCCCGGCTGTTGTTTTGTTTTTAAAAATATATATTTTATTGACTTTTTTTTTTTTTTTTTTACCAAGAGGAAGGGAGAGGGATAGAGAGTTAGAAACATCAATGAAAGAGAAACATCGATCAGCTGCTTCCTGCACACCCCCTACTGGGGATGTGCCCGCAACCCAGGTACATGCCCTTGACCAGAATCGAACCTGGGACCTTTCAGTCCGCAGGCCGATGCTCTATCCACTGAGCCAAACCGGTTCGGGCTCCCGCTTGTTTTGCTCGAGGCTCTGCTCACACCACCCTCACACCATCGTGCCGGCCACCCTTCTCTGGGTCTGCTGCCCTTTCCTGGAATACGAGTTCCTTGCAGGGAGGCAGGTCCATGGTTCAGTGAGCTGTGCCCACCACCCCACACGGCCATTTGCATATAGTCAATGCTCGACAAATGCTGTTGTTGTTGATCCTCACCCGAGGATATTTTCCCACTTATTTTTAGACAGAGTGGAAGGGAGAGGGAGAGACAGAGAGAAACAGCGTCATGAGAGAGACACATCGATTGGTTGCTCCTACATGCATCCCAACCAGGGCTGGGGAACCTGCAACTGAGGCAGCTGCCCTTGACCGGAATCGAATCTGGGACCCTCGGGTCCAGGGGCTGACACTCTATCCACTGAGCCAAACCGGCGAGGGCCAATGTTTTGTTTACTTGAATGAGCTGAGCCGCCCCTTGCTTTGGAGAGGAGCATCTAGGTGAGGCCAGGCTGCTTTGGGGGACACGCCGAGACTTGGTGGCTGAAAGCAGGAGACACAGCATTCCTCGTTAGTCCTGCCTTCTTGCCCTTCTCCACAAGGGGGTGCTCTTTTACCTCCAGTGGAAGGGCCAAGCGCCGCGGCCAGGTTTACGGCCACCTGTCCTATCACCTGCCTCTCCCCTTTGCTCTTCCTTTTCAGCTCAGAGCTTGCTTCGAATCCATATCAGATTGCAGGCAGGCAGGCGGAAAAGGCCTCAGTCTTACAGAGGGGGAATCCGAGGCCCAGAGAACGTTCTTTTCCTCAAAGACTTACAGCTGCCAGGCGGGCAGGATGGGGGCCTGACCCCGGGTCGTGGGGCTCAGTGCTCCTCGGGGACACCGTATAGCACCCTGCTGGCTCCTGGGCCAGGCCTGGTCCTGACCCTGGATGGTCTGCTCTGGGGACTCCCTGACCTTCCCCCCTGCCGTCCCTCCTCTCCATCCATCCCCCCCTCAGGCTGTCTCTCGAGTGCCTGCTCCAGCCTCCCGTACCCAAATGGAAACGTGCCCCACCCATGGCTCACCTGTGCCACCCCCTCCTCTCTCCCACCCTTTCCCGCGCATCCTCTTAGCAGGTAGGATTTCATGACCTCACCCCTGAAGCTCGCCCTCACAGCACCACCTGGCTGCTGCCCCCACCGCACCCTGAGAGCGCCCTCTCTGCCCAACACCGTGCCCCTTCCTCCGGCCTGCTCAGGCTTCCTGGCTGCCTCTTCCTCCCTTACTGCCACGAAGGGTGGGTGGTCCCAGGGCCCTGCCCCACGTCTGGTCTCCTCTCTGCTTTGTCCCGGGAAAATCTGAACCGCACTCCCAGTCTGCCAATGACTCAGAGCCGTGTCTCCCACGCAGGCCTCCCTTCAGGGAGATGCATGCAGGGTTTAAGCTGCCAACCACTACGCCACACAGTCTTAGGGTTAAGTCTGTGGACTCTGGAGCCCGAATGCCTGGGTTCAAATCCCATGTGGTCTTGGGTAAGATATTCGAGCTCTCTGGGCCTCAGTTTCCTTATCCATAAAATGAGGATTATAATATCTATTTCACAGCCCCTTTGTAGGGCTAAATTTGAATAATGCATACAGAAGAGTTAGCATAGGGCTGTGGTCGGCAAACGGCAGCTCGTGAGCCACATGCGGCTCTTTGGCCCCTTGAGTGTGGCTCTTCCACAGAATACCACGGCCTGGGCGAGTCTGTTTTGAAGAAGTGGCGTTAGAAGAAGTTTAAGTTTAAAAAATTTGGCTCTCCAAAGAAATTTCAATCGTTGTACTGTTGATATTTGGTTCTGTTGACTAATGAGTTTGCCAGCCACTGGCATAGGCCATGCCTCCTCTCCCTGAGAAGTCTTGAAACAGAAACTTTGGGGTTGTTCTAGACTCTTCTGTTTCCTTCCCCCACCACCCAGTTGGTCACCGAGTCCCAGGGCCTCTGATGTTTATTGCTCCATGCTCTGGTGCAATGCCCCACCTCCTGGCAGCTCCCACCTCCCACCCCCACACCCTGCCCCACCTCCAACCTACCCCCAACATCAAGCCACAAACATGGCACATCTTCTCTTGAATCCCTGCTCCAGGCCAGGCTGAAGTCTGGTGCCTCAGGCCCAGCCACTCCAGGGTCATATTCCACCGGTGTTTCCTTCCTCATCCCTCCACGCTTCCTGTCCACACACCCTCTGCTTGGCTCCGGTCACACCCACACCCTAGTCCACTCCCTCCTGCTTCCCTGCCTTTGTGACGATAGTCCTTCTCCCTGGAGTGCTCCCCCCATTCCCCATCCCGCCCACACCCCATCCAGGAGCCCGTAACAACGCAAGGCCACCTCCTTCCGGGATCCTTCCTCTGCTCCTCCAGCCTTGCCTCCTCCTTTTCTGGGGTCTCACCCTGGAGTCAGGGGTGGTGAGACCCAGCCCCTCACGGGAAGGAGCAAGGCTTGTCTCTAGATCCCCAAGGGGCACCCCCACCCCCCCATTTCCTCCTGTGTCAGGGCTCCCCATACACATGTGTGAATGGAGAAAGGTGATCGGACTGGGAGGGGAGTTTAGGAAGAGTATAGGGAAGATCCTGGGCTTTCCTGCCTGAAACCCCAGGAGGAGGGTGTGCCGGGAAGAGGGTGGCTTTGGGGGTGGATGGTGGGACGCAGGGAGTGGGGTGCGGGAGTCAGGGACCGGGAGCCAGGGTCGGGGGGAAGGATGGGAGGAAGAGGTCCTAGAGAAGGTGGACGGGGGAGGGCCGGGACAGGATGGGGGTGCGGGTCAAGGTGCAGGAAGAGGTGGGAAGGGCAGCAGGGTGGGGGCAGAGCAGGCTTTCTGGGAAGTGGGGGAGGTGAGTGCCGTGCATTGTGGAGGGAGAAACTGCCTGCCGGCCAGTGTGAGCTCATTTCCTCTCCCGCCTCCTGCAGTGTCTGAGGGTATCGGGCTCTGGAAAAAGTGAGCCAGGGGCACCCCAGGGACCACCGCTCTCCTCCCCTCCCCCACAGCCTCCGCTCAGTCTGCATCTCGGATGCCAGGGCTCCCCCCCTTACACAGACACCCATGTGCTTTGAGAGGAAAGGACCCCTCAGCCAGGGTGGCAGTAAGCTTTGGACCACTGGAGCCAAGAGGCAGAAAGAATCAGAAACAGGAACCCGGTTGAAGATGAAGCAAAATAATAATAATAATAATAATAATAATAATAAAAAATAAAAATAGTGTGATGGATCACAGTTACCCTGTTTCCCCGAAAATAAGACAGTGTCTTATATTAATTTTTGCTCCCAAAGATGCACTAGGTCTTATTTTCAGGGGATGTCTTATTTTTCCATGAAGAAGAATACGGTACACATTAATTGTTAAATGAAAATAAAGGAAATTTATTACCTGTATATACGGTAGTTGTCAACACAAACCAGACAAACTGTGAATCCTACAGTTTTCAAGAATTTACTCATTTATTCAATGACAATCATGTCATCATCTTCTGGAACATCACCATAACAATCCAATTCCTGAATTTCCTGGTGAATTTCTTGTGACTCCATTTCTTTCAGAATCAGTGGACCAAATCTCTCATGTTTAGCCAAGGGGGCCCTATTTTTGGGGGGATGCCTTCTATTTCACTCAGAAGGAAACCTGTAAGTAGGTCTTATTTTCGGAGGATGCCTTATTTTCGGGGAAACACGGGTAGATAGTAGGAAGGACTCTCAGGAGGGGGGAGATAATTCTGGCTGCATGTGACCTTGATGAAGACGGGTGGGGAAAGAAGAGGCGTCATTCCTGCCCCTCTGTCATTACAAGCGCACCAATTCCATCGACTTCCAGGGGATTTGACATAAATTAAATGAAACATAAGATTTAAAAGCAAGTCAGTATCTCCGTCCTCGTGGTCGGCCGTGACCGCTGTCAGAGGTGAGGGGGCGGGGGCTTGGGCCTGGCCGGCTCTCAGGAGTCCGGGTGGCAGTTGTATGAGGTCTTGCCCCAGAAGGAGTGGGTGATTCCAAAGGATAGAGTCGGCCTTCCCGCTTCCCTGCCCTGCCTTATCCACATCACACTCCTGTCTGCCTGCGGCCTCTCCCTTCCTTTCTCCATAATCTGCAAACGGCGGCAAGAAGGCTTGGGAGAGAGGTGGGCATGGCTGTAGGAAAGGGGAGGTAGGAAGGAGGTTAGATAGCAGAGAACGCTGCCCCTCAGAAATGAGGGACCGAGGGGCTGAGCCTCCCCGGACCGGCCAGAGGGACTGGCTCTTTGGGCCCAGCTCAGAGTGAAGCAGGGCTGCTTGTGCCCGGGAGGCCCGAGGGGTCTGGCTCTCACTGCGGCCTGCTGCGGGGAAGGCCTCTGAGCAGCCAGGAGGCCTGAGCCACGGGCCGGCTGGGCGGGCGCCCGGAGGGCTGGGGCACCTGGCAGCCTCCTTCCTCAGCCTCCGTTCCCGGCCTGTGGAAGGTCCTGGGCCCAGACTCGGCCTTGGGAGGCGGGTGTTCAGCTGAGGGGAGCAGGTCCCCCTCGTCCCAAACCCTTGCCCACTTGGGCATCACCGTCTCTGCCCCGGTCTCAGCTTCCTTGAGTCTCAGGATGGAACGTTCCCTAAGCTTCTTTCTGTCTTTCCCTCTCCTCTGTCTCAAGTCTTCCATCTCCGTCTCTGACTTTCCTGGCCCCTCTCAACGCTTTCTGTGTCTCTGTCTCTGCCTCTGCCTCTGTCCAGCTGCGTCTCTCTGCCTCCCTTTCCCTTCCTGCCTCCCTCACTCCCGCTCCACCGGCCAGTCTGTGCCCTGGTCCTCTCTCCCGGGCCGGCCCGGATCGCCGTCTGTTTGGGCCGGTCCCCGGGAGGGCTGGCCCGGACGGTCTCCCGGGGACCACGTCTGGGGCCCAGGCCGTGCTCTGCCCTCCATCCAGCCCCGCTGCCCCCGGCGCCCCGCGGGAGGCGGCGCGGACGCCCCGTCGGGAGCTGGGGGGGCGGGGCTCGGGGCGGAGCTCAGAGCGGCCCCGCCCCCGGGTCCCGGCCCGCGCGCCCCCCACAGCGTCCGGGCCGCAGAGCCGCCGCTGCCGCCCGATGAATGGAGTCGCCTTCTGCCTGGTCGGGATCCCGCCGCGCCCGGAGCCCCGGCCCCCCCAGGTGAGGCGCGGGGCCGGGGCGGGGGGTGGTCCGGGCACCGCCGGGCGCCGGCGGGGGGCCCGGGGCGCGGCGCCCCTGCTCGGCGGGCACGACCCGGGGCGCGGGGCGCAGGCACGGCGGGCACTGCTGGCACGGCCGGCGGGGGACCGGGACGGGGGGAAGGGGGGCGCGGCAGGGGGTCCGAGGGGCCGGAGAGAGTTGCCCGGACAGGAGGTCGGGAAGGGGACGGTAGGCCGGGGCCGGGCTCCGGGGCTGCCAGGGCAGGGGGCAGGGGGCAGGGGGCAGGGGGCAGGGGGCACGGGGCACGGGCCGGGCGGCGGTGCCCGGACCCCGGCGGCCGGCCAGGGGGCGGGCGGCCCGCGCCTTTTGTCCGGTTTCCCAGGCGGGGCGCCGCCGCCGCTTCCTCCGCCCGAGTTTTCGTTTTCCGTTGGCGAGGCCCCGGCGCAGCTGGAGGGGGGGGGGCGGGAGTTCCCGGAGCGGGACGGCCTGGCCCGGCGGCCGGACGCCCCCTCCCGCGCCGCACTCGCCCCCGGGGCCCCGGGGAGGAGACCCGGGTTCGGGACCCCGGGCCCGCGGCGCGGCTGCTCCCGGCGCCCCGCGGACCGGCTGTGGGTGGGTCCCCGCGGGGCCGGGGATTACTCAGCGCCGGGCGCTCCGCTTGGGTCCTTTCATCCGCCAGCTGCGGAGGGCGGGAGGGGCCGCGGGCCCCGGTGTCCCGTGGGGTCCAGCCCCGCGGCTGAGCCCGGCCGCCCGGTCCCAGAGCTCCGGACCGGCCTCCTCCCCTTCCGCAGGCCAGGCGTCCCCCGCGGGGAAAAGTTCCCTGGGGGGTCTGTGTTGGGGTCAGGGTCTGGGCTGAGGCCGGAGGAAGTGGGGGTGCGCCTCCCAGAGTTGGAGCTGGGGGTCTAGCGCTTTGCAAACTCCAGACTGCTGAGTGTGTCTCAGGAGCTGGAGGGACGCGTGCTCCCTTCCCCCCGGACTCCCCCTCCGCCGCTCAGCCAGAGTGCTCCTCATTACAAACTTGAAATTCAGGATGGACAGGGGGTGGGGGTGGAGGTCATTAAGCCTGAGTCCCTTGGATTACACCCCCTCCCCCCACACACACACACCACCACACACACACACACACACACACACACCACCACACACACACACACACCACCACCACCACCACATGCTTCATCTCCAGTCCTCTACCATCTCCCCCCACCTTCTCCTGTGGTCTGGCCCCGGGTCCTCCCCTCTGCCAGGGCAACAGGCCCATTCCCAAAAGTGGCCACGCTCTCCGGCTGAGATGCTGTGCTCATCGGCATTCGATGGGAATCTCGATTACGTCATCTCACCTCCAAACGTACCTCAAAGGCCCCAACCTCAGCCTCTTCCACTTGCTCACATGGTGGTTGAGTCCACCCCCCAAGGGGCTAGGAGTTTCCGGTTTCTGCACTCCAGTCTCTCCCTCTCTCTCTCTCTCTCTCTCTCTTTCTCTCAGAAAGGAAGGGAGAGGGAGATGGAAACATCAATGATGAGAGAGAATCATTGATTGACTGCCTTCTGCATGACCCCTACTGGAGACTGAGCCCACAACCTGGCATGTGCCCTTGCCTGGAACCCAGAACCTTTCCGTCTACAGGTCGATGCTCTAGCTACTGAGCCAAACCAGCTAGGGCTCCCCAGTCTCTTGATGGGAGCCACACGCTGAGAGCTTTTGGAGGAGGGCGCTATCGGGCAGGTGGCTTTAGGACACCATGGGGGACGGGGCAGGCTTTTGGGGATCCCTGTCCAAGAGAGAGGGCCTGGGCCTGGGGACAAGGCCCTGGGTCTGGGCAGCTGGGTGTCGTCGGTGGGCCCCCTCCTCAGGCTGACCCTGAGCTCATGGGGAAAGGGAGCAGGAGGCCGGTCTGGTCCTCCAGGGGTGCAGCATTTTTGGCGTGAGTGGGAGCGGGGGCGAGGGAGGGTGCGGGTACAGAACAGGGCAGTGCGGGAATGGGCAGAGGCACGTATTGCTTCATCCTTCATTGCAGGGATTCTTAGAAGGATCCCATGGTGTGTGTGGTTAAGAGAGTCCAGAGGAGGAGAACGGAGTAAGTTACAACAGGGGGGGTTGCAGTTAGCTCTTGGGGAGAACTTCCAGGGAAAAGCTTACTGCTGCAGCGTCCCAGGCCGGCCTGGGGCATCATGCAGGGAGCTCTCCTCCCCCACAGCGGGTCTGGTAGATTCCCACGGGGCTGGGTTCCACTGCAGAAATACAGACGGTTCACAGGGGATCAGATACAGTCAGATGAGCATATACATTAGTGCCCCCTACAATGTGTTTTTAAGGAGGGGGAGTTTCCTTAATAGTACAGCGGGTAGCTAAGACATGGGTAGCAGTCACTCTGGGCCAGCGTTTATACAAATGGCCTCTTTTATTTTTGCAACACAACCACGAGGTGCGGGTACCGTCGTTCCCATTTCACAGTGGAGGGCACTGAGGCACAGAGAGCTGAGAGCTTGAACAAAATCACATCACTCACAGGTGGCGGAGCCAGGGTGGGGGCCGGCAGTCCGGCTGGAGTCCCTCCTCTCCCCCTGCTGCTCCTCGACTCAGGACCTGCCTTGTCCTGGTGACATTCGCACCCCAAAGCCGGGTTCATCTTGGACACAACCCAAGGTCAAGGTCAGCCTCGTGGAGCTTGGTTGTTTTTCTTTCAGGCGGGGCAGGGATGGGCGCAAGAGGCCTCAGGGTGGTGAGGTCCATGGTTGGTGGGTGGGGAATCAGCTCGTTTACCCCTCCAGCCCCCGGGCCCCCTGCCAGCCCAGAGCACTCGGTCACGGTTCGGTTCATTGGTGTTTTCCTGGCCCGTTGGTTCAAAGGTGAGACATTGGCTTGGTCAGGGATTTGGATAAAGCCTGGGCCTAGTTATCCCGCTCTCCCTCCCTCCCCAGAGAGAGCCATGAATAGGGCCTGTGGGAGCTGGCTCTGCCTTTCCCCTCGCGCCCCCACCCCTCCCAACAACCCGCCTTTAGATCCAGGCCCCCCTGTTCCACTTGAAATGGTGCCAGCTCATCAGTAGGGCAGTGCCAGTTCGTGCCAGGCAGGCATCTTCTCCCCACTGCCTCAGTGGGGCAGCAGGCTGGGGTGGCCCTGGGACTGGACTCAGGGGCGAGTTTAAAGCCCTGTGGGGAGGGAGCATATTCATCAGCTGTCAGTGTGGGTCAGGACCAGAGGGGTCTTCTCTTTTAAAAAAATATATTTTATTGATTCTTTACAGAGAGGAAGGGAGAGGGAGAGAGAGTTAGAAACATCAATGAGAGAGAAACATCCATCAGCTGCCTCCTGCGCATCCCCTACCGGGGATGTGCCTGCAACCAAGGTACATGCCCTTGACCGGAATCGAACCTGGGACCCTTAAGTCCACAGACCGACGCTCTATCCACTGAGCCAAACCGGTCAGGGCCAGGGGGGTCTTCTTGTCTCAGTGGGGAAACTGAGGTAGAGCGTGCCCAATGGCAGGCGGCCTGTGAGTGGTGGACACGGACCCAGGTGCCCTGATTGCCCGGCCCCCAGGCCGTGCCTCCCCACACACCGTTGGTTCTGTCCCTCGTGCCCCCCTCAGTGCGGGGTTCTGGGACTGGACCCAGGAGGGAGAAGGGAGGGCGGAGAGGAGCAAGGACGAGTGGACAATGTGTCCTGTTCATCTCTGTGTCCCTCGTGGCCAGCACAGTGCCTGGCACAGAGCGGTTCCCCATAAATGTTTGTGAAGTGCAGGCCAGGGAGCAGCCTGTCTCTCCTCCCCCTACCCCTTAGCCTCCCAGGGCACACCGGGCCTCGCTCTGCCCCAGGCATTGTGACATGTGGTCTACAAGCCAGTCTCCCCGACCAGACTGGCATTATTTGAGGGCAAGAAAAATAATAATAGCAACTACTTCCGAAGTGCTTACCACTCTAGGTAGTAGGTGCATTATCATCATCCCATCTGACAGGCAAAGACATTGGCACAAAAAAGATTACATGGCTTCCTCATGCCACACAGCTGGTGGCAGGGCCAAGGAGTCGACCTTGCTCTTAACCTCATTCCAGGCAGGCCCAGAGGTGTCCTGTTTATCTTGGTAGCCAAGAGCCTGGCACGCAGTGCTGTTTGTTGACTGACCCAATGACTGACAAGAGTATGGACAAACCTCAGAATTTGATCATCTAACCCCGTGGTCGGCAAACTGCGGCTCGTGAGCCACATGCAGCTCCTTGGCCCCTTGAGTGTGGCTCTTTCATAGAATACCAGGGCCTGGGCGAATCTATTTTGAAGAAGCGGCGTTAGAAGAAGTTTAAGTTTAAAGAAATTGGCTCTCAGGGGGAATCTCAATCGTTGTGCTGTTGACATTTGGCTCTGTGGACTGATGAGTGTGCCGGCCACAGAGCTAAGCCTTTGGCAGTGGCCGGGATTGGTGTCTTGGGACGGCAGCCGAGAAGTGCATCACCGTGTCCTCTGCGCCAGGAGTGCCTGAGCCAAACCTGGAAAGAAAGGGAGACTCACACCCACACCCGGTCACGAGTGTCCTCCACTGCTTCGCAGGGGCCACTGGGGGCCCCCCGTCCTCGGGCTTCTCTCTTGCCCTCCCTTCTCCCACAGTTCCAAGGGGACAGTGCTGGGCAGTGGGCACATGGGAAAGGTCTACAGACTGGACTAATGAGGCCTGTTCCTTTTTTCATCTCTCCGGCCCTGACATGTTCAGCTTCATAGTTGGAGGGCCCACGCGTGTTTGGTTTGGGCAGGGCCGGTCATGGACACCAGTTCTCTCTGCCTCACAGGAAGGGGTGCTGGATTTCCAGTCCTAAGCCCTAAGATGGCAGGGTCATCTCCTCCACCTGCTCAGGCCTGGGTGCTCCCAGGCCGGTGACTGCTTCCCCTCTGACTCCCCCTGCTCCCCATGTGCCGGTTTGAATGAACATCAGACTCCATCACCTCATGTACTGACAGAGGCTGGTGGGGGAGCTGGACCGGAAAAAAGAAGACTCCGTGTGGGGTGGGGCCTGTCCGGCATGGCGCCTGGGCCCTGACTTCAGCCTTGCCGAAGTTCAAATTTCAGCCCTACCCCTTGTTTACCATGTGACCTTGGCCAGGCTCATTGTTTTGGGCCTCAGTTTTCTTGTCCCTGAAATAATCCCTCCAAAATTGTTTTGGATTTAATGAGGTAATATAGATAAAGTGGCTGACATCTGGTAATCTGCGCTCATAGTAACAACTGTGATTAAACAAACAATCATCAATGGATGGAAATGAGAACAACATACTTTGGGCTCAGTAAAGGGAACCCTCTATGGTCTGAGTAATCCGAAGAGGAAGTGAGCTGCCCCTGGAGGTGACAAGGGCCCCAGTCGGAGGAGGTGAGCAAGCCTCGGCTGGACCAGAGAGGTTGCCTCAGAGAACCCGACGGGCTCTGCTTTGGGATTAGCGCCGCCGTGTGGTAGGAAACTGGGGACTGGCGAGAGAAATGAGAGGTTCGCTGCTGTGCTGGGAGGTTCCTCCAAGGCCCGGGAGTCCTGGAAGACTTCCTGGAGAAGGCGGCCTGTGAGCATGGGCATGGTTCTGATGGGTGGGAGGCCCTTGCAGGCCTGCAAGGGGCTTGGTGGTTGAGGGGCCGTGAGGCCCCAGGACCCTCGTCCTGAAGTCGGCCCCAAGGCTGCCTCCACATTCTGGCTACCCAATGGGGCGGGTGTTTGGTGGCGGTGGTGGTGGTCATGGGGCAGCTGGTAGCTCCCTGTCTCCCCCAACCCCTAACGCCCAGTCTCTCCTGGAGGAGGGACCAGGGCTACTCCCAGTGGCAAAGAGCAAAGGCCTGCAAGGAGCGGAACTGGGGAAAGAAAGACTTCTTATGCCCAGTGCGTTTGGGGGTGTCTGGGGGTGGGAGGAACAGTGGAGCCTTTGTCCCCAGCCGCCGGGAATCTGGCCGAGGAGCCAGCCCTGGGTCTGGCTGGGCTCTCCCAGGCAGGTCCTCTTTGAAGTGACCCTTTCAAAGCTCAGCCTGAACCCCTGGGTGGAGAGACAGCTTGGGGCGGGGTGCAAGGAGGACAGATCTGCCAGCCAAGGATGGAAGCAGAGGCAGTGTCTGTGGGCAGCCTGCGGGAGGTGTGTGGGCTGGAGGAATGCGGCCAGGCTGGGGCACTGTAGGAGCCTTGTGGGAGGGTCTTGGCCTCCAAGTGGGGGGGTCAGTATCGGGAAGGGCAGAGTTCATTTTGGCCCTGATAAAGGTTCCTTTGGCTTTTATCATGATTTCTGTCTGATTCTGGGTTCCTAAATTCATAGCTTCTCTCTCTTTTAGTATTTTATTGAGTTTTTACAGAGAGGAAGGGAGAGGGAGAGTTAGAGGGAGAGATCGATGAGGTAGAAACATCTATCAGCTGCCTCCTGCACACCCCCTACTGGTGATGCGCCCCCAACCAAGGTACATGCTCTTGACCAGAATCGAACCTGGGACCCTTCAGTCCACAGGCTGACGCTCTATCCACTGAGCAAACCGGTCAGGGCCTTTCTCTCTTTTTTTAATTTCCTCAGAGGCTGTGAGACTTCCTTGGGGAGAATGGGCGTGGGGGATGGGGGTGGGGGTGGGGCTTAGCCTTGGTAGGAGAATGGGGTAGAGAGCTGGGTCATCAGAGCTTTTCCTGCCCCTGGGAGCCCCCAAAAGGCTGACAGGGCGGGCTGAAGTGGAGACGCCCACCCTCCACCACAGAGATTCCATGTCTGGATTGTTCTCCAAAAGAGGGAGAGGGGCAGCGGGGGAGGGGGGACAGAGGGGGTGGGGGATGTGGGGGGGTGAGAGAGGAGTTCCCTAAGAGGAAACAGCTTCAAAAGTTTCAGCTGGCGCCCTGGCTGGTTCAGGTCAGTGGATAGAGAGTGTCAGCCTGTGGACAGAAGGGTCAGCCAGTCAGGGCGCATGCCCAGGTTGCAGGCTCCATCCCCAGCGTGGGGCACGCAGTAGGCAGCAGATCTATGATTCTCTCTCATCATTGATGTTTCTATCTCTCTCTCCCTCTCTCTTCCTCTCTGAAATCAATAAAAATAAGTTTTTTTTTAAAAAGTTCCAACCGGAGATAGGCCGCCCCTACCTCCCTTCCTCTCCATTTGACTCATGGGGAAACTGAGGCCCAGAGGCAGAGGCAGAGGGCGAGGGAGAGGTGAAGTGGGAGGAAGAGGAGGATGGGAGCCAGCTGAGAAGGGAGCTCGGGGCGTTGAGTTACAGTCCAGGGGCAGGGGAGAGTCCCCAGTCTCCTATGACCCCTGTGATTCCGTGGAAGGAGGGCGGGAGGAGTGGGTTTCTGTTAGATTTTGTTTGTTTGTTTGTTGTTGTTGTTTTTGATTGAGGAGTGGATAGTGGAGCCTCTGGCCGCCCAGGTGAGAACCCTGTCCTGATGCTGTTTTCCACACCCCAGTCTCTCGGCATCATGGGCCTCTCTGCACTTGGGGAGACTCCCCTAAATCTCCCTTCCCTCCTCCCGGGATGTGGCCCTGGTTCCCCTCCCGAGAGGGGGAGGAGGGAGCTGCGGGCCGAGGTCCTGATGGGGCTGAGGCGGGCCTGGTCCTCTCCCGTATCTTGCAGTGGCATCTGCAGAGCTGAGCCTCATTAGTCTAATGAAGCCTTGACGCTGTGCCCCCTCTGCCCTGCAGCACCTGTGGGGGTGATGGGGCAGCTGAGGTTGGGTCTGTAAGAGGAATGAGAGCGAGTCAGAAAATGGGGGCCATGCCACAAGGCTAGGGCTGCTGACAGACAGAGGGAGAGGCACACGTCTCATCTGACCAGGGTGGCTCAGTGGGTGAGCATTGACCTATGAACCAGGCGGTCATTTATCCAGGCACATGCCCGGGGTTGCAGGCTCCATCCCCAGTGGGGCCGTGCAGGAGGCAGCTGATCAATGATTCTCTTTCATCACTGATGCTTCAGTCTCTCACTCCCTCTCCCTCTCTGATAGGAGGGATTCATTGATTGGCTGCCTCCGGTATGCCCCACACTGAGGACTGAGCCTGAAACCCAGGCACATGCCCTGATTGGAACTGAACCTCGACCACCTGGTTCACAGCTCATGCTCAGCCACTGGGCCACACTTGCCGTGCTGTAACATGTTTGACAGAGGATGTCAAGAAATGCTCTGGACTGGCAGACAGGGTAGATGCAAACCTCAGAACCTGTGGCTATACAATCTTAGTGGGGCTGCTGGGTGGCAGGGAAACCAGAGAAGAACCCCCTTGAGCGCAGGGCTGTCTTTTTCATCCAGATCCCAAGACCCACAGAGAGCCCGAAACTCAGGAAATGAGAGGGCACCAAGTGAACAAAGGCCGGTTGGCATTAAGATCTGGCTGCTGCCTAGTTTTCCCAGGCACGGAACCTCCAGGCTCTGCAGTCAGGTCCTGCTCCTGCCCCAGGCTGCAATTAGGGTTAGAGCAAGACGGCACTCTGCGGGAGCCAGGCCTGGGAATGTCCTTAATGGTCCTGGGCCACACCCCGCCTCCCAGATAACACTTTCCCTGCACTGTGGGACCCGAGCATCTGGGAGACACTGGCATGGAAAAGGTCCCAGCGGGAAGGAAAGGGAGATGTGTGCATCTTTATATATATTTCAGAGAGGACGGGAGAGGGAGTGAGAGATTGAAGCATCAGTGATGAAAGAGAATCATTGATTTTATTAATTTAAGAAAATCCCTTGTGGACCACCAAACTAAGATTTGTTAAGCATCGTGTGGGTGCCAGACCCTCAGTGACACCAGCCCACGGTTCTGGAATGTAAGGAAAAGGAGCGGGGCTGAGGTTGACTGACTTGTTTGGGGGTACCCAGGGGCAGGGCAGGGCAGGGCTGGGGACTGGGTTTTGGCCTCTAGTCCAGTGTGCTCCCCCCACTGCGGTCACTGGTGAGGAAAGGGGGTGTGCCATTCTGAGGCTGATCTGGCGCCGGGGCGGGCAGAGACGGTGCCTGAGGGTGGCAGGCCCCTGACAGAGGGGGCGCGGCCTCCCGGGCACAGGATCGGTGGAATTGCAACCAGGGCCACTGGGGCTTGGGAGCCGCGGACGCCAGGGAAGCGGAAGAGGGCGGAGGCCCCGCGCGGAGCCGAAGGACGAAGGACGGGGCGGGCGCTCGCTGATCCTGATCCTGTTTGAGTGCCCATTGGGCACGCGCTCCCAGGCCGGCAAAGGCCCGCCAATCAGATACGCCCGCTGCTCCTCGTTTACATGACCACGCCCCTCCACTCCGGCCACTCAGGCTTCGCCCCGGAGCGTGCCTCCTCCGACTCCGCCCCTTTTCTGGCCCCGGGGGCGGGAAGAGAGGGGCGGGAGCGGGAAGAGGGGGCGGGGCGGGAAGAGGGGGCGGGGCGGGAAGGAGGGGCGGGGGCGGGAAGAGGGGGCGGGGCGGGAAGGAGGGGCGGGGGCGGGGGCGGGGGGCTGCGGGCGGACGGGCGGACCGCGCTGCCAGCCTGGCCGCACTATTCATAGCTCAGGGCTGGCGTGGTTCGCATACTTGGCGTTTCTCACGTCTGGCTGGCCCGAAGCTGTCGCCCCTTCGCGCTCCTCCCTGCCTCCTCCCTCCTCCCCTTACCTCCTTCTCCCTCTGCCTCCCCCCTACCTTCATCCTCTCTGCCAATCTTCTGGGAATCTGGAGTCCGAAGTAGGAAACTGAGGCCGTGAGAAGGGGCGCGCCTTTGGGCCGGGCCTCCCCGGAGAGCCTGGTGGGAAGGAGGCATGTCATGCGGTGGCCGGAGCCTGGGCTCTGTGGGCAGACAGACCCCCAGACAGACCCACCCTGGTCCTGGGCTTGAATCGGAGCTGCCACTCGCTGTGGGACCCTGGCAAGCTCCTTAGCTCGCAGTCCGGAAGTCCGCCGTCTGTCCGGGAAGCTTTTCAGGAGCAAACTGAGACCTAGAGGATAGGGATCCGTCCAGGGAAGGTGAGGGAGGGGAGAGACAAGGTTATATTCAGAGATAGGGGACTGTGGATGTGGTGGGCCAGCCCTGAGTGGACCCCAAGGACTTGGCCAGCTGGACTGAGGGGACCGAGGACTGCAAAGGGGATTGAAGCAGCTTCCCCCCCCACACACACACCCCTTATCCTTATTCCAGCACCCCCACTTTCTGGACCTGGTCCCCCTGAGGAAGGTGTAGGATGCAAAAAAAAAAAAAAAATTAGACAAAGATCTGAAGCAGCCCAGGCAGACACCTCCCAGAGGCTCGCTCTGAGGAGAAGCTCGCCCATCCCTTCGCAGTCAGAAATGGTAGGCCCAGCGCCCACCTGTGCCAGGAGCCGGGGACCTGACACCAACGAAGCAGCCGGTGCCTGCCTTCCAGAACTCACAGTCTTGGGGTGGGGTAGGAAGAGGGTCAAAATAGCCTCATAAGTTTATAGACGCCAACTCAGGAGTGTGTGAGAGGGTGCAGAGGGGCCAGGCCTGGTTTGGGGCCCAGAGGAGGTGTCTCTGGGGAAGTGACTTTTTTTTCTTTCCTGAGAAATCTAGGGTGGGTAGTAGTTAGTCAGGGTGTGTGTTGGTAAGGCAGGGAGGGAGCTGGGGGAGAGAAACAGCATTCCAGAAACAGCATGTGCAAAGGGCCTGTGGCTGGAACTGGAGGAGGCCAGGGTAGGGTAGCTGGAACACAGGGAAGGGGTGCGGTGGGTGTGTGCCAGCCCGGAGGCCTGTCCCACAGAGTCTGGTGGTCATAATGTTAGAGCAACCAGTCTGGACTGCCAGGGGAGCGATGGCAGCTCGGGCAGAGCAGTGGACACGGTGAAGGGGAAACAGAGTTCGCTCTGATGGGCCATGTCACCTCCCACTTACCAGTTCCCCAAATGCTTTCCCAGCAACTTTGTCAGGCCGCTAGCCCCAGCTCTATTTTGTAGCTGAAGAAATAAGAAAACCCGAGTGACCTAGCTGGGAAAGGGCTAGGGCCAGTACCAAGGGCAAGTGTGACCCTTTCTCTCCATGTCGGCCTTCTCGATGCTGGGACAGTGACCTCTCTCTGCTCCTGTGGGTTAGCCCAGCATTTCCTACCTACCAGGCTGGGGCTTGGAGGCAAAGGGCCAAGATGGTGTGCGTGTGTGTGTGTGTGTGTGTGTGAGAGAGAGAGAGAGGGAGAGAGAGGTCCCAAGAGGCTGTTCTGCTCTTAAATGAGGTCATGCATGTGCAGCCTGCCTGGCATATAGTAAGGACTCACCAACTATTAATACGGGGCCAGGCAAACTGGTGAGGGGTAGGAGCTAGGGCTGAAGGCAATCCCATCTGTCCTCTCCTGACCCCAGAGCCCAGCCCAGAAACCGCTCAGCTCCCTGATGGGCACGAGCCAGGGGAGGCTGTCCCCGCAGAGCCACCGTCCCCTCCGCCCTCCCCCTGCCTCCGGGCATCGTGGACTGGGTGAGGGAGAGGCTCAGCTCCCAGGCGGGTGGAGGGATGACCTGGGCAGGCTGGGCAGGGCCTGGCTGAGGGGGTGGGTGGTTTCAGGGGTGGGGCTGAGAGCCTCCCTTCACAGGGAGCCCCGGGTGCCCTGAGGGAGACTTTCGGAATCTGCAGAGGCCTGCCCTGGGAGGAGATGTGGTCTCAGCGTGACTAGGGCTGCGCTCTCCCCTGAAAAACAAACAACACAAAACAACAGCGGGTGCACCTGCTGCCTTTGCCCAGGTGGTCAGACAACAGGCAGACCTTCATAGGGAGAGCCACTCCCGGAGTCCTCCCCCCCTCCTCCCGGCTCCGCTGAATGGCTGTCCCGTGTGGAGTCTCGGAATGGATGTGGTGGTTTGGGAGAAGCGTCAGTGTGTGCATTCTCCTGCCTCCAGGAGTGACTGCCCTTAACTCCGTCTAAGAGGCTGTAGCCTCTCTCCAGTGCCCCTTGAGCGAAGGGGGAGCCTTCCTAAGGTTCTGCAGTCGCCTGCTCCCCTGGAGGAGATGGAGAGGGTGGTCCTGGGTGTGGTTGGGCTGAGGGGCTTGGAGGATGCCCTGAGAGGCAGGGTGAGGGAAGGAGGGCCGGAGAGTGCTGTGCTGGGCCAGCAGGGGGCTCTGCTGCACACGGGACCTGCCTGCTCTCTGAACGGACTGCCTCCTTCCGTGGGCAGGCATGTTTGTCTTGCAGTGTGCGCCCAGGAGAGCATGTGGGAACAGGAACTGGCACGTGTGTGCGCACCCGTGTGTGTGTGTATGTTATGGGTGCTTTGTAGGCTTAGCATAGACGTGTGCGCTGTGCGGGGTCAGCCCTCAGGGGCGGGGACTTTTCGCCCAGCTTTTGTAGGAAAGTTCTCCCAAGGTCCTGACACCATGGGCTAGGGCCTCCCCAGAGTCGGTGCCTCCGACAGGTCAGCCTCTGACAGATGGCAGGTCCTCATCGATGCCAGGGACCTACGGCATCAGAGTTCAGACTCCCTGCAGCCCCAGAGCTCCCCTGTGCAGGCAGTACGAGGGCCTCCAAAAGTGACAATGAGGGTCTGAGAGGCAGGGAGAAGGCTGGGGAGGAAAGGTCCTCCAGGCAGGAGGCTGCCAGCTGCCCCGGACAACCTTCTGGCCCCCAGTGGGAGATTTATTCACTTGTTCTATCTGCTTCCAACAAGAGTTTTTTGGTTTTTATTCCCATTTGAATACTGATCTTGCCATTTTTTTTTATTGTGGTAAAATATACATAACATAAAATACACCTTTTTTATTGTTGTTGTTAATCCCCCACCCCCCCTCGCAATCACCGCACAGTTGTTCGTGCCAATGAATTCTTCCTCTTTTTTTCTTTTTTGCTCAATCCCTCCACCCACCCCCAGCCCACCCCCAACCCCCTGACAGCTGTTAGCCCGAGCTCAGTCTACGAGTCTGTCTCTATTTTGCACGTTAGCTCCGTTGGTTCATCAGATTCCATACACCAGTGGAATCGTACAGTGCTTATCTTTCTCTGGGCTCGTTTCACTTAGCATAGTGCTCTCCAGGTCCACCCATGCTGCTGCAAAGGGTAAATTTCTCTCTCTCTCTCTCTCTCTCTCTCTCTCTCTCTCTCTCTCTCTCTTTACAGCTGATGAGTATTCTGTTGTGTGAGTGTGCCATGGCTGTTTAGCCGCTCTCGGGCGGATGGGTGTTGGGAGACCACGTTTTGCTTATCCATTCTTCGATGGATGGACATCTGGGTTGTTCCCACCGCTTGGCTTGTGAGGAACGCCGCCTTGAACATGGGTGTGCACATATCTGTTTGAGCCCCTGCTGTCTTATCTTTCGGGTACAGAGGCGAAAGTGGAATCGCTATGTTTAATTTTTTGAGGAACCACCATACTGTTTTCCATAGCAACAGCACCATTTTGCATTCCCACCAGCAATAGCATAAGGGTTCCAATTTCTCCACATTCTCACCATCAACGAATAGCTATTGAGAGCCTACTGTGTGCAAAGCATGCTAGTAACACAAACCTATACCTGAAAGTCCAGTAGCTCCTGTCCTTACGCAGCTCTCAGCCGCTGGGGGAGACACAGGCCATGCCCCTGTGCTGTCTCCAATCTGAGGAGAAAGACATAGGCCGTGACCTCTGGGAGACCCTACCCGGGGAATATGGGGCAAAACAAACAAACAACAAACAAACAAACAACCCCAACCCCGCTGGAGGGTGCTCCCAATCCGAGGGAGGAGGCAGAGGCCCTTCTCCCAGACAGACCGGAGACCGGATGGACACATGGAGGCAGGCATGGAGACATGCGGGGCTGCTGAGTGGAGTAAATCAGGGGTTGGAGAGGGCTTGTGGCCACACTGGCCTGCAGTTGCCTAGGCAATGGCCCTGCTGTTTACTTTGTGGCTGGCTCTAGACTCACCCTTTTCCTCAAGTGCTCATTTCCCACTGTGGGGAGAGATGCTCCTCTGGCGTCCTCCCTCCCCCAGGAGGAAATGGGCGCTCTTGCTGGGAAAGGCCCTGCCAGCCTGGCACTTTTGCCAGGTCCCTTGCCCGCGGAGAGCAGGCCCCGTCCTGGTGTCTCACGTCACCCACCTCTCCCCACTCCCACAGGACCTACAGGACAGGCTCTGGTCCCTGCAGGGAAGGGGGGCTCCCGACGGTTCCTCTCAGCTTGGGGAGCATTGGGGCATGTCGGAGCCTGCGGGGGGCTGGCAGGGGGAGGTGGCCGTGATGCCCACAGGAGGGGGTTCACCTGGCTCTGGGCAGATCTCCCTGCGGGTCTGCATGTGTCACCGCATCTTTGTGTGCCTGTGGCTGAGCTGTCTGTATGTCTCAAAGTGAGTGTGGTGGGCGTGTGAGAGTGTGAATATCCAAAAGACAATCCAGACAGCTTGCATTGACCTTGAGGGCACTATGCTAAGTGAAAGAAGTCACACAGAGAAAGACAGGAACTATGTGATCTCACTTAGACGTGGCATCCTAATAAAAAACACTCCAAACCAAAACCCCCACCAAGCTCACAGAGGACGGATTGGTGGTGGCAGAGGCTGGGAACGGGGGCTGGGTGGGGGAAGGGAGTAAGGGGGGTATTGAGGGAGTTGGCCAAATGGGTGAAGGAAGTCAAAAGGTACAAACATCCAATTCTAAAGTAAGTCATGGGATGTAATGTTCCGCATGGCAACTATCTGTTAATAATACAGTGTTACATATTTGAAATTGCTAAGAGAATAGATCTTAAACGTTCTTATCACAACAAAACATTCTGTAACTATAGATGATGACAGACGTTAACCAGACTCATTGCGATCATTTCAGTGCATACACATTTTGAATTATTATGTTGTACATCTGAAACTAATATAATGGTGAATATTAATTATATCACAATCAAATATTTTTTAAAATATATTTTATTGATTTTGTACAGAGAGGGATAGAGAGTTAGAAACATCGATGAGAGAGAGTCATCGATCAGCTGCCTCTTGCACACCCCCTACTGGGGATGTGCCCGCAACCAAGGTACATGCCCTTGACCAGAATCGAACCCGGGACCTTTCAGTCCCCAAGCCGACGCTCTATCCATTGAGCCAAACCAGTTTCAGCACAATAAAAATATATATATATATTTTTAAAAAAATATATTTTATTGATTTTTATACAGAGAGGAAGGGAGAGATAGAGAATTAGAAACATCAATGAGAGAGAGTCATCGATCAGCTGCCTCTTGCACATCCCCTACCGGGGATATGCCCGCAACCAAGGTACATGCCCTTGACCGGAATCGAACCCGGGACCCTTCAGTCCCCAAGCCGACGCTCTATCCATTGAGCCAAACCAGTCCCGGCAATATTTTTAAAAAATATATTTATTGATTTCAGAGAGGAAGGAAGAGGGATAGAGAGATAGGAACATCAATGATGAGAGAGAATTGAACCTGGGACCCTTCAGTCTACAGGCTGATGCTCTATCTACTAAGCCAAACCAGCTAGGGCGCAATAAAAGATTTTTTTTTTTTAAATAAAGGGAAAACAACAAAAAAAATCTTCCATTTATTGAATCCCTACTATGTGCCCAGGGCCTGTGTGTGTGCTAAGGACTTTCTTTAATTTACTTAATTCTCCCAACAACAGGTGAGCTGGAAATTAGTGCCATTCCCATGTGGTCGGTGAGAAACCGAAGCTCAAAGAGATTCAGTGACTCTGGGGAGGTCTCACAGCCAGAAAGAGGTAGAGGCGGGACTCAGACCTGTCTGCCTCCAGGGCTGCAGACCCCATGTGCTCGCCCCTGGGCCACGCTGACACTGAAGAACTAGGTGATACTGATCCTTGGTCCCCTCGACCACTGAGATGACAGTGATATTTCTGGCATTGCAATTGCTCCCCCGCTTTTCCTCCCCCACTCCTACCCTCTCTCCCCCCTCCAGTCAGCCTTCCTTGGCTCTGGCCCAGTGTGAGGGTGGGAGAGGAGTGTCATGACTACCCCAACTCAGGGCGAGCTTGGTCCTGGAGGGGAAGCATGAGTCTGGAGAGACTGAGCTACGCCCTGTCCATGGGCCATACCAAGCGCTCCCGGGACCAGGGTTACCGCAGGCGGAGAGAGCGGGGAGACTCGCAGGCCTGCCGGGCCGGCTCCTCTGCTCGGCCTGCCGGGGCATGTCCGGGTTGTACACAACCGGCTGGGAACCAGGCATCTGAGCGGGGCAAAAGGGTGGAGGAGGACCGAGGGGGCAGCTGCCCTTGGACGAGGAGACTGGGTCAGGGGTTGGAGGCCCAGGCGTGGGAGGGCGAGATGCCGTGGGTATGGCATTGCCGGCATGCCTGGGATGGAGGGACTGGCGGTGGATTCGCTGATGGGTGTGAGGCGGTGGGGTGGCTACAGATCGCGTTTGGTGCTATGTGACCGCTGTACGGTGGCTACAGATCGCGTTTGGTGCTATGTGACCGCTGTACGGTGGCTACAGATCGCGTTTGGTGCTATGTGACCGCTGTACGGATGGGGCGAGTTGGAACTTCTGAAGTGCCTGTTCGTTCTCTTGGGGTGGGAGGTACTGTTCGTCTCCTGATCTAGGGCCTACAGAATTGACCCCAAGTCCCTCTCTCTCACTTCCGAACCACTAGCCCTCCCAAGGTGTCAGTTTTCCCCCTGGTATCCCCTGACCTTGGGCCCCAGGACTCTCTCCTCGTCCTGCTCCTCCAGCCGCGGCCAGTCCCACTGCTTCCCTAACAAGCTGGGTGCTCTTGGGCCTCTGGCTCAAGGGCTGACCCGGGAGGCCCCTGGCCCCACCCTCAAACACTGTCCTCTCTCCGGGAGAAGAGGCCCCGAGCCCCTGATAAGGCCCCCAAACCCTGTTGATATGGAAGTTTCCATTTGTTCTGGATGAAGGCAGCTGGCTCTGGCCTGACTCTGGACCTGGGAGGACCCTAACATTTCTCGAGCTGGGGTTCTAATAAGAAGGCTCAGGTGTTGTCTTATTCTCCCAGGCGCCCGGCACTGGCACAGCACCTGGCCCACAGCAGGCACTCAGGCACGGCTGTTGAAAGGGTGAACAAGAGGGAAATGGAAACAGGTCTGGCTTAGGCTTTAGAACTTGGGGATCCGGTCCCAGCTCAGTAAAAGTGAAGCTTTGAACCAGTCGCTTTTCCTCTTTGTGCCTCAGTCTCTACATCTGAAAAATGGGTATTAAACTATTCCTGGACATCCAATTCTTAGGATAAGGGTCCAATAAGATAAAGCGAAGTGCTCTGAAGCAGTAAGAGATGATTATCTCATTTGGAGAGAAGACTGGATGCCCTCCCCCTGGTAGTGCAGACCCCAGTACCTGCCCCAGGGACCCTCAGGGAGATAAGGTTGAATGGATTTTGCAAGCTGGTCAAACTAGAGGATGATGGGAGGCCTGCTGGGCCGGGTCATTCCTGATCTGCGGGGAGGAAGCTGGGGAGGGTGTAGGGAAGGAGGACTCACGCTAGGCAGGAAGGCTTGGAATAGAATCTCAGCTACGCCTGGTATTTCCCAGTCCTTGGCCCCCTCCCCCTCCGCCCTCGGGGGCCCACCCCACATTCCTTTCCCAGAGGAAATGGGGGAGGGGGCCTTAAGGCTCCCCAGGGCTGGAGGATCATTTATTCCAACTATGTACACCCTTTGAGGCCCTCCTGTGCACACCCCCTCCCGAGGTCCCCTAGGAGGCCGCTGGGGCTGAGGGGGAGGAGTGTGGGTTTGCGCTGAAGCGGCCTGTTACCTCCGTTGTGGGCCTTGCTGTCCCGGCCCAGTCAGAGGGCAGGAAACGGGCATCATCTCTGTCTCATCGTTTCCCAGATGTCTACTGCCCTGGACTCAGAACCCCGAGTCACACAGCAGCACCTGTTGGCTATGAGAGGGGAGAGTGACTCCATTTCCTCAGAGCCTGGGGCACAGGGAAAGGAAGTTAGGTGTCTGGAAGGACGCACAGGCGGGGTCTGAGACGCCAGGCCAGGCTGAGTTCGGACAGCCCCGTGGCCTTCGCCCTCTGCGAGGGGCCACCCAGTCTGACGCGGCTGGTGGACATCTTGGTGCCTCCAGCCGGGCTCCGAGGGCCTGGCCTCTGGGGGATGTGACATGTGACGGAGGCTCAGGGTGGGGTGCTGATGGAGATGTCATGAGTTCTGCTCCCGGGACGGAGGGCCTTTCCCTCCCTGCCCCAAGCCCTCCTGACTCAGCGGCCGTGGCAGCCTCACTCTTCCCGTCCGGCTTCCGCCAGCGTGGGGGCGGGGGTCCAGCTCCTGCACGGGGGACCAGCAAGCAGCAAACAGGAAACAGGAGAACAAAACCGCTCCCTGGCCCCCGCATGCCTCACTCTCACCCTTCTTCCTCCGTCCTTCTCCCTCCCTCCCTCCTGCTCACCCCTATGGCCCCTATTTCTCCTCCCTCCGCCCAAGGACCCTCTCCTCGCTGCGCCCCCTGCCTCCCACAGGGGGCACTCCCCTGCCTCCCACAGGATCCACCTTCAGAGCTGTCCTTCCTCGGATGGGATAGGAGCCAACTCTTCGGCTCATTCTCCCTCTGGGTGGCTGCCACAGGGGCCCAGAACTAGAGTCTTCCTCCCCACACTCCTAGATTGGGCTGGACCGCAGCTGCCTCCTCCCGCCCCCAGCCTCCCTTCTCTGACTGCTGGCGAGAGTTTGGGAGTAAGATCCCGCATTGGAGTGAGGGGCCCGGGGTTTGGAGCCCCGCTGCTTCCCTAACAAGCTGGGTGCTCTTGGGCCTCAGTTTCCTTCTCCGGAAAAGAGGTCATAGCAGCGACCCCAGGCCACGGTGAGGGGCTGTGGGGAGAAGCATGCTCTTTGTGGACAGTCAAGTGGGATAGAAATGGAGGCAGCAATTACAGACGGAGCAGCCAAGGCCTCTGCCAGCCCCACCCGGGAAGGGGAAGGGGAAGGGGAGGAGGGAGGGTCTGCCATCAACATGGCTTCCTGTCTGACTCACACGCCAGGGATGGGGTGGGGGCCAGCGTGGAGCCATTGTCAGCGTGGTGGTGGCCCCTCTAGGCAGAGCGAATGGGAAGGGGTCCTGGGGACCCCACAGTGATGGTGGGGGCTGCACCTGTAGCCCTAGGGTGTGTGATGGGAGGGAGGGCTGCTCCCTGTGCCCGGCAGAGTGTGTGCACGTGTGTGTGGCTCACGCCTGTATGGAGTGGGCTGGCTGGGTGGTATGTGCATGTCATCTGTCTGCTTTTGTGCGGGTTGTGGGTGTCTGTGGGGCGTATGGGGGATGGTTTTTTTTTTTTTTTGGCGGGGGTCGGGGTGCTTTTAGGCCACAGTGGGTATGCTTGCAAATGCGTCTCTGTGGGATGTGTGGACCAAACATATATGGGAGGGTGTCCAAAGTGTGTGTGCATACAGAATGGAGCCCACACACCGAGTGTATGTGAGGGGAATCGTGTGTTGATATGTGTATCTGTGGGGTATGTGGACATTGGATGAGTGAACAAGTGTGTGTGTGTGTGTGTGTGTGTGTGTGTGTGTATGGGTGGTTGAGAGGGTGTGAGGTCTATGGATGTGTGCATGTGTGCAGGTCTATGTGGGTGGGAGGGTGTATGTATGTGTGCATGCATGTGAGGGCATGTGTACACATGTGGCTGTTTCTGTGAAGGAGGCGGGGTGCAGGGAGCTGTGAGGGGGGTGCAGTGGGCGTGGCAGTGGCTGCGGGGCCTGTGTGTGGGTGTGAGTGGGTGTGAGTGTGGGCTGGGGCGCGGGGAGGGACGGGACGGGCCGCCCCGGAGGGGGAGGCGTCTGCCTGCGGACTCGCTGGCGTGCCCGGGCCTGGCGCCTTCAGCCCGGAGCGCGGGAGGCCGGAGCCGCCCCGCCGTCCTGCCGCCGTCCGCGCGGGCCGGCCGTCCCCTCGGGGCCCCCGGGCCCTGGGCCCGCGGCTCTGGGGGGCGGGCGGGGACCCCCGGGGCCCGCCTGCCACCGGGAGCACCGAGAGCTCCGACCGTGGGGCGCCGAGGAGCGGCCGCCGGCCCCCGGGAGGCGCGCCCCGCTCCGGAAGCCGAAGCCGGGCCGCGGGCGCCATGGGGCCGGGGCCGGGGCTGCCCGCGGGGCGCGGGGGGCCGGCGCTGGGAGCGCGCCGTCGGGGTGGACTGCAGCGCCCCCGAGCCGCGCTGCCTCTGGCTGCCCTGCGGCCGCGGCCACCGCCACGCGCCCAGGCCACGGCGGACCGGGGTGAGCTCCGGGGGCGCGGGGGGGGGCGCCGGGGGGCGGGCCGGGGGGAGCTCCGGGGGGCGCGGGGGGGGGCGCCGGGGGGCGGGCCGGGGGGAGCTCCGGGGGGCGCGGGGGGGGGCGCCGGGGGGCGGGCCGGGGGGAGCTCCGGGGGGCGCGGGGGGGGCGCCGGGGGGCGGGCCGGGGGGAGCTCCGGGGAGCGGGAGGGGTGAGCTCCGGGGGGCGGGCCGGGGGAGCTTGGCGGGAGGGGGAGCTTCGGGGAGCGGAGGGGGGAACTCCGGGGGGCGACCGGGGGTAGCTCCGGGGGGCGGGCCGGGGGAGCTTGGGGGGCGGGAGGGGGAGCTTCGGGGAGCGGAAGGGGGGAACTCCGGGGGGCGACCGGGGGTAGCTCCGGGGGGCGGGCCGGGGGAGCTTGGGGGGCGGGAGGGGGAGCTGCGGGGAGCGGGCCGGGGGGAGGGGTGGAGCTCCGGGCGGCGGGAGGGTCGGGCAGGAGAGAGCTCCGGGGAGCAGGCCGGGGTCGGGGCCAGGCGGGCCTCCGGGAGCTGGGCAGGGTAGGGGCCACCCACTCCCTGTGATCTCTGAGCTGCGTGCGCCCTGCGCCCTGCGTTCCGGGACCAGGGCCCCCGGTGGGGAGGGGGAGGAGCTGAAAGATGCCTGGGGGTGGGGGTGGGGGCTGTGAATGAGAGCTCTCCCAGGGTGCTGGGAGACAGCGGGCTGGTGGCGGCCTCCGGGGGCTCAGCCTGCTGGTGTGCAGGCAGCGGGAGGATGGAAGGGACCAGGGCTGTTTGGAGAGATGCCAGGGGAGCTGGGGCCCGGGGAGCTGGGGCCCGGGGAGCTGGGTCCCGGGGAGCTGGGTCCCGGGGAGCTGGGTCCCGGGGGGCTGGGGCCTGGGGAGCTGGGGCCTGGGGGGCAGGGCCTGGGGAGCTGGGTCCCGGGGAGCTGGGGCGGGCAGGGGCCTGGAGCCAGAGGCAGGCAAGAGTGCCATGAATGGAGTGGTGGGCACCCCTGCTACCTCCCCCTGGTAGTGGGCCGGGCACAGGGGCAGCCTCCTGTGGGTAAAGGAGGCCTAGGCGGCAGGGTGTGAGCGATCTGTGGGTGAGGATGGACAGGTAGGAACGGGGTGGGGGAGGGGACCGTGTTTCTGATGTTGGGGATTGACCCGGCTGGTGGGTGTGAATCACAGTGGGCGCCGTGCCCAGCGGGCGCGCTGTGCTCCCCGCAGTGACCTCTTTATGCTCCTGGGGGCGGAGCAGGACTCCTGGGTCCGGGTTCCTGGTCTCGCCAGCCCAGCCTGGGCCTGCTCTAATTTGTGGCCCTCAGGCTGTCTCCCTTCCTCCAGAGACCGCTGGTATTTCTGATGCCTCTTTCTTCCCTGGCACGAGGGCGGGAACTTTGGGAAATGGGTCTGGGGCCGGAAAGGATGAGTGGTGTCCCCTGATCTCTGTGCCTATTGCAGAGAGCAGAGTTGGGGGTGTGGGCTGTGGGTGTACCCCATCCCAATCTAACCACCTTCCTGCTTCCCACGGCGCCTCCTGTCTGCCTCTGCCTTTGCCGTTAGGAGACCCAGCATTGTCCCCAGCCTGGGAGGCGGGAGGAAGTGTGCATGTGCCCTAGCGTAGAAGGAAGAGGACTTCCCACTGCCAGGCTGTCCGTGGGCTGCAGGGCGGGCTGTCCGTGGGGCTGCAGGCGGGCTGTCCGTGGGGCTGCAGGCGGGCTGTCCGTGGGGCTGCAGGCGGGCTGTCCGTGGGGCTGCAGGCGGGCTGTCCGTGGGCTGCAGGGCTAGCTGTCCGGGGGGGGGGGGCGGGGGTGGCTGCAGGGCGGGCTGTCGGGGGGGGCGGGGCGGGGCTGCAGAGCGGGCTGCCCGGGGGGCTGCAGGGCGGGCTGTCCGGGGGGGTTGCAGGCGGGCTGTCCGTGGGCTGCAGGCGGGCTGTCCGTGGGCTGCAGGGTGGGCTGTCCGTGGGCTGCAGGGTGGGCTGTCCGTGGGCTGCAGGGCGGGCTGTCCGGGGGGGTTGCAGGCGGGCTGTCCGTGGGCTGCAGGGTGGGCTGTCCGTGGGCTGCAGGGTGGGCTGTCCGTGGGCTGCAGGGTGGGCTGTCCGGGGGGGTTGCAGGCGGGCTGTCCGTGGGCTGCAGGGTGGGCTGTCCGTGGGCAGGGTGGGCTGTCCGGGGGGCTGCAGGGCGGGCTGTCCGTGGGGCTGCAGGGCGGGCTGTGGGGGGGGGGGGGGGCTGCAGGGCGGGCTGTCCGTGGGGCTGCAGGCGGGCTGTCCGGGGGGCTGCAGGGCGGGCTGTCCGTGGGGCTGCAGGCGGGCTGTCCGGGGGGCTGCAGGGCGGGCTGTCCGTGGGGCTGCAGGGTGGGCTGTCGGGGGGGGGCTGCAGGGCGGGCTGTCCGGGGGGGGCTGCAGGGCGGGCTGTCCGTGGGGCTGCAGGGCGGGCTGTCCGTGGGGCTGCAGGGTGGGCTGTTGGGGGGGGGGGCTGCAGGGCGGGCTGTCCGGGGGGGGGGCTGCAGGGCGGGCTGTCCGGGGGGGGGCTGCAGGGCGGGCTGTCCGTGGGGCTGCAGGCGGGCTGTCCGGGGGGCTGTCCGCGGGCTGCCAGGCCTCCTCTTCGGGCAGCAGCGTGGTGGCTGGGGCTGTGGCAGCGGTGACCGCCTGCCACTCTCAGGGGCCCGGTTGGAAGGGCGGGGGAAGGGGAAGAGCGGAGGGAGAGGCTGAGATAAGGGGGGGTGCACCGTGCCTGGCGGGAGGGAAAGGAAAGAAGGCCTGGCTCCTGCCCTGGATTACAGGCAGGCCCCCCAGAGGTCGCGCCCCCCTTCGCCCCCGGCAGCTGGCAGCTCCGGCAGGATGTGCGCGGAGGAATGGGGGGCATGCGGGGACCTGTCTCAGCCACTTCTCGTCACTGGGGCAGCTGGTGGCTTAAACCTTAATCCCGGACACCAGCAAACAATGGGCCTGCAAACGGCTCCGCTCCGAGCGGGCGGAGGGCGTGCAGGGGCGGCTGCCACGCGGGAGCGGCTGGGCTTCGGAAGGCGGGCAATGGAGGGTCTATGAGGCCCTCTCCTCCCCATCGGTTCATCGCCCGGTCAGCAGGGATAGAAATCCAAGGGAATTCAGACCTCAGCAGAACTCGGAGCATTTTCCCCTCTGACCCCCACGGGGCTGTGCATCTGTGTGGGAGCATCCAGGCAATCGCCATAGGTTGAGGGGACGGAGGGCCATCGCTGGACCTCCAACGCCAGGCCGGGACCCCAGCTCTTGCTTGGAGCCTTGCGAGGACAGTGTGCTCACAACCTCATCCGGGTAGTTTTCCAGATGTACCTGTTAGGATGGTCACCTCGGTCCTCTCGTACCCACCCCTAACCGTGTCCTCTGGGGCTGCCTCTGTCCTATTTGTCTTTCACCTTCCCAGCCCCACGCAGAGTTCCCAGCATCGGCCTGGACACGGGCAGGCTTCCTTCCCCCGGATGTGCTCCCCGGGGGGCGGATGGACAGATGATGGAATTTCTTAGTATCGGATTTGAGAGGCCAATCGGAGCTTTCTCCAGCTGTTAGATGGGGCAGAAAGGGGGGCTTAACCGTAAAGTGGAAGCTCCTCAACCCAGAACTAGCGGCCTTCTTCCTTCTGCACCCCACCTCGCCTTCCTTCCCGGTGCCGAGGAGGAGTGAGGGGTGGGAGGACTGCTTAGGGTGGGGATGAAGGACCTCCTCGTCCTCAGAGGGATGAGGTTAGGAGGGCCCATTCTGTTCTTTTAAAAAATATATATTTTATTGATTTTTTACAGAGAGGAAGGGAGAGGGACAGAGAGCTAGAAACATCGATGAGAGAGAAACATCGATCAGCTGCCTCCTGCACACCCCCTACTGGGGATGTACCTGCAACCAATGTACATGCCCTTGATCGGAATCGAACCTGGGTCCCTTCAGTCCCCAGGCTGATGCACTGAGCCAAATGGTTCAGGGCCATTCTGTCCTTGGCTTCCCTTTCCTCCACTCGGCCCCCTGCCTCCCTGTGAACACATCTCTCCGGTCACTCACTTTCCCTCTGAGAGTCTGAGCAGGGGACTGAGGGAGCCCTCTCTGAGGCACTGTCCATCCTCTTGTCTCAGAAACAATCCTGTGTGTCCCCAAACCCTGTCTCCAGACAGGTCATCCTGGGGAATCTCAAGTATTCCAGTGGGTGGGCCAGAGGGCAGCCAAGTGTCCCCCCCTCCCCCACTCCCCGGTTTCTCACTCTGCTCCACTGAATCAGCCAGGCCCCCCTGGTGGCTCTCAGTCCCCCCTGCTCCCCTTGCTGCTCCTGAAGGCTGTGTGTGGGGGCCAGCCTGGCTGTGCATGTGTATGTCTGCATGTGTGGCATGTGCTGTGTGCATGAGACTGATTCTGTGTGGCGGTGTGCACATCTCTGCGAGTCGACATGAGTGCGTGTGTGTACGCCTGTGTGTGTGCACTTTGCACATGAGGGTGCTTGTCTGGGTGTCGCGGTGTGTTCTGTGTGCGTGAACCCATGTGGACATGTCTGCGTGTGCATACGTGTGTGAGCATGTGTGAGGTTGTGCAGCGGCAGGAACGAGCTCAGACAGCAGCAGGCACTGCGTGTGCAGCGCCCGGCACACAGTAGGTGCTTGGTGAACATTTGGTGAGCTGAACTGAGCCCACGCCTGGCTCACTGCAGCGAGTCATTTCTTTGGAGGCAAAGGCGTTACAAGGGGATTGAGAGGAAAGAAAGAAGGAAGAAGTGGTTGGGCTGATGAGTGTGAGAGGGGAAGGAAGGCCTGAGGAGGAGGAGGGTGCCTGGAGCCCCATGGACCCGCCTGGTCCCGGTCAGGCCCTCTGGGCTGCGGGAGGCAGGGTGCAGACTTGGGCTGTGCGTCCCACGGCCGCTCACCCGCCTCCCCGTGCTCCCACAGCTGCCGCTGGGCCCGAGAGATGGGTGCTCTCCCAGGCGCCCACTCCCCTGGCAGGGGCCGCGGACGCTGCTGCTGCACAAAAGCCTCCAGGATGGCTTCGGCTTCACCCTGCGCCACTTCATCGTGTACCCGCCCGAGTCCGCCGTGCACTGCGGCCTGAAGGTACGTCCCGCCGCCCGCCGCCCTCGCCGCCCCGGGAAGCCGAGCTGGGGAGAGGAGAGCTCTGCACCGGCCCCTCCTGCACGCCCTCCTCCTGCACGCCCTCCTCCTGGGGCCTGGGCGTCTCATCTCCATCTTCTCAGGAGCAGGCGGGTGGCTGGTTCAGGTGGCCGCCCGGAGGGGAGGGAGCCAGGGTGCTCGCTCACACCTCGGACTCTGGTCTCTGGAAGGGGAACAGCCTGCTCGGAGAGACGCAGTCCCGGGACCCCCTTGTCCACCGGCCACTCCTGAGCGGGGTCTCTTACCCCCTCCCAGCCTGAGCTCTCAGGGAGGCTGTCCTGACACACACCGCTCACCCCCTGCAGCGCCCGGCCTGGGCTCTAGCCCCGGGACAGCTCCTCACTCACTGCACATCTCTGAGCTTCCTCTTCCTGCTCGAACCCGAGGCATTTCTCTGCTTGATCCTGAGGGCCCTTCTAGCCCTCATAAATGTCAAGGTCTTTGGGTCTAGGAGTCCGCTGCTCAGCCCAGCCCGCAGTGTCAGCTGGGAGGAGGGGTCCCTTCTTGTCCTGGCTGGTGTGCCAGAGTCCTGGGTTCCAGCCCTGGCTCTGCATCTGAGTCCAAGCTAGCAGCCCTGGACTAGTCACCTGTCACGTGGGTGATGTGTGGGGGGTTAGATAAGATGACGCCAGAGGTCGGATCCTGCTCTACACTGCTACTCCTGCGGCCCTTTGTGTCTGTCTGTCCTCCTCTCATTGGTCTCCTCCTCAAATCTAGTGCCCTCCCCCCTCCCTCACCAGGATGATCCCAGAGGCCTCCCCAGGGGTCCCCTTGACTCGGTTTCTTAGCCCTGAACCCTGATGCCGGAACCCTCTTCTCTAACTGGTATTCCCACACCCACTCTCTCCCACTCAAGCACCTTCACTGGCTCCCTCTTTCTCTCATTCAACCTCGAATGCTCCCGCTTGCCCTCTGGCTTGCTGGTGTTGACTCTCCTTCTGCTCAGCTGGCTCAGTGCTGCATGTACTTGCTTATTTCTGATACCAAGGCCTGCACACTCCACCCCTCACCCAGAATGCCTTCTCCCAGGCCTCGAAGGCCCCTCCCCCAGAGGGACACTAATCAGGCCTGCCCTCCCCTTCTCTAAGAGCCGATAGCCACTGTTTGCACTTGTCACGCCTGCTTATCTGTGTCTGTCCGGGTTCTCTGTGTGTGTAAGTATGTTTGGTTCGAGCTCCCCAAGGGGAGGGGTCATGGGTCCCCCATGGAAGTGGGGGCTGTCAGTTGGCTGAGATGCTGACCTGGTGGGGACAGCGTGAGAGGGAGCTCACGTCTTCGGGGAGTCATGCCTGGGACCTGATGTCCCCATGGCCACCCCTCCTGCCTCCCGGCGCGGGGCTATTTGGAGAAGATAAGAGGGCGGGCTGCTGGGTAGGGAGATGGAAGGGGCCCGCCCAGGAGGAGCTGGCCTCCCGCTGGGCTGCTGAGGCCGGGCTGAGGGCCAACCCCACCTCTCTGTCGCCCTCAGGAGGAAGAGCATGGAGGCCGAGGAGGAGGTAAGGAGCGCCCCTGGCCCTCGACGGCTGTTCCTGTCTTTGTTCTTCTGTGTGGCCGCTCTGGACATCTGTGTGTTCTCTCTCTCTCTCTCTCTCTCTCTCTCTCTCTCTCTCTGTCTCCCCCCCTCCCCCCATCTTTTCCCACATTTGTCTCCCTCTGGGCCTTCCCGCTTCACACTAGAGGTGGCACTGTGAGGAGCTATTGATTTCTAAGACCTGGCCCCTCCCGGGAGTCACCCCCAGCCTAGACTGAGACACACGCAGGCTGCAGGGCTGGGGAGTGGGGGGCTGATGGGGGGGCAGCTGGTCAAGGGCTGTCCTCGTGGATACGCCGGCATAAGGGGACCCTGGCGTCTTTATCGTTTCCAGTGTGAGCCCCTGGCTGCCGCCCTTGCTATTTCGCTGGGTCCCTCCCTGGCACCCAGGCTCCCAGGGTGTTCAGGCAGGACTCCTTGGACAGCAGCCTTCCTCCTCGCCACCAGGGCTCCTGCGGGGAGGCCACGGGCACGCTCTCGCCCCGATCCCCATCCCAGAGGCCCGTGACGGGGGAGGGCCTGTGCTGTGTGTGTGTTGTGTGTGTCTGTGTGTCTGTGTGTGAGCCTGTCTGTCTGTCCCACCAGAGAGTGAGCTAAGGAGGGGAGGAATAATGTCTCCTTTTCCGTCTGGCATCTGGGCCCCTGGGGGCGTGCGGGTCTGTGTGTCTGTGTCTGTGTGAGTGTGAGTCTTCTCTGAGTGTGTAGCTGTGCATGGGTGTGACTTCAGCAGCTAACCTGGCTGATGCTCAGCAGGACCCTCCCCCCGGCACCGCCTGGAGCCCATGGATACCATCTTTGTCAAGAACGTGAAGGACCAGGGCCCCGCCCACAGGGCTGGGCTCCGCACAGGTGAGCTGTCCCAGTTTCCGGCTCCCTGCGCCCTCTGGGTCTCTCCTGCCTACCGGGGAGGGACTCTAGGACCCAGGAGTGAGGAAGGCTCCTGCCGCCCGCTGCCCATCCAAACCCAAACCGGCCAGGGGTTCTTAGGTGGGGCCTTGGCCTGCTCACACGCGGTCCTGTCCCTTGTCCCCAGGAGACCGGCTGGTGAAGGTGAACGGGGAAAGCGTCATTGGGAAGACCTACTCCCAGGTCATAGCTCTGATCCAGAACAGGTGAGCGCCCCTGCCTCACTCCCCCAGAGAAGCTCTGCCCGCTCCCTGAGCCCTGCCCCCACCCCCTTGGCCCCGGGGGTGCTGTTCGCCCAGGCCCCGTGGCCTCGCTGGGCCTGACCCCCTGCCCTGTCCCCGCAGCAATGACGCGCTGGAGCTCTCCATCATGCCCCGGGACGAGGACATTCTCCAGCTGGTGAGCCCCCTGCAGGCCGGGGCAGCCCGGGGCCGCGGGCAGAGCAGAGTGAGGGGGCAGCACAGGCTGGCATTGCCCAACGGGGGTGCCAGGCCCATCCCTGGGCTGGGGCTGGTTGTTGCTTCATTCAGGGCTGCTCGGGGGGAGGGGGAGGCGCCAGGCAGGCAGGCGGATTCCTGCCAGGCTATCTGGAAGGAGAGCGGCCCAGCGGGCCCTGCCAGACGGGCACGTTTCTGTCCACTCCGGGAGACTCCTGCTCCCGCCCCTTCTCGCTGCCTGGCCCCAGTGTGTGTGTCCACACACGGGCACACCCCGCTGTCGTGTGCTCTTGTTCACACCGCACACCACACAATACACAAGCAGAGCACGCCAGACACACAGCCACCTCATCACCCCTCCGCACGCCTTCATCCACACGCCACTCCCTGCGGGACGTGATACACACACAGTGCACCCAGCCCAGCACACCGAGCACACGCCACCACACACGGCCTCCCCATGCGTCACACATGCTACCACACAGCCCCTCAACACACGTGCTCGCACTTCTCACCTCTCACTGACACCGCAAACACGTGCTGTTGTCACACACAGATGCCCACAAACATCCCAGCATGCTTCAGCCCAGCCGGGTGCGAGCCTCACCAGCACCGCAGTCACCAAACCCTGCACCAAACCCTCCCCCACGGGCACTCGGCGCGCCTGAGCTCTGCGCCGGGCACCGAGGACACCAGGACACTGCAGGCAGCACACCCTGCTCTCACACGTGTACCTGCTAACCCCGCACACTCCACGCTCACATACATGCCACACACATGCACAGGCTGCCTCTCTCTGTTCCCCCTCCCAGCCTTGACCCAGAGCCCAGGGCTGTCCTCTCTGCCCGGTGCCTGGTGCCCTGGTCTCAGGGATCCCAGCCAGATGGCAGCTTGCTTGCCCCCAAGGTCACTGGCCCCCAGGGGAGGGCTGAGTGCCAAGCCCCAGAGGCCCCGAGAGCCACTGTGCTGGCTTCTGCCCTGGACGTGCTCCCATCATCCCTGCAGTCATCGTGCCCGCTTGGCACCGTGCCCCTCTGGGAACCTCCACCCCCTGACCTCAGTTGTCCCCGGGCCCTTCCTGGCGAGGGGGAGGCAAGAGTGGGGGTCTAGAGAGGTGTGGGGGTCCCCATCTCAAACACCCTGCCCATACACCCCACGGCTGAGGCTAGGCGAGCTGTGAGATGGTGCTCCACCTCCAGCCCGGAGGGGGTGACAGGGCAGGGCCTGGGGCGTGTCCTCCCACTCCCTCTTCAGCTGGGGGGGGGGCAAGAAACAAGGGGGGCAAGAAAGGAGGAGGGCAGCCACTCAGTCTCCCGCGGGCAGCCCCAGATGTCAGCATCTGGGAGCCTCCGCGGCCCCCCCAGCCCTGTCCGCCGGAGGGTGGGGCGCAGGCATTCCTGTGGTTGGGAGCCAAGGATGAAGGCCAATGGGGCCGCGGCAGCCGCTGACGCCACCGCCGACGCTGCGAGGCCCCTCCACACCCATCCTTCCCTCCATCCTCCCTCCGCCTCCGCCGCCGCCGCCCGGAGAGCCGGTGGGGGCCCAGGGCAGCGCCGGGAGGGCAGGCGGTGGGGCGCGGGGGCAGGGCTGGGGGTTAGCGAGGAGGCGTGGGGGAGGGGAGGCGGGAGGATGCCGCCGCCGCCCGCGTGATGCGGGAGCCCGCCTGCGGAGCCGGCAGGATGGCAGGAAGGAGAGGTATGTGTCCCGCCCGGCCCTCGGCCCGGGGGCTCCGTGTGGGGTGTGGTGTGGCTCCTTCTGGGGGGCATGTGCCGGGACTGGGGGTGTAGTTATTTGTGTGTGCGTCTCATTGTGTTTGTCTGTCTGTGCTAGTGTGTTTCTGGGTGTGTGTTTTCCTGTGTCTCCTATGGTGTAGTGTGTGTGTGTGCGCTTATTTGGTTACATCCTCGCCCCTTTGATACTCACCCTGAGGCAGGCCACCGGCAGCCTGTCAGGGCCAGGCCAGGGTAGGGCCCCAGTGCTGCTGCCCCTGGGGGCTGCCTCCTTTTTTGGCCTGCCTGGGCACCGGCCTGTCACTCCTCAGCATGCAGCGTCAGCCTCAGCTCCAGCCAAATTCCAGGCCCGGGTGGCAGAAGGTGGCCCACGGCCCCTCAGCCCGGCTGGCCCTTCCCCCAGCCTGGCTCAGAGGGAGCGGGAGGTGAGCTCGGTCCTCCTCACCCCCCAGCCCCCGGCCAGCCCCCCCCCCCCCATCCAGGGGAAGCTGGGACAGCTGGGCTTTCTGGCTGCCTACCACCCCTCCCCCCCAGACACACCCCTTAGCGGCTTTCTTCTCTGTCATTTGCCACCTTGACTGGTCTCTGGTGGGACTTCCCGGCTCCGCCCGCCCAGGGGCTGTGGGCACTGTTGGACAAGAGGAAGCAGGGAGGCAGCTGAGGCCAGCAGGGGGGAGGACCCCAGAAAACAGATGTTGGAATGTTTGTGGCTAAAGGCAGTCCTTGTCATAAGTCTTAGAGAAATCCTGGCTCTTTCTCCAGTGTGAGTGTGTGTGAGTGTGTGTGAGTGTGTGTGAGTGTGTGTGAGTGTGAGTGTGTGTGTGTATGTGTGTGTGTGTGTTTGTCTGTGTGTGTTTGTGTGTGTCTGAGTGTGTGTGACTCTCAAAGGCCTCTTATTTCTGTCCTCCACCCACTGTCTTTGGAGCACACCACCCCCCCAGCACTGCTCCTGCCCGGCCCCTCTCTGTCATCTGAGCTCGGGGCTCCGGCGGGCCTGCCCGCTCACCTCCTCTGTCCCCGCCAGGCCTACTCGCAGGATGCCTACCTGAAAGGGAACGAGCCGTACTCTGGAGAGGCCCAGAGCATCCCAGAGCCGCCCCCCATCTGCTACCATCGGAAGACGTACGCCCCGCCAGCCCGGGTCTCCGCCTGGGCCAGCATGGTGCCTGAGCCCCACTCAGCACTGCCCAACGACCCCCGGAGCCCTGCTGCCTGGAGCGACCCGGGGCCCCGCGTCCCCTCGACCGCCCGCACCCATTTGGACAACCCTCCTTCGGGGATGAGCCAGCCCCGCCCCAGCCCTGGTGCCTTCCCCCACCTGCCCTCCGAGCCCCGGACACCCCGTGCCTTCCCGGAGCCTGGCGGCCGGGTGCTCCCCAGCAAGCTGGAGTGCCAGCAGGCCTTGTCACACTGGCTGTCCAACCAGGTGCCCCGCCGGGCGGGGGAGAGACGGTGCCACGCCATGCCCCCTCGGGTCCGCAGTGCCTCCCAGGACCGGCTAGAGGACATGACTGCCCGCCACCCGTGGCCCTGTTCCACCTCCCAGGGTGCCTTGAGCCAGCTGGGCCAGGAGGGCTGGCACCGAGCGCGCTCAGACGACTACCTGAGCCGGACCACCCACTCAGCGGAGGCGCTGGGGCCGGGGGCCCTGGTGTCGCCCCGATTCGAGCGCTGTGGCTGGACTTCCCAGCGTCCATCGGCCCGCACCCCAGCCTGCCCGTCCAGAGACCTCGCCGGGCCCCAGGCTCCAGCCCCGCCTGGTCTGCAGGGCCTGGATGACACGGGGTACATCGGGTACCGGAGCTACAGCCCATCCTTCCAGCGCCGGACCGGCCTCCTGCACGCCCTCTCCTTCCGGGACTCTCCCTTCGGAGGACTGCCCACCTTCAACCTGGCCCAGTCCTCCGCGCCGTTCCTGCCAGAGGCCTCCGACCCGCCCAGTACCCGGGCTGCTCGGCCCGAACCCAGCGCCCGGGCCCTGGAGCCGCCCGCCGAGGACCGCCGAGACGAGGTGGTCCTGAGGCAGAAGCCTCCCACAGGCCGCAAGGCCCAGCTGCCCCCCGCGAGGCCGACGAACCGCGGGCTCGGTGACGAGTCCTCTGAGCCAGAGGCCGGCGGCCGCGGGGAGCGCCCGGGCAGGAAGGTGGCCCCTCTGACCGCGACGGAAGACTCTCTGGCGTCCATCCCCTTCATCGGTGAGCGGCGGTGCAGGCGCTGTCTGGGCCACGTGGTTCTCTGTGCCCGGTTGTACCCACACTTGTCACCACGGGAAAGACTCCGGGTTGGGTGTTGACAGGATCAACCTGTTTCTTTGTCTGTCCATCCATCCATCCATCCATCCATTTTTCTCTTCCTCCCTCCTCTCTTTGCTCTTTCATTCATTTCTTTCTTCTTTCCACTCTTCCATCAGCCTTTCCTTCCACTCTTCTTCCATCCTTCTAGCTTTTCTTTGTTTCTTTCGTTCTTTGTTCTTTCCATCTATCCTCCAACCTTCCACCCATCTAGCAAGGCGTTGTGTCAGGCACTGTGCTGGGCTCCATGGGGATCTGTGACCAGACAAGACAGTCCCGTGGGACGGGCGTGTGATGGGAGTGCAGGGGCTCTGGGAGACGGAGAAGGGCCCATAGCCTAGATTGGGATGGTGGCCAAGGAGAGAACCTTCGAGAAAGGAGATTCTGGCTAAGCCTAGAAGGCCGAGAATGAGTTAGCTGGGGGAAGAGTGTTGAGGGGGAGAGACTGGAGTGTGCAAGGACCTTGAAATGATAGAGGCAGATGCCCTGCCCGGTCATCAAAATGCGCCCGGAGGGACCTTGTCAGGCCAGGGAGTGTGGACTGTATCCTGAGAACCGAGGGAATACGGAAAGTTTGCCGCCTCTAGGACAGATGTTGGACAAGGGAAAGACGAGAGATGGGGAGGCCAGGCGACTCCCGGGTTTCTTGCTCGCTGGAGGAAATGGGAGGGAGGAGGGCGGGGAAAGGTTCCAGGTTTGTTGAATCCGAAGCACTTGTGAGGGAGCGGGGTGGGCTGGGCTGGGTCTGGGGGCTTGGGAGAAAGGTTGGATGCAAAGTCATGGGACTGGAAGCCGGGGGCTGAGAAATGGAGCCGGGCTCGTGAGCTCACGGTAGGGTAGCTGTGGGGAGGAAGCGAGGAGACCCAGGCCTGGCCCCCCACCGCCAGGCCCCCCTCAGCCAGCCTCAGTCTGAGGGGGCCCCCCACAGCCAGCCTCAGTCTGAGGGGGCCCCCCACAGCCAGCCTCAGTCTGAGGGGGCCCCCTACAGCCAGGCCCCCCTCAGCCAGCCTCAATCTGAGGGGGCCCCCCACCGCCAGGCCCCCCTCAGCCAGCCTCAGTCTGAGGGGGTCCCCCACCGCCAGGCCCCCCTCAGCCAGCCTCAGTCTGAGTGGCAGACACAGCTCAGTGAGCTCCCAGGTGGAGAGGGAGGTAAAGCTTTACTTTCAAAGTGCTCCCAGACTGAGGGGGAAACAGCCCGGCCTTCAAGGAGCCTGCACCTGAAGCAGGAGACGGTCTTTATCCCCAAGCAGCCCCCAGTCTGGCTGGGGAGACACAGCCCCTCCCTCAGGGGCATGGTCTCAGAAGGGCACGGTCTCAGAAGGGCATGGTCTCAGAAGGGTAGCTCAGCCCCTTACCTGGTGCCCTCGCTGTGCTGGGGAAGGCAGGGGCTGAGCCTCCTTGATAACAGTCTGGTTGGTGGGCCCCCGGGCTGTGGGCATGTTGTCAGAAGGGCCCTGGAGACCTGAGGGGCCTTGGGAACGTGGTCTGGGCCCAGAGGCTCTCTGCCACCTTCACCCACCCTCCCTCCATTCCCGCAGATGAGCCCACCAGCCCCAGCATTGACCTGCAAGCCAAGCACGTCCCCGCCTCCGCTGTGGTCTCCAGTGCCATGAACTCGGCTCCTGTCCTGGGCACCAGCCCATCCTCCCCAACCTTCACCTTTGCCCTCGGCCGCCATTACTCCAAGGACTGCAGTGAGTGCTCCCCACACCCATCCCCACGCTCCCCCTTGCTGCCCAGCCTCCACAGTCTCTGCGGGGCCTGCTACTGGATGTCTGACCTCCTCTCGCTGGCTCCAGCTCCTGGCCCTGCCCAGAGAGGAGGGCCCCGTGGAGGCGCCCAGCCTGCGGCCCCCTGACCCTTTGCCCAATGCGGGCGTCTTGCAGGCAGCATCAAGGCTGGCCGCCGCTCCTCCTACCTGCTGGCCATCACCACGGAGCGCTCCAAGTCCTGTGATGACGGGCTCAACACCTTCCGGGACGAGGGCAAGCCTCTCCGGTGAGGACCTCTCCGGGGTGGGTCCGTCCCAGCCGCTCGCCGGGGCCCTGGGCTCCTCTGCACACCACAGCGAGCCCCGGGCGGCCCTGAGCCTCGGGGCCTGTCCCATTTCTCACTCCTGGTCCTTGCTCCCAGGCGCCTGCCGAACCGCGTGCCCAGCCTGCGGATGCTCCGAAGCTTCTTCACCGATGGGGTGAGTGGCGTGTGGGGAGGCGAGGGAATGTGCTGGGCAGGGCCCCGGCACAGGGTCCGCCTGTGGCCTCTCCATCTGACGGGCTCCTCTGGTGCCTGGCCTTTTCTTTCTCCCTGCCCCGCCCACCCTCCGGTCCACCACGGAACCCACCCTCCCCCGTGGGCTCTGCCATCACAGAAAGGCACCACGTCCCCTCCCAGCCAAGGCCTTGGCGCTGGTCACTCCCCATCTAGAATGCCCTTTCCCCAGCCCCCCTCATCCACAGGACTCACTGTTCCAGTGTCTTCAGGTTTCTCTGGGCCTTCCCTGCGATTTCAGCCCCCGCCCCTGACATTCTGTGTCTCCCTTCGCAAGTTTGTCTTTCTCCTTCCCACTTGCCATGTTCGATAGTTTATATATCCAGTTCCTTTCCTGCCGTCTCCCAGCTGGGACGTAAGTTCCATGACGGCAGGATTTTATTTGGTCCGGTCGCTGCTTGGTCTCCATGGGAACCCAAACAGTGCCTGCACCAGGGAGGCACTTGGTCGGTATTTGAGCGTGTCTTCAGAGGACTCTGAAAAGCGGAGGGGAGGCAGGGGAGCATAAGATGGAGAATGATGGGGAAGCTAGTTTCCAGCCTCAGAACCTGGGGAAACATAGGGCCAATTCTGAAATGGCCTCAACTCTTAATGATGGATGGGCTGGAAAAGCCATCTTGATTTCAAACTCGGCCATCTTTGGTTCATTTAGCACCTTGCTGTATTTTCACCTGGCTTATTATTTTTTTAAAAATACATTTTTATTGATGTTCGAGAGGAAGGGAGAGGAGAGATAGATAGAAACATCGATGATGAGAGAGATCACTGTTCAGCTGCCTCCTGCACGCCCCCCACTGGGGATCAAGCCCACAACCCAGGCATATACTCTTGGCCAGAACTGAACCCGGGACCCTTCAGTCCGCAGGCCAATGCTCTATATCCACTGAGCCAAACTGGCCAGGGCTGGCTTATTTTTAATATATACATATATATATATATTAATATATATACATATATATTAATATATATATATATATATATATATATATATTGATTTCAGAGAGGAAGGGAGGAGAGAGAGATAGAAACATCAATGATGTTTCAGAGAGGAAGGGAGGAGAGAGAGATAGAAACATCAATGATGAGAGAGAATCACTGATTGGGGCTGCCTCCTGCACACCCCCTATGGGAGATCAAGCTCGCAACCCAGGCATGTGCCCTTGGCCGGAATCGAACTAGAGCCACCTGGCTTATTCTTTATAACTGCCCCTGCCTGCCTACTTCTCCCTCCGCACATCATCTCTGTGGCTGGAGTCCTACTGACACCGTCATTTCCTCTGTTTAACTCTTTGTGGGCATGACTACCTGCTCCACTCACTCGGTCTTCATTGATGTTCTGACTTCCTCTGTTTATTTAACTCTGTGTTGACACAATTACTTCCTCTGTTTCCTTAATTTCTTCAAGTCTATAAAATCCTGGGTGGCTCCAGATTGGCTTTTCTGGCGTGGCGAGGCACATGGTGTGCCGTCAGAGCCTTTCCTCCTCTCTGGCTTCCCTAGCCCCTGTGCCTCATGACCTCACCCTGAGGTTCAGAGAGGGCAAGCGAGGCCACACACAGCAGCAGGGCCTGGCCCAGGCGTGCGCCCGGCCCCTGTGGCCGCGGTGGCCCATGGGGCTCCTGAGGGCCTGGCACAGGGGGAGCCACCTTACACTGCCCCCTGCTGTCTCGCCGCAGTCCTTGGACAGCTGGGGCACCTCCGAAGATGCCGATGCTCCTTCTAAGCGACATTCGACCTCAGACCTCTCGGACACCGCCTTCAGCGACGTCAGGAGGGAAGGCTGGTTGTATTATAAGCAGGTCCTCACCAACAAGGGGAAGGTAAGATGGCCGGAGGAAGGAGGTGAAGATGGATGGAAGCTGGATCCGCAGACTCTCCAGCTCCTCACCCCACAGCCTCCGGAGCCAGAGCGAACCGGCTGAGGCTGTAGCAGGCGGGGGAGAGGATAGATGCTGGGAAGCACTTCTGGGGACCCAGTGAACTCATGACAAAGAGGTCTGTTCTGTGGGATGGATCCGATGGTGTTGCGCTCAGGATTCTGACAAAACTGGTCCCAGCGATCCTTGGTTGGCAGATCACTCCCCACCCCGGCCCCCCGCCCGCGCCCCCATGAATATTCATAGAAAACGAGGGAGTGAGGGCCAGGTGATTCTCTTAGAGGGGCTGAGGCCCCCAAAGGAAGCAGGGGTCAGCCTTTTCAAGGCCGGCAGAACCTTTAGTCTTCATCCTAAGGGCAATGGCAGCCCCCGGGCCTCTTTCATGGGGCTCCCCGGGAGTGAGCTAGAGAGGGCCAATGTGGAGGATCGGCTCAGAGCCGCCAGAGAGATCCAGGGGAGAGAGGAAGGGGGCTTGGGCCTGGGGACGGAGGGCGAGGACAGATAACCAGGGTCCGAAGAGGAGAAGGTGGGACCCCGGGCCTGTGGAGACTGAACCTCTGTTCCAGGCAGAGGGCGTGGGAGGAGAGGCAGCCCTACTGCTGCCCCCCCTCCCCCCAGCAGCCCAGGCAGGGCTGAGCAGAGTGGGACCATAACCTGGGCCTGTCTCTCGATGATGAGTTGCTGGGGAAGCTTAGGTGACTCACCTGTCCATGACTCAATTTCCTCGTCTGTACGTGGAGCTAATCATATTTATTGGTTCCTATGCCTATTGCTGGAGATTAAATGAGATGGATTTACCCAGTGCCTGGCATGGGGTGGGGGTGGGACTGCTGTTCTGCGTATTGCTGGTACTTGAATTTTCCATCCTGCCTCCGAGGGGTCTGTATCTGGAAAGGAGAGAGGCTTTGAGGTCAGACAGACTTAGATTCCTGCCCAGCCACGTATCAGGCAGAAGGCTTTGGACAGAAGGCCCATCTTCTGAGCCCCACTCTTCTGACCTGCAAGATGGAGTCACCCGTGTACCACGCCAAGGGCCGATGTGTCATCGGGCAGGACTGGCTTATCTGTGTCCCCATCCAGCCTGTGGATAATGACTGAGGGCGTGGCCCACCCCGATTCTCAGCTGAGGTTCTCAGGATTTCGTAGCGAGGGATCCGGGCCAGTCCTGCCCTGCTGGGGTTCATGACGAGCAGGAATAGCTCGGTTGCATAACAGCTACGAGCGAGCGACTGATGTTCATGGTGGGGGCGTCCGGGGCAGTGGCATAGCGTAGGTGACCCTCGCCTCGGAGCGGTGGGTGAGACATGAGGGATGTGTGAGGACCCACCACGCTGGGAGGGGAGAGAGCGGTCTGACCGGGGAGATGCCCTCCTGGATGGACTGGAGAAAGGTGGGCACCTGGGAGCCAGGGCAAGGGGCGGAAGCCAAGGTGGGGGCGTTGGGTGCCTCCTCGGGGGGCCTTGTCGCTCAGGGCAAGCCTTGGCAGGGATGTGAGCGGAGGGTGTGTTGATCCTGTGACAGGAAGAGGCAAGGCCTCTGCTTTGTCCGGGGCAGCGAGGATGTGGGCCCCAACCAAGCCTGTGGCAGGGGCTGAGGGGAGGGGACAGTTTAGAGAGATTCAGGGAAGAGGGGCCTGGGCTTGCTGACGGCCGGGAGGTGAGGGAGGGAGGGGGCGGTAACGCTGGCTCCTGGGGTCTCCGCTTGGGTTGTGGGGGGTGGGTAGGGGGACCGTCCCCCGAGCCATGGGCACTGAGGCACAGGTCTGGGGACAAGAAGCCAGCAGGTTGCCCTGGGGTCTGTGCAGTCCAAGCTGGAGGTGTCCTGGGAACAGAGGCTCCGAGGGTGTGGCGCTCAGGGTGGAGGTCCCCCTGGGGGGGCATTGGTCCGTCAGGGGGTGCTCGGCACCTGCCTCCGGGTTTGGGGGCACGGGGGAGAGGGCATGAGACAGGCTGCACCTTGAAAGGAATTGGGGGGGGATCCAAGGAGGAGAGTCAGCAAGTGGCTGTGGACCATGGTGACCTTGGAGGGCAGCGGGGCCAGCGGTTGGCTGACGGAGGGCAGCCAGGTGTAGACAAACTCTCCTGGCCCAGCATCTGAGCCCCGTGAGGCCTGTGAGACTCCTGCCTGCCAGGTGGCCTATCCTGGCTCTCGGTGGCCCCTGAAGGCCACCCACAGTGTCTCCCGGGCAGGGAGAGGAGCCGGCCCCTTTCTGCTCAGTGACCAGCTCTGGACAATGGGGGCCTCCACTCCCATCTTGACCAGAACCCCCTCTCCCCCGTCCCCGAGGTCCCATGGCCTGCGAGTGAGGAGAGGGCCCCTCGAGTCAGCTTCTGGCCCTTGGTCTGTTTAGGGTCCTGATTGCCAGTCAGCTGCTGGCTCTCCCACAAACCCAGCCCCTCCTGGGTGCCCCCCCACACACACACACCCCAGTCTGATTCAGAGACATTGACTGTCACGCAGAGGGGAGAGGGTGTGACATCTCACTGCAGCCACGGACACAGCACTTGAGCTGGATGCGACCTTGGAGGCCAGCTAGTTCCCTCTCATTTTAGCAGCAGGAGGCGCTGATGCAGGGGAGAGGGCTTAACTTGTCCAAGGTCACCAGCTGGTTCTGTCTCAAAAGGGCAGCCTTATCACCCCTCACTCGGACGTTGACGTTCTTCTGGAGGGTCCTGCTGGGTCCGGCCCGGGCCCCCAGGTCGCTGGCGGTGGGCGGGGCTCACAGCCAGGCCTGTGCTGCTCTGAGCAGCCACCGGCCAGAGCAAATGAGCTCAGGCTGAGCTGGAACCCCTGCCCTCAGGTGCTCCGAGGAGGACTCACTCACTCAGTCAGTAAATACTGAGGAGCACTTCCCTTGGGTCTGCGGAGCCTCTGGGATGGGGGATGTGGTCTGAGAGGACAGACAAGCTTTCTGCTCTCAGAACCTCACCGTAAACCAGAGAATTCAAACAGGGGAATCGAACAGGCTGTGACTGCCTCTCCATAGGGAGTGGAGGGGCTCCTACAGAAAGCAGTGATCAGGGAAGGTCTCCCCGGGGACGGGGTGTTGCTGATCTCTGAGCTCAGGCCTGGCGGGCGAGGAGGGGGCAGCCACATGAAGCGAGAGAAGGGGCTCCTGGCAGAAGGGGCAAGTGCAGCCTGGCTGCTGGGATGGCTCAGTGGTTTTACCTCAACCGGTGAACCAGGAGCCACGATTTGATTCTCGGTCAGGCCACACGCCCAGGTTGCGTGCTCGATCCCCGGTACGAGGCCTGCAGGCGGCAGCCGATCAACGATTCTTGCTCATCATTGATGTTTCTATCTCTCTCCCTCTCCCTCTTGGAAATCAATACCAACATATTACTTTATTTTTAAAAAGGGAGAAGGAACAGTACGTGCAAAGGCCCGGAGACAGGGTGGGCACGGCTTGTCCCTGAAGAGGGCCCTGTGGCTCGGCGCAGTGAGGGAGAGGAGAGGGGTTGGGGGGGACCAGATCACAGAGTCCTTAGGTTTGATTCCAAGACCCTGGGCGCCCATGAGAGGGCGCGGAGCAGGGGAGACACGCGGTCTCGGTTATGTTTCAAACCCGCTGGGCAGGGAGCGGACGGGGAGGTGAGAGCAGAGACGAGGCAGTTCGTGCCATTGTCCAGGCCAGAGGTGCTGACGGTGTGGACAGGGTGTTCGCAGGAGGGAGGGAGACAGGTGACGCCTGGGAAGCAGAAGTGACTTTCTGATAGGCTGGAAGGTGAGGAAAAGGGAGGAGTCGAAGGCACCTTTCAGGTTTCTGGCCAACTGGGTCGGTTTCCGGAGCTGGGAAAGACGGGGGCGGCGGGAGAACAGGTTTGATGGTAGAAACCAGTTGCCCCATATGAGCCTGCACGTGGGGATGCTGCTCAGGGCGGGAGGCGCAGGATGGGCCGAAGGGACAAGGACGCCACCGGGGAAGCACGCAGGGAGCTCCATCCTGAGAGCAGGGTCCAGCCTCAGCTCTGCTGCCCTTTGGGGCGATGGTTCTGGGTTGTGATGCTCTCCTGAGCATCGGGGCTGCTCAGCAGCACCCTTGGCCTCTTCCCGCTCGCTGCCACAGCCCTTCAGGTGTGACGGCCAAACTTGTCTCCAGGCAGCTGCAGAGAGGCTAAGGAACGGGCTGAGAAGCTGCTACATTGGCCACTGCGTGGCCTTGAAAGTGGCTTTCTGGGAAGGGAGAGCGGCAGAGAGGCGGGAGAGCTAGTGCGGTTGACCGATGTTGCTGCGAAGGGGAGCACACGTGGGCGAGGAGTGGCTTTGTGAGGATGTACGTCAGGTGCACATGCTGGGCGGGGCCCCTCCTGGTTCTCCCAGTCATGGCCAAGGCCAGGGGGATGTTGACACTAGTCTCTAAGGATGCTCGTCTTTAAGGATGCTAAAATCTAAGGATGCTAATCTTTGAGGATGCTACGCTTTAGAAAGAAGGCTTCAGACGCTCTGGGGAGACTGAGAACGACGTAGGGGTGTCCAGGAAGGAGAGGAGCTGAGCGTTGAGGCTTCTGAGCAGGAGGCTGCCCCAGGTTCCAGCGGAGTGAAGCAGGGGGGCTCCTGCAGGCAATGGGGTGTCTGCAGCTTCCAGCCCGCCCCCCTGCGCGCTCTGGGGCGGGCGGGCAGCCTGTCCTCTCACACCCTCCTCCTCCCCGTATCTCCTCCCCGCTTGTGTCTCCCTGCAGAAAGCGGGCGGCGGCCTGCGCCAGTGGAAGCGGGTGTACGCCGCGCTGCGGGCGCGCTCCCTCTCGCTGAGCAAGGAGCGGCGGGAGCCCGGGCCGGCAGCGGCGGGGGCGGCGGCCGGCGCAGGTGAGGACGAGGCGGCGCCCGTCTGCATCGGCTCCTGCCTGGTGGACATCTCCTACAGCGAGACCAAGAGGAGGCACGTGTTCCGGCTGACCACCGCTGACTTCTGTGAATATCTCTTTCAGGCTGAGGACCGGGATGACATGCTGGGCTGGATCAGAGCGATCCGAGAGAACAGCAGGGCCGAGGGCGAGGTGAGGGCCGGGCCCAGCCCCTGCGGGGCCGGGAGGCCAGAGCAGGCCCCGGGCCGCCCCTCCCCGCCGTGGCCCGCCCTTCCGCACGCTGAGCCTCAGTGCCCTCTGCCGTGAAGGGGCTGGCCGCTGTGCCCCAGTAGGGTTTGGGGTGAGCACGGTGGCTCGCCAAGTACCTGCGTCTCCAGGGTGCCGTGGCTGGCAGTGACAATCACTCTAGGAAGGACAGGGATTATTAGCGTTATTAATTATTGCTGTGATCGCAGGCTGTGGCCCAGCTCCAGGCCGGCTCCTCGCTGCAGGGTCAGCGGGGTGTGTGTGTGTGTGTGTGTGTGTGTGTTTCCTAGGGAATGCGGTACAGAATGAGGTGTCCTTGTGCCAGGCCTGGGGCTGGCCCTTCTGACAGGACGGGCCTGTCTGCAGGGACATGAACACATTGACCTTGGGAGGAGGCCAAGAGGCCGGGCCTTTGGCAGCAGGCAGCAGGGCCCGAGCCAAGGTTTTGGCAGGGACTCTGGAGAATTTGGGGAAAAAAATGGCGCCCCTTCCTGGGCAGCTGCTCACCAGGGGCCGGGCTGGTGTTTCCGCTCCACCCGGCCCCTCCCTGGCCCGGTGCCCGCACACAGAATCTGGACACACCTGCCCAAGATGGCTGAGGCCCGGGCCGGCCTGGGGCTGGTCTCTGCTGGTGTCAGCGCTCCGCCTCTGGGCCACAGACCCTCTTGTTGAGGACACAGCCCCCCCCTCACCCAGGCTCTGCGCCCCCCGCCCCCCAGGACATTGTCTCTGTCCTCCTGGCCGGAGGAAAGTTCCTGGGATCTGGGCCCTCCCTGAGAGGCCTGGCTGGGCTGCCCCCAGCAAGGCACGGTCAAAGGTTCCAAGCCACTTAGCTGCCCGCCTGGGGCCCCTCTCCAGGGCCTGGGCAGGGCTGTGAGGAGTGCTGTGTGCATAGGTCTGCCCCAAACCCTGAGGCTGCGGTATTATTCCCCCCTGTCACTGCTGAGGGGACTGAGGCTCAGAGAAGCGAGGGTTACCCGGGGTCTCACGGCTGGCAAGGGGGCGCCCAGGAGCCCAGGCCTGGCCTTGCTCGCTCCAGGGTCTGGCCTTCCAGCGGGCGGCAGATGGAGGAGAGGGGCGGCGAGGCCGAGGCAGGAGCCGGGATGAGCTCTGGGCGGGCCGTGCGGGCACTGACCGCGTCTGCACTCTCTTCCCTCCTCCAGGACCCCGGCTGTGCCAACCAAGCTCTGATCAGCAAGAAGCTTAATGATTACCGAAAAGTGAGGTGAGCCCAGCCCCGTGGAGCAGGCCTGGCTGGGGGGAGGGGGGAGGCACTTCCGGCCTAGGTCACCCTCCCGGCTCACCTCCAAGGAGGGCAGCCTCTGGGGACCGGGGGGACTTGAGGCCTCAGCCCCCAGATGGGAAGGAGGGTTTGCTCAGGGATAGAGGGAGGTCCATGTGGTGGGAGGCCAGGGGAGGTGGGTGCTGGGTCACCCGGATGAAGACCCCTCCTTTCCCCTCTTCCTCTGCAGCCATAGCTCTGGGCCCAAAGCCGATTCCTCCCCAAAAGGCTCTCGGGGCCTGGGGGGCCTCAAGTCTGAGCTCCTCAAACAGAGTGCGGCACGCGGCATCCGGACCCAGGACCAGCCTGCAGGGGGCAAGGGTAGGAGGCGGCTGCTACGGGGGCGACATGCGTGCGGCTGGGAGGGGCTGCAAGGGAGCAGAGGGCCAGTGAGTGTGAGAGTGTGTGTGTGTGTGTGTCTGTGTCTGTGTCTGTGAGTTTGAGTGTGTATGTGGTATATGTGTGTGTGTGTGTTGTGTGCCTGTGAGTATGTGCGCCTGTGAGTTTGAGTGTGTATGTGGTATGTGTGTGTGTGTGTGTATGTGTGTGGTGTGTGTGTGCGCCTGGGTGTGTGTGTGTGTGTATGTGGTATGTGTGTGCCTGTGTGTGTGTATGTGGTGTGTGTGTGCCTGTGTGTGTGTGTGCCTGTGTGTGTGCCTGTGTGTGTGTGTGTGTGCGTGCGCACCAGGGTTATTGCTGTGTCTGCCCATGTGTGTGCACCTGTGTGTGTGTGTGTATGTGGTGTGTGTGTGTGCCTGTGTGTGTGTCTGGGGGTGGATGGGTGTGTGTGTGTGTGTGTGTGTGCGCGCGCGCACCAGGGTTATTGCTGTGTCTGCCCATGTGTGTGTGCCTGTGAGTTTGAGTGTGTATGTGGTATGTGTGTGTGTGTGCCTGTGTGTGTGTGTGCCTGTGTGTGTATGTGGTGTGTGTGTATGTGGTGTGTGTGTGTGCCTGTGTGTGTGTCTGGGTGTGTGTGTGTGTGTGGCTGTGTGTGCCTGTGAGTATGTGCGCCTGTGAGTTTGAGTGTGTATGTGGTATATGTGTGTGTGTGTGTGGCTGTGTGTGCTTGTGAGTATGTGTGCCTGTGAGTTTGAGTGTGTATGTGGTATATGTGTGTGTGTGTGTGTGTGTGGTGTGTGTGTGTGTGTGTGTCTGTGTGTCTGTGGTGTGGGTGTATGTGGTGTGTGTGTGTCTGGGGGTGGATGGGTGTGTGTGTGGTATGTGTGTATGTGGTGTGTGTGTATGCCTGTGTGTGTGTGTATGTGCGTGCGCACCAGGGTTATTGCTGGGTCTGCCCATGTGTGTGTGCCTGTTGGGTCTGGGGTTCTCAGGGTCTCAGGGCTGGAAGGGCCTGGATCCTAATTTCTTCCAAGACCTCCCTGCTGGGTAGTCACCCGGTGAGCCGGCTGTGTCCCCTCAGGACGGAGCCTGGTCTCTGAGGATGTAGCCTTTCCCTCTTCACACACTCTGGGCTGTTAGAAGTCCTTCCCGTGGGTATACCAGGGTCAGCCCTCCGCCTCCTGAGCTGGCCCCGGAGCCACACACAGTCCTCACCTAACTCCCAGACCTCTCTCCCCGGTTAGAGCCCGCCTTCCTTTGGCCTCACACGCGGTGTATGTTTCCCATCAGCCCTCAGGGCGTCTCTGAGAGCCCCCACGTGTCCAGCCCTGTGCGTGTGGCGGATGAGTGTGGCTGCCACCCCTCCCGGGCCCAGCTCACCCCGCGCTCTCTGCCTCCCCCTCCAGATGACAGTGCTGCTGCCCCCAAAAGCCCCTGGGGCATCAACATCATCAAGAAGAATAAGAAGGCAGCGCCCAGGGCATTCGGGATCCGGCTGGAAGAGTGCCAGCCAGCCACGGAGAACCAGGTGGGCCCAGCACACTGCGAGCGGCCGGGCGGGGGAGACCGAGCGGAAGGGACCTGGAAGCGGCTGTCCACCTGGCCTTACCGACACAGCCGGGGAGGCGGAGGGAGCAGCAGAGCTGAGGCCGAGCCCGGAGCCCCGGATCCCTGGCCAGTGCCCCTCTCAGACCAGGGCCAGGCGTGGGGGTTATTCTAGCCCCGGACTGTGGGCAGTGAGGGCCTTCTGTTCCTGGCCGCAGCTGGGCCTCGCACTGGCCCCATCTTGGTGTCCCGCCTCCTCTGGTCCCCCGGTGGGGAATGCTGCTCTCGCCCCCCTAACCCCGCCCTGTCCTGCCCGTGTCCCAGCTCGTCCCCCTGATCGTGGCCGCATGCTGTCGCATCGTGGAGGCACGAGGGCTGGAGTCCACGGGCATCTACCGGGTGCCGGGCAACAACGCCGTGGTGTCCAGCCTGCAGGAGCAGCTCAACCGCGGGCCCGGCGACATCAACCTGCAGGACGAGGTGGGCGAGGCTCGGGGAGCCGGGAGGGGGCCGAGGTGGGGGGTGCGTGTCCTTTATGTTTATGATGCCCTGCAGTGTGCCAGCACCGGGCCAGGCACCCAGATGGGTATGGCAGGATTGCCCTTGCTGTCCACCCCGGGGTGGCATCCCCGGCTGAAGGGGAACCAATAGATGCAGTCAGGGCCGGGGAAACTCTGAGACAGAGGTCAGCGGGCAAACCCTGAGACAGAGGGTTTGGGGCCTCCAGAGGGAGCTGCGTTCACTAAAAGCAAGAGAGAGCCGGCCGGGGAAGGGCGTTGCGGGCAGCGGAAGTGGCCTGAGCGAAGGCAGGGACTCTGAAGGCTGGTCATCAGCCTACATGCCTTTCCTGGAAAGGGCCAGGGATAAGTACTTGAGGGCTTTGTTACGATACAGTCTCCATTGCATACCTTTCTTCCCTTCCTCCCCCTTTTTTTGTTTTGTTCCCAGCCCCCTCCCCCGCCCCAATGATCCTTTAAAAATATAAAATCCATTCTTAAAATACATGGCTGGACACGTGGGGGCTCTCAGAGAGGCCCTAAGGACTGATGGGAAACATATACCGCGTGTGAAGCCAAAGGAAGGTGGGCTCTAACCGGGGAGAGAGGCCTGAGAGAGGCCACTGTGTGCGGCTCCGAGGCCAGCTCAGGAGGCGGAGCGCTGACCCTGGTATACCCACGGGAAGGACTTCTAGCAGCCCAGAGAGTGTGAAGAGGGAAAGGCTACATCCTCAGAGACCAGCCTCTGCCCTGAGCACTCCGGCAGGGAGCACTCCGGCTGGCAAAGGCCGGAGTGGCCAGCACAATGGGGCTGCAGGAAGGGAGAGGGAGCGGCTGGTCACCGGGCATCAGGTCCCTGACAGCCACACTTGGAGTTTGCAGCAGGGCAGTGGTTCTCGGGCCGTTTCTCCAGAGGGGCGGTGGGAGGCCGGGGCCCCCGCTCCGCGCTGAACTGGAGCAGCCCGCCTCGTTGGGTTTTCACGTAGGGTTTTATTTAACAGAGGGGCGCTGCTGAAAACGCGGCTTTGGGAAACCACGGGTCTGGGCAGTGAAGTCTCATGAGTCACGTCCCATGGAACCTCATGTGATCCTGTGCCCCGGGGAAGGGAAGGGGGAGACGAGACACGTGTGTGGAAAGCCGTGGGCCGGAGGAGAGGCTGGTCTCTCGTTAAGGACCAGATTGTGCAACGGGGAAGAGAGGATGCTGCGTGCGGCAGCAGATGGAGGGCTTGAGAGTTTGCGTCTTTGAAGGATGAGTCGGAAGGGGGGTGGGTGGCGTTTTCTAAAATCCCAGAGGAGGGTCTGAGCATGGGGGCAGAGAATAGCCCTCACCCCTGCGCGTGGGGAGAGTGAGACGGGAGGCTCTTGAGGGCTTCTCGGAAGCCGTCGACCTCGATCTAATGGGTGATAGGAAGCCTTCGATGGGGAGGCATACAGGAGAGGGGGCTGGGGAAAGAGGACGCTTTAGTTTGTTCCTAAGGCGCAGGCCTGGGGAAGGCCCGGAGCAGGGCGTGTGGGAGAGAAATGACTGATCTATGGGAGGTGGACTCAGTGGTCCTCGGAGAATAAGGAGGGTGGATGGGAGCAGCTCTGAGGGCTGGCTGCAGAAGAGGGCGGGGGGAGGGGCAAGAAGAGCCAGGAGTCTGAGCTGGGCCTGGGAGTGTCTACCCCTGGCGGGAACTGGGAAGTAGGACAGGAGAGGGAGGCTGTGGCAGGGAGCGGCCCCCCTGGATTGGGGGGATGATGAGTCACCCACCTGGGGGTGATGGCACAATCAGATCCTAGACCAGGTGGACCGGTGAGGGGGCAGGGGTCATGCTGGGGCTTGCAGGTGAGATGATGGAGGGAGCTGCCACCTGGGAAGAGGTGGGTCTCAGGAGCGCCAGGCCCAGGCCCTGGCGGGGCAGATGGGAGGGGAGTGCAGGTGAGGCTGGGGACGAGGGGTGGGTACCTGCTCAGAGGAAGGGTCACGAAACACAGGTCAAGGCCTTGGGCTTGGCAGCCGGGAAATGAGAAGAGCCGGCGCACCAGGGCCAGGAGGCGGCGGAGGGAAGTGGGCAGTGCAGCCCGTAAGCCGCTGTAGCCGAGGAGAGGAGGGCCCAGCGGGGGTGGCCAGCTATTGGGGGTGTGGTCTGGCCTTGGATGTCAGCGGGGTCGCTGGTCCATGGGGCGGTGCAGGGCTGGAAGGCAGGCTTTGTGTGGGGTGACACTAACTCCTGTTGGCGCTGTGGGGAGGGGAGGGGATGGTCGGGCATGAAGCTCTGGATCCCTTTAACGAGTGTGCGTTTTGTGGAGCCGTATGTCTCTGAACGTGCCTGCTGTTGAGGTGTGTACGTCTGGGTCTGTCTGTGTTGTTTTCTGGGCATGAGTTTCTCTGAGCAGTTCCCATCAAGGAGGTTATCCTAGACTTTGTGCGGGGTGATGGTGCCCCCTGGTGGGAAGAAGGAGCAATGACCCAGCTGTTCATTCTTGTAGACAACAGCCATTGGTTTAGATCAGGGTTTCCTCAACACCTTGGCCAGAATAATTCTTTGTTGCCGGAGGCTGTCCTGCGCATCGGAGGGGGTTTGGCAGCATCCCTGGCCTCCAGCCACTAGGTGCCAATGGCACCCTCACCCCCACCCCAACCCCCACCCCCCACCCCGTAGTGTGAAAAACAGACAGCCCGAGTCACCCTGTTTGAGAGCTACTGACAGACCTTTCCAGTGCCAGGCTGACAGAGCTGCTGGGCGATAGGAACACAGGGGGGAATGAGACAGACACAACCCTGCCCCTCGTGGAGCTGATGGGCAGACGGGCAGACGGGCAGGACAAGGAAACAAGCACCCACAGTAATGGCCAGTGGAAGAAGCGGAGTCGGGGCTGTGGCAGACGGCAGGGCAGTGGTGACGGTGGCCCGTTAGCGGTAACAGTCAGACAGGCCTCTCTGAGGAGGTGACACTGAGAGCGTGAGGGGCTCGGCATTGGAGGGTTGGGGAGGAGACGGGCACGTGCAAGGGCCGGAGACGAAGGCGCGGAGCATGAGTGTGTGCGAGGCCAGGGCAGGGACAAGGAGAGGCGCCCAGGCGGCTCTCCTCTGCTGAATGGGGAAACGGGAGTTGCACTAAGTAGGCACATGGCCGGCCTGTGGGCAGGCCTGCATGGGGAAGGGTTTCCTCCCCTGCCCCTCCCCGGGCCTGGACCAGAGAAGCCTCTGGCACTTCCTGCGGACGGGCCATGTTGGCGCTCACTGGCCGGCTGGGGCAGAGGGCCTGGAGCCGGGTGGTCAGGGGCTGCTGGGGACTGTTCGCTGCCCCCAGTGAATGGCCTGGGCCCAGAGATCCCTGGTCCAGCGGGTTCCAGGGAGGGCTGGGCTGGGCCTGGGCCGGGCCTGGGCTCTAGGGCTGGATTAGCATGGAGGCCGGGCACCTGGGGCATGGAGGGTGGACACCTGGGCTGGGCCAACCTGTAGCCTGATTTCTCTTTCCAGCGCTGGCAAGACCTCAACGTGATCAGCAGCCTGCTCAAGTCCTTCTTCCGGAAGCTGCCTGAGCCTCTTTTCACTGATGGTGAGTAGGGGGTGGGAGTGGAAAAATGGGGGGAGGAGGGACACTCTGACCACTTTTTAAATTGGATTTGTTGGTGTTATTTTGTGGTGTGTGTGTGTGTGTGTGTGTGTGTGTGTTAATACAAAAGAAACATGTGGGTGTGGAAAGCAGGTAGTACAGATACAAACAAACGCAGAGGTCCTGTCCTTCTCCTGCTCTCTCCGAGGTTATGCTAACATTCTCTGAGCATCTCCTCTGTGCCAAGCACTGCTCCCTACAACAACTCCCTGAGGCAGGCACTCTAGCTCCACTTCACAGAGGAGGAGACTGAGGCACACAGAGGGCAAATGACCTCCCACAGGTGGTAAGGGCTGGAGCCAGGATGAGGCCCCAGGCATCTGGCTTCAGGGCCCAGCTCTGAGCATCTGCTGAGCTGCTGCTGAGCAATGCTGCTTCCATCCAGACACATAACAAAGTGGTGCGCTGATAAAGGTTTAACCTCTGGCTCTCGGGGGGCAGGGGAGGGGCTTAGTCTGTAGTGTTTTTCCAATTTGCATAAACCCTTCCACCAGGCTGATTTCCAGCCTCCATAGACAGGATAGATCCCCTGTGAGCTGGTGGAGCAGAGGTGAACTCGGTAGGACGGGAGGTGAAGGCTCTCGGAGCCCTGGGGGCGGCCCAGCACACCACTGGTCGGGTCACTCCCTAACAAAAGGAGGCTTGTAATTGGGAGACTCATTCCTGTCAGCACAAAGAGCTCTTCCTCGTTCTTCTTTTAAATCAGCGTAGTATTTCGTAGTCCGGATAGACTATCGTTTGTCCAGTCTCTCCCCTACCAGGGGATATCTCTGTTGCCTTCCAGTGTTTGCTCAGAGCGCGTGGCAGTGGCTTTCCTGGCACGGGTCCCTGCGCACTTGCCTCATGTCCTCGGGGCAGACTTATAGGTCCACGTCCCTGGTAAACATTTTTTTTAAAAGACATTTAATTTTTTAATTAGAGTTGACACACCCTATTATGTTACCTTCAGGTGGACATCCTAGTGATTTGACATTTATAAACCTTATGAAGTGATCCCCCCGATAAGTCTAGCACCCATCGGACACCCTACATAGTCATTACGGTATTATTGACTGTATTCCCTGTGCTGTAATTTGCACCCTGTGACTGTGTTTATAACTGGCAATTTGCACATCCTAATTCACTGGTAAACATTTTTGAAAGCTCACGTCAGGTGGCACTCTGAGAAGGGGGCCTCGTGCACACCCCCTGAAAGCGTAAGAGAACATTAGGCTCTCCCCCCTCACCCCGCCCCAGCATTGGAGATTATTAATATTTTACACCTTTGCTAGTCGGGGAGGGGAAATGGCATCTCATTGTTGTTTTCATTTTCTTTTCTTCTTTTCTTTTTTTTTAAATACATTTTTATTGATTTTTTTTTTAACAGAGAGAAAGGGAGAGAGATAGAGAGCTAAAAACATCCATGAGAGAGAAACATCGACCAGCTGCCTCCTGCACACCCCCTACCAGGGATGTGCCCGCAACCAAGGTACATGCCCTTGACCGGAATCGAACCTGGGACCTTTCAGTCTACAGACCAACGCTCTATCCACTGAGCCAAACCGGCTTCGGCTGTTGTTTTCATTTTCGTTTCCCTCATTACTGAGGAGATTAACTGTCTTTTCATTAGTTTATTGGTCTTTTCTATGTCCTTTGTGCTTGCCTGTTCGGACTGTGTGCCCATTTTTCTATTGGATTGTCTGTCTTTTTTTCATATTGATTTATAGGGGACACGCTCTTGTACGTTATAGACACGAGTCCTTTGTTAGTTTTTGCAAATGTTGGGGCTGCCATTTGCCTTTGAACCTGCAATAGGCTCTACTGGGTAGAGAAATCGGAAACAGTTGTTTTAAGTGCAGTCAAAGCTATTAATCTTTCACGGATTCTGCATCTCATGGTTAAGAAGGCCTTATGATTATGTGACTATTTTCTTATTTTTTCCCAATATTTTAATATCTTTATACTTAGCTCTGCAATGCTGTTAGATGTGTATTATGTGAGCTAGATACAGACCCTCCTCCCCCCACCACCACCATTAACATAGCTAATGGTCCCAGGGACATTTACTGACGCCTCCGATATAGATGTAAAGGGCCACCCTGGCCGAAACCGGTTTGGCTCAGTGGATAGAGCGTCGGCTTGGGGACTGAAAGGTCCCGGGTTCGATTCCGGTCAAGGGCATGTACCTTGGTTGTGGGCATATCCCCAGTAGTGGTTGTGCAAGAGGCAGCTGATCGATAACTCTCTCTCATCGATGTTTCTAACTCTCTATCTCTCTCTCCCTTCCTCTCTGTACAAAATCAATAAAATATATTTAAAAATAAAATAAAATAAAGGGCCACCTGTCACATCGGAAAGACCCATGTGGCCCGTTCTCCTCCTTCCTGGGCCGACCCTGTCAGCCTCCCCGCCCAGCACCGCTGCTCTCGCTGTGCTCTCTCTGTATTTGCTTCAGTGTCCGATAGGGCAACCCCTTCCTCATCATTCTGCCTCCAAAGAACGAGCAGAGGCTCTCCTCATGCCTTTACTCATCCAGATGACGTTTAGAATAAAGTTACCACGTTCCACTTTTTAAAAGTTCCTCATGGCCTTCTGAAGGAGCTGGAACTCCTGACGCCGGTGGGGGGGGTAGGGTGGGGTGGAAGGGGGGGGTGTAGAGACTGAAGGCCCCTCCCTCTGTCCAAGCATTCTCTGAGCATTGACCTTGTGGTTCCTTGTCCTGGGGGCGGGGGCGGGGACCCCCTTTCCAGCATTGCATGCAGCCCGGACGGCGCACCTCAGCGACCCCGGTCAGGTGCACGCGGGAGCACAGTGCGGGGGTTTGGGCCCGTGAACAGAGGCCACGGAGCCTCCGGAGCTGGAACAGAGCAGGCCTCCCTGCCCTTCAGCCCCAAGCTTCCCCCTTTCCCTAAAGCGTCTCTGGTCTGTTCTAGACAAATACAACGACTTCATCGAGGCCAATCGCATTGAAGACTCGAGGGAGCGGTTGAAAACGCTGCGGAAACTAGTAAGGAGAGAGACAGCGTTGGCCAAAGGGCGGATGGAGGGGAGAGCACCACGGTCCCAGGAGGCCCGGGCCCAGGGCCTCCGGTTCCCTCTGTGACCTGGGGAAGCCGTTCTCCACTCAGTTTCCCCATCTCTGCCGGGGGGGCAGCGGGAGGGTGGATTCCCGAGCCCCTGAGGAATGGCAGTGGGAGCCCCTTTGGGGCGTGATGGACCAGGGAGGCCATGACAGGCTGGTCTCATGCCTCTTCTCTCTCCTGCCCAGATCAGGGACCTCCCAGGACACTACTATGAAACCCTGAAGTTCCTCGTGGGCCATCTGAAGACCATTGCTGACCACTCGGAGAAAAACAAGGTGGGAGGGGGCTCCGTGGGGCGTGTGGGGGCGGGAAGCGTCCCTGGGTCTCCTCAGCACATTCCGAGCTCCTCTGGGCCAGATACCCTCACGCCACTCCTCCCGGCAGTGCTTCTCCCTCGGAACTGGCTCCTGTGGCGATGAAAACCCGTCCTCCCGCTGGCCCCTCTCTCTGCCCTCTGTGGGGCCAGCGCTGAGAACAAAAACTAGTGTCCCTCTTCCTCTCTCTGGCTCAGCCAGCGTGGCTCAGTGGTTGAGCATCGACCTATGAACCAGGAGATCATGGCTGTTGATTACCCGTCAGGGCATATGCCTGGGTTGCGGCTCGATTCCCAGTGTGAGGAAAGCATGAGGCAGCTGATCAACGATTCTCTCTCATCATAGATATTTCTCTCTCCCTTCCTCTCTGAAATCAATAAAAATATATTTTTAAAAGAAAGAAAAGAAATCCCATCCTCTGATTTAGCTGGAACTTGCATGGCTTTTTCCAAACTACGCCTTGAAAATACCGTCTGCTTGTGCAGCGGGGCAAGTGCGGGAGCTATAGGATTCCCCTCAGTCCTGAGACAGCCTGGGGACTCCCAGGGGGCCCCCCCAGAACCCCCGTCGGCCAGCACAGTGTGGGCGTGCAGGGTGGGTGCTGCCCATGGCTGCTAGACCTGGGAGTGAGGGGGTGACACCTGGCGTGTGCTCCCTGTGCCAGCACCTAAGCCAGGGACAGCTCGGGATGGAGTCGGGAGGGGCCTGAGGGGCCCAGAGGGGACCAGGGCTATTGACACTGACCTGCTCCCCCCACCGCCCAGATGGAGCCCCGGAACCTGGCCCTGGTCTTCGGGCCGACGCTGGTGAGGACGTCGGAGGACAACATGGCCGACATGGTGACCCACATGCCTGACCGATACAAGATCGTGGAGACGCTGATCCAGCATGTAAGCAGCCCTGCCCCCACCCCCCCACACACACACACACACAAACACACACACCGCGTCTGTTCCTGGGTGGGTGCACACCGGGAAGGCTGAGGCAGCTTAAGGAAATGCTGCTGGGAGGGGGGATGCCATTCGAGGCCAACAGGAATAGATCCGAGAATCCCGTCGTCCAGGATTCCCCCAGTCCCCAGCGGAAGCAACAGGAGGCCCCTGAGTTTCCAAGATGCGTGTGAGGGTCAGAGGGCGGAGGAGGGTCAGGGCAGGTGCTACTGGGTTGGAGAGCAGAGGGGTGAGCGCAGGGGCACCTTCAGAGAGGCGTCCTTACAGAAACCTGCAGAGGGTGCAGGGCGCAGGGTGCAGGGCGGGGGCAGAGCTCTGCCCTGTGGGAGGAAATGGTGATGCCGAGGCTGGGGCGGAGCTGGATGGGGCAGGGACGGGCGGGGTCTGGGGCCGGGCTCTGTTTATCTTGGCTGGCTGCTCCCTTCTCTTGGCTTTGGAGCCCCAGAGGCCTGGTTCTGAGGGTTGTGATTGTGAAGGATGAGAACCGAGAGCGGCCAGCAGAGGGCCCAGGCGGCCTTAGTCTTCCAGAGCCAAACCCCGGGCAGCAGCGCCCCCTCCTGGGCACGCGAGGAGTTTTCATGAACCCTCTTAGATGTCCATTTCCAAATGTTGGTATGGCCTGTGGTCCTGCCAGCTAATCAGAGGGAGGGGAGGCTTAGCCTCCCCACCTCATAGGAACTTTAGGGCAGGGAAACCGGATCATATTACCCTGGAGTTCTAGCCACGGCCCTGAGCTGGCTCCCCTGCCCGGGACTCTGTCACCTGTGGAATCCATGGACAGCAGGGCTGAGGTGGCCTTAAGGCATCAGACCCGTCCTCACATTGCTCAGAGGGGGCGGGAACTGGGGTGACGAGGAACAGTGAGTGACTTGCTCAGGGTTGCACAGCAAAGTGAAGTCAGCAGAGATGAGCAAACCCAGGTTTTGCAAATCACCAACCGGCTCACACGTGTGTGCCAACTCGTATGGAGCTCAAAGGAAGACCTTGTCCAGTTGTCACTCAGCACACGTGGTGGTTCCTACCATGCGTGCACTGGCATTTCTCAACCTGGCACTAGTGACCTTTAGGGGCCAGGTCACTCATTGGTCACCCCACACTGGGGATGGAGCCCGCAACCTGGGCATGTGCCCTGACCGGGAATCGCACCGTGACCTCCTGGTCACAGGTCGACCTCAGCCACTGAGCCGCGCCGGCCGGGCTGTGTGTTTAACTTGCAATCAGTGAGCTTAGCTCATAAACTTCATTGTAACTTTTAGGACTTATTTCTGTTATGCAATCTTTTTCTGTTAACCACATTTTCACTTTATTTCCTTTTTTTGGTCTGTCCTACCTTGCTCTGACTGGGTTGATTTTCCTTTTCCTGATATTAAAATAATACGATTTATAAAATCCACATACAATTATAAAGTCCAGCCAAAATCGGTTTGGCTCAGTGGATAGAGTGTTGGTCTGTGGACTGAAAGGTCCCAGGTTCGATTCCCGTCAAGGGCATGTACCTTGGTTAAGGGCACATCCCCAGTAGGGGTTGTGCAGGAGGCAGCTGATCAATGTTTCTCATCGATGTTTCTAGCCCTCTCCCTTCCTCTCTGTAAAGAAATCAATAAAATATTTCTTAAAATTATGAAGTCCATCCTTACGTTTAGTTATCACTGTCAATTTCTAAACCTTCCCAGTCTTCCATGCCTTCCTTCCACCACACCTAAAAGCCAAGTACTTAATGTCCTTCCACCTGTCACTGGTTTCTACCTCTGAATTTGAATTCCAGATCATAATGAATACACATGATACATTTGATAACGGACTTTTCTATGCTATTACCCATCCTTATTTCTCAAAGCTTAGTGCTCACTCTGGATTCATTTCTTTACTTGCTCATATACTCAGAGAGTTTAGCAGGGTATAAAATTCTAGGTTCAAAGTTCCTGCAGCTCTGGCTCTGTTGGTTGGAGTGTCATCCCTTATACCCAAAAGGCTGCAGGTTCACTTCCCGCTCATATGTAGGTTGCAGGTTCCATCCCCACGTGGAGTGAGTACGGGAAGCAGCTGATCTATGTTTCTCTCTAACATCTCCCTCTCTCTCCCCCTTCATTCCTCTCTAAAGTCAATAAAAAACATTTCCTCAGATGGGGATTAAAAAAATTCTTGCATTTGTAGCCCAACAAACTATTTCAATTTACTTGTTGTGCCTGTTGCTACTGAAAGTTTTAGTTACAGCTGATATTTGCTCATTTGTAAGCAGTCTGGTTTTTGTTTTTTTAGAAAACTTCTAGAGTTTTACCTTTAAGATTCTCAAGTTTCACAAAATATATCTAAGAGTGGAATTTATGGCTTCAGTTTCTATAGCGTTGGCATTTATGAGAAGCCCCTTGCCTGCCTGCCCCTCAGGGACCCTCCTAACACCTCCCAGGGCTCCCCCAATTGTAAGAGGAGCCCAGGGCTGGTGCGGGAGTACTGGGCACTAGCAGGCCTGGAGGCCTCCTCCCTGCAGTGAACCTGCTTGGCCCCACGCCCAGTGCTGCCCAGCTTCTGGCTTGCAGTGGGAAGCCACCGTCTCGATGTGCACTGGGCAGCGTTTAGGGAAAGACGGGCAAAGAGAGAAGCTGTCCCCCAACACCCATCAGTCTCCGCTGCGACCCTCTCTCTCCCGTCTGCATGTCCCTCCCATGCTGGGTGCCATCTTGTCTTCCCCCAAGGGTTTCTCATGGTCTGTGGGTTCGGGTTCCAGAACCTGTCAACCTCTGAGCCCTCTGGCAACCGGGCCCGCCTGGGGTTTGTTGAGAAGAGGGGGGCCCTTGCCTCTTGGTGCCCCTCCAGTCCCGCCCCATCCCATCCGGCGCCTGAGTGGGTGCTCCGGACTGAGCAGGCCGGGAGCTGTGTCTGCCTGTCTCCCTCCAGCCCCTTCCCACGCTGATTGCATCACTTCCTTTTGTCTCCTCTGCAGTCGGACTGGTTCTTCAGTGATGATGAAGACAAGGGCGAGAGAGTAAGTGGTACAGAGGGCAGGAGGCGGGGGGAGGAATCCATCTGAGGCTCTTCCCAGGATGGGGGGGTGGGGAGCCAGAGTCCAGCAGGAGAAGGTCCCTGCCGGTGGCCTCCCACTCTGACGGAGGAAACAGACCCTTCTCCTCAGGAGCACCCGCTGATGGGGACACATCCTCGCTTCCGAGAGTTCTCGGTCTGGCGGGGGGGTGGGGGTGGGGGTCACAGGCCTCCTCTGCAGAAACAGAGCCCAGTAGCAGAGGCAGCCCCCACCTTTCAGTCTGCGGCGGGAGGTGCAGGCCTCAGGAAGGTCCCGTCTGTGGCGGAGACACAGCTCCTGCCTTCAGCGGAGGGAGCAGCTCAGGACTCGGGGGCTCAGTCAAGCTGTTGGGGAAAGTCCAACGGAGACACGTTGGCCTCTCAAGAGTGCCTGGTGAGAGGGCGACAGCCAGTGCCCCGTGAGCCGGCCCATGGAGGAGACTGCGCCCTGCCCTTCAGGGTGCCCGTTCTGCAGGACCAGTCCCGCCGCCTGAGGGCATGGGGCTGACCCCCCTTCTCTCTGCAGACCCCGGTGGACGAGAAGGAGCCCCAGTCAGTGCCCAACATCGAGTATCTCCTGCCCAACATTGGCCGGACAGTGCCCCCCGGTGACCCAGGCCCGGGTGAGTGCAGGGTCCTGGGAGGGGGGGGAGGGGGGGCTCTGCATTCCTGAGGGTCCCCGATGCCCCATCCCGGATGCCCGGCCAGACGCCCGGCTTCCCTGCTCCTGCCCCACCACGGGGAAGGGGCCCTCTGGAGGCCCAGCTTGCCTGTGTGCCCGCCTCCTCATCTGCTCAGCGCCACACACACGCACACACACACACACACACACACACACACACACCAAGGGCTGGGTAGGAGTTCGTTCACCCTCCTTCACTGGTCTCTTTCCTGAGCTTTTTATTTCTCATGGGCTGTGTCCTTCTGGGCATGTTTCTCTTTTTAATTTTTCTTCCTTTTCTCCTCGCACCCCTCCATCCCTCCTCCCTTCTCTCCCTCTGCTCTCCTCCCACCCCGGATCCTGTTCCTTCTCTCCCCCCCTCCAGCGGACCTGTTGGAGATTTAAAGGGTACAGTGTGGTCGCGGCTCGGTCACTAACAGCGGCGGGTGACTATAAGAAGCTGGGCAGGCCGAGGGGCAGGCCGAGGGGCAGGCAGGGACAGCCGGCTGTGAGGGCCTCACCCTGACATGCCAGCACCCACGAGGGTTAACCACCCCATCCCAGTCCCTCCCACCCGGAAGGCCCTTCTCCAGGGAAGGGAGGTGCTTGCTGGGGCCAGATCCTCCCCTGGCCAGGGAGTCTGGCTGCCCTCCCGAAGATCCCCATCCCCAGGCCTCTCTCTGTGCCCAGCCGGCCACGTCTGGCTATCCGGGAGGGGGCAGCTTCCCTCGGGCATCAGGGACGCCAGCTTCCAGAAGCCTCTGTGGCCGTAGCTCCCGCCCCTTCTCCTTCAAGCACTGACTCTCTCTGCTCTGAACCCAGAGCCTCCGCCTTCTCATGGCCAGCAGCCTCAGAACAAGGACTGCCCGGCGCTCTGGGCTCCAGCCACGGACTCTCCCACCTGGGAGCGAGCTGACCCTGGCGCTTAGACGGGTCCTGTCTCTGAGGGGTCCTGGCTCTGACGGGAGGTGCATCACGGCTCCCTCAGCTGCAGGAAGCAGGCGGGGAGGCCCAGGCGACATGGGGGCGGGGGGGGGGGGGCGGTTAGGGAGCCTCGTCTCTTCTAGTCACCCGCCGCCACTCCCTGCCTTGTGGTGTGTCGCTGTGTGGTCAGCACATCTGCTCTTCTCACCGTGTGCGGGTGGGCTGGGGGAGACCCCTAACCCGCTTGCCAGAGAGCGTGGATTAACCGCACTGCCCCCTGCCCCTGCCCCTCGGACCGGGGCGGCCGTGGTCAGCCCGCGCCCTCCCCCTGCTGGAGAAGACTTGTTTCTGGTTCCTTCTCCTCCCCTGTCCAAGTCCCATGGCGGTGATAGTGACCCTACGCTCCTTCCTCACGCCGGTTACAGACGAGGGCCTCACGCCTGGAGGTGGAACCCGGCACGGCTCTGGCCCCCAGGCCACCCCCCCCCCCCGTGTCCCACCCGCTCCGTGTCGGCCCCTGTATTCGGTCATTCATTCTCATGGTCCTCTTGTGTCCTGCAAGTGGGGGTGAGGGTGAGTGTCAGGCACCCTCCTCTCCGCACCGTGTGGTCTCCATGCTCCAGAGCATCTGTGACTTGCTGTGTCTCACTGTCGTGGTTTTGTGGACTGCCTCTGCTCCTGGGCATTTTCTCTCCAGTGCTTCACAGTAACCGGGAGGTGGGGGAGCGGACAAGGTCCCCAAAGCCCCTCTTGCCCTTAACCCTGGGCAAACGAGGTGCCAGCGGCTGGCAGCCTATGGCCCTTCCTGCTCACCAGGAAGTGGTGACTGGCGTCCCCCTCCCATCGGAAACGGCCCCAGAGGCCTTGACGCTCCTGGGGCCCAGGGAGGCTCTGGCCTCTGAGCTCCCTGGTTTCTGAAGCCTTTGAAGAGGGAATGGCGTTCACAGGTCTCAGCTGCTCTTGCCCCATCCAACGTTCCTTTTCCTTTCTCTGCACCGCAGATCCCACCACCTGTGCTTCAGCCAAGTCCAAGGTAAGTGCCAAGGCGGTTCTGCAGGCTTTATCCCAGACAGGGCAGCCCCCGGGACCTTTCCGGCAAGGGAACTGGGGGGATTGCAAGTAGACCCCGAGGGAGGCTGATGGTCAGTGGGAAGGAAGAGAGGAAGCACTGATGTCCGAGATACACCGGCAGGTGGCTCTCCGTGACCGTTCCCGGCAAGGCATCCGGTGTAGTGAAGGATCTGGCTGGGAGGCAGTGTTGCCCAGTGGTTAGAAGTCCTGGGTTTGAATTCTGGCTCCACTTGGTAGCTTCGGGGCCCTGGGCAAGTTACTTACCGTAACCTCTTTCTGATCCTCAGCTGTAAATGATGGCTGCTGTTTAGCCCCATCAATGGTGTTAACAGTTAACACGTGTCCCATATAACAATGTTTAAGGGCTTCGGAGAGCCCAAAGCAAGCAGAAGGAAGGAAATAATAAAGATAAGAGCAGAAATCAATGAGATTGAAAATAATTGAGAAAAATCAATAAAACTAAAGCTGGTTCTTTGAACCAGACTTCACAGCCAGCTCCTCGCCCGCTCCAGCTGCCCTGGGAGACAGAACCTGGCGGGGAGGCTGCTGCCCGGGGCAGACCCTGCCCTGCGTGAGGTCAGAGCTGGACGGTGAGATTAGAGCTCGTTGGCCAGGGGCGTTAGTCAGCTCAGGCTGCTGCCCACCACACCGCAGACAATTTTCCCACGGTGCTGGAGGCTAGGTCCGAATGAAACCAGGCGTTAGCATGGCAGTTTCTGGCGAGAGCGTTCTTCCTGGCTGGCGGGTGGCTGCCTTCTCCGTGCCCTCGGGTGGCACAGACCCAGATCGAGAGAGCTCTGTGGTGTCTCTTTCGGGAGCACTGATGTCACCGGAGGGCCCCTCCCTCAGGGGCTCTCCCACAGCTAGCCAGTGGAATCAGTGAAATGGCGGCTGGTTGAACTGGGCTCATTTCTGTCGGGTCCCACTGAGCCCACGGGGCCCGACACAGAGCAGGCCCTCCGTGTGTGTCAGGTGAATGCACCGGAAGGGAGACTGCTCCCGTCTGTGGAGGTCCCGGTGCCTTCCCCAGAAAGCCTCTGCCTCACCTCTGGTGACGGGAGCTCAGTCCATGCAGACTCTGTGGCAGAGAAGGTCATGGCAGTCGCCTGAATCTAGCTCCTTTCCCCCCCACCCATGGCACCCGCTAGCCTGGTTTCCCACAGCTTCTCCTTCGGTCCATCTGCTGGCCTCTGCGTCCACTGGAAGTGGCCATTCTGCCCTCGTTACTTCTGTACCGAGGCCTCTCAGGTTTCTGAGAAAATGGCCAAGACAGGAAGGGGCACCGGCCAGCAGGTGTCTCAGACGAATCACCGCAGTGCTGCCGTGTCCCAGAGCCCCAGGGGTGCCTTCTGGAGCCGTGCAATGCGGGCAGCTGTGGCCCAGGACCACGTGCCTGTGAATCCCGAATCCCTGACAAGCTCCGGCTTCCTTAGAACTGACCGATGTGAGAGAGAATGCACAGGATGAGCGGCCACCCCGCCATCTGTCTCACTCATTGCTACAGGAAGGCGGGAACGGGTGGCCTGTGAGGTGTCCAAGGGCACACCGCTGCAGCCCAGCAGGGGTCACTCCCGGCGTCTGCTTCCACAGGGCTTCCTGTGTTGAGGGAGCTCCACTCGCCCATTTGCTCGTTCCCTTAGCACCTGTTATTTGTTGAGCACCTACTGTGTGCCAGGCGTCATGGATGCAAGCACGAGCCATTGGCCTAGCTTGCTCTCAGAGAACTCAGACTTTTATGCAGATGGTGTGGAAACGAAGCTATTCTGATGTGAAAGGAGCCGGTACAGGTGTATCCTCAGAGGGCTGTGGAGGGGGATGGGGAGCGGCGGCCCACAGCCACATAAGCCCGCACAATCATTTGGTCTGGCCCTGCCTCGGCATCAGGAGTGCCTTAACCAAACGTCTGGCCAAGGGCAGCAGGCTAGTTATAAGTTGATAATTTTATGACGTCACAGATATCCAAACGGTCCTTGGCAGAGAAAGGTGCCGCCCCCCCCTTCTGCCCCACCCGGGCTGTGGGAACAGAGAGGGATTCACCAGCTCACAGGAAGGGCTGGGAGTGGCTGCACGGAGGGACCCTGACTGAGGGGGGCCCAGCAGGAGCAGTAAGAGCGCATCCAGCAAACAGGCATAGCTCCGGCCTTTGGAGTGACCCCGGGTTAAGGAGGGTTGGGTTGGGCGCTGGGGACAAGGCCGGATGCATGCCAGTGAGGTGCGGTGGGAAAGGGAAGTGACTGCAGCAGGTTGCCCTGGAGAGGCCTGTCTCACGGAGGGGGGAAAGGCAGGTTTCCCAGGGGGAGTGCCAGAGGGAGGGCTGTGGTCAGAGAACCGTCCCTGCCAGGATCTGGGGATTATAACCCAGGACAGTCTATGTGCAGCGGGTTCAGACTGTCCAGTATTACTCACTGTTGAACAGACTATTGTCACCAGAGCTGTGTCTAAAAGGGTTTATCTAGCGCTGCATGTGGAGCACAGAACAGAAGGGGGGGTGGGGTGGTAGGCCAGCACCCAGCCCACAGGAAAGAGTTGAGAGTCTGGATTAAGGCCGGAAGGGGTGCCGGGAAGGCTTCGGGGGAGGGGGAGGGCGGATAGGGGCGCTCCAGCCGGACAGGGCGCCTGTGGGTTGGCATCCTGGTGGCACGCGGAGGGCGCTGAGGCCTCCTGCCTGGGGCTGGGGGGGGGAGGCGGACAGCGCTGGCGCCAGCCTGGGCACCCCCTGACACTGACCCGTCTCCCCCCAGGGCTCCTGGGCCCCCAAGAAGGAGCCTTACGCCCGGGAGATGCTGGCGATCTCCTTCATCTCGGCCGTCAACCGCAAGCGGAAGAAGCGGCGGGAGGCGCGGGGGCTGGGCAGCAGCACGGACGACGACTCGGAGCAGGAGGCGCTCAAGCCCGGGGCGCCGCCGCCCGCGCCCCGCGCCCCGGACCCGCCGGAGGGGCCGCCGCCGGGCGCCGCCGCCCAGGAGGGCCCCGCGGCCGCGCGGGAGGGGCGGCCGGCCGCGGCCACGCGCTCCATCGTGTCGGGCTACTCCACGCTGTCCACCATGGACCGCAGCGTGTGCTCGGGCGCGGGCGGGCGGCGGCCGGGCGCCGGGGACGAGGCGGACGACGAGCGCAGCGAGCTGAGCCACGTGGAGACGGACACGGAGGGCGGCGCGGGCCCCGGGGGCCGCCTGGCGCGCCGGCCCTCCTTCACCTCGCACCACCTCATGCCCTGCGACACGCTGGCGCGCCGCCGCCTGGCCCGGGGCCGCGCCGACGGCGGCGGCGGGGAGGGCGCGGGCGCCGGGCGGGGCGCGCCCCGCGCCGCGGAGCCGCCGGGCTCGGCCTCGTCCAGCAGCCAGGAGTCGCTGCGCCCCCCGGCGGCCGCCGCGGGCACGGCCCTGGGCGCGCGGCCCTCGCGCCTGGAGGCCCTGCGCCTGCGCCTGCGCGGCACCGCCGACGACATGGCCGTGCGGCTGCGGCGGCCGCTGTCGCCCGAGACGCGCCGGCGCCGGAGCAGCTGGCGGCGCCACACGGTGGTGGTGCAGAGCCCGCTCACCGACCTCAACTTCAACGAGTGGAAGGAGCTGGGCGGAGGGCGCCCCCCGGAGGCCGCGGGCCCGCGGGCGCACAGCGACAACAAGGACTCGGGCCTCAGCAGCCTGGAGTCCACCAAGGCGCGCGCCCCCGCCTCGTCCGCCGCCTCGCTGCCGCCCGGGGAGCCGGGGGCCCTGCAGGGCCAGGCCCCGCGCCGCCCGGCCGCCGCCCGCCTCCACCAGTGTCTGTGACCACCGCTCCCCACGGCTCCGCGCCCCGGGAGACAGGCGTGTCCTCCGGCGGGCGCCCCTCCTGCCCCCCTGGGCGCGGAGGCCGCGTCTCCGCCTCCGGTCTGCGCCGGGAACTGGGAGGGAGGGGCAGAGAGTGGGTGGGAGGAGGAGGAAGAGGCTGCTGGGGTCTGTGTCCCGGTAAATGGCAGAGTGCGCCCCACGGGCCTCTCTGTGTCTGCACTTACAGATCCGGGTTGGCCATGCGGTGTGGATAGGGAACCCCAAGGCTCAGACCACGGGAAAGACACTGGGTGATGCTGGTTCTCCCCTTCCTCCCTCTGCCCCACCCCCGCCCGTTAGCTCCTCCCTCCTAGCTAAGGGGGTGGGGTGGGGGGTGTGTATGTGTCTGGGGAGAGGGGGTATAAGGTGTTGGTGTCCATGGGAGGGGTGTCGTGTGTGCAAGTGTGTGTAGTCACTGTCCACAGGTGTTTCCAGTAGCGACTCCGCCAGCCCCGCTTCCTCCCTCTCCCCAGCCCTACCAGGGCTCCTGCCCTCGGCACACACAGGGGTCCGTCCCCCATGCTTTTCAGAGCCAGAGAAGGGGGTTGGGCCACTCCACAGAGGCAGGACTCACTCTCACCAGGTTTACTCCCCCACCTACCTTTTGGCAAACTAAATCACACACACAAACACACACACACACACACCCAACAGCGCTTTGACCATGGGGAGCTGCCTATTCCCTTAATAGGGGTCGGGGTCCCTCCCCTATAGACCTCCCTTCCCTCTCTTTGTTCTTCCAGCTGTGCCTGCTTCTTCCACAACTCAGGCACACAAACCCCACCTTCTGCCCTTTGGGAGTTAGTAAAACATCCCCAGTCTCCTCTCTCTCTCTCTCTCTCTCTCTCTCTCTCTCTCTCACACACACACACACACACACACTAATTTATGGGGTCTGAGCTGGGCTGGTCCTTCAGGATGGGCGAGACCCAGCCCCCTGTCCACCTCCCTCCCCCAGGCCTCCCACACACGCCCTCACTCATTCCAGGGAAGCCGCGTGGGGCTGTCACACCTCAGTCTTCTTGGTTTATGCAAAGATTTGCTGTAGATTTCTCTCTCCTCCCCCCCCCCGCCTTTTATTGTAAATATTGTCTCTAAATGTGTAACATATTATAAAGAATTTATAAGGATTTTTAAAGATGTTCTGCTCATTTAAAGAAGTGTTGTAACCGTGTTGGATAAGCCTCCGGCCCCACGTCCGCATGTCTCTGTGTCTCGGACACACCTGTCTAGGCAACAACTAAGAGTTCCTGCTTCCGAAAAGTTCTGTCTTAAAAGTATAGTCTATATCTTGGAAATAAATGGCCTTCCTTGAGGCACAAGTCAGATGTCTCACTTGTTCTGGAGGGAGGAGCGGGCCAGCGGAGGTGGGGGAGAGGGAGGGTTAGGGGGCGGGCCAAGTGGTGGCAGAGTGGAGGCAGAGCTCGTCCTGGGAATTTTGTAGGCGTCTTGTCCTGGGAGACGAGCATGAGTGGTGGCAGGAGCACAGAATACAAGATGGGAGGCAGGCGACCCTCACTGCACGGAGGTTCCATGCCTCTGTGGGAATGCAGAGGGCGGGTGCACAGACTCCTTCCTTCTCAGACCTGCCCGGCCCTTCAGAATGGTCCAGAGGTGCTGCTATAACCCCACAAACAGTGGGTTCGGTGCTGCCTGTCAATACTTGAGCCAGTTCAGCAGGGACAGGGTTGAATTATGAGCGTTTATTCCAATACTGCTGTAGTATGGGAGAGCAGCAGGGTATCCACAAAAATTTATCTGGATCAGAGGTCAGGAGTGAAACTTGAAGTTCAAAGGTCAAGGATCAGAGTATTTTTTTTAAAATATATTTTATTGATTTTTCACAGAGTGGAAGGGAGAGAGATAGAGAGCTAGAAACGTCGATGAGAGAGAAACATCGACCAGCTGCCTCTTGCACACCCCCCACTGGGGATGTGCCCGCAATTCAGATACATGCCCCTGACCGGAATCGAACCTGGGACCTTTCAGTCCGCAGACCGACGTTCTACCACTGAGCCAAACCAGTCTCGGCAAGGATCAGAGTATTGACAGTTAAAGTTCAGGAGCCAGAGATCAAGAGTTAAGGGTCAGGAGTCAAAGGTCAAAGTGCATGAGGTCAAAGACTATGGGTTAAGGGTTAGGGTCATTAGTATTAGTCAATGGTCAAGGGCATGGGTCAGGGTTGAGGGTCACAGTCATAGGTTGAAGCGCCAGGTGTCCAAGTCCAGAGGTCAAATGGGGTCAGAGATCAAGGATCAAAGTTGGTTTGAAGGTCAAGGGTCAGAGGTCTAAGGTTATAGAAAGGGTTAGGGTTCCTGTTGTCAAGGGTCAAGGATGCCAAGACTGGTTTGGCTCAATGGATAGAGCGTCGGCTTGGGGACTGAAGGGTCCCGGGTTCGATTCCGGTCGGGGGCATGTACCTTGGTTGTGGGCATATCCCCAGTTGGGGGTGTGCAAGAGGCAGCTGATCGATGACTCTCTCTCATCGATGTTTCTAGCTCTCTATCTCTCTCCCTTCCTCTCTATACAAAATCAATAAAAATATTTAAAAAAAAAAAAAAAAGGATCAAGGGTTATGGTCAAAGGTCATGTGTCAAAGTTTGGTGACCAAGGTTGAAGGTCTGGGGTCAAGTGTCAAAGGTCATCAAATTTAAGGGGGTCTGAAGTCTAGGGTTATGGTGAGGGTTAGGATTGTTAGGGGGTCTAATTCAAGGGGCATAATAGTTAGGGTCAGGGGTCAGAGATTAAACATCAGGGGGTCTGAGGTTGAGGTCAAAGGTCAACTGTTGAGGGTCACGGGTCAAAAGTCAACATTCAGGAGTCAAGGGTCTGAGGTTTAGGGTTATTGTGAGGGTTAGGGTTTGGGGGTCAAGGGTCAAAGGTCAAAGTGTCAAGTACCTAAGATCAGGGTGGTCAAGGGTCAAAAATCAATGGTTAAGGGTAAAAAGTTAGAGGTCAAAGTGCACAGTGTCATAGACTAGGGCTATTGCTAGGGGTTCAGGGTTAAGGTTGTTAAGGTTGTTAGGGTAATCAAGGGTCAAGTGTCTAGGTTTATCATCAAAGGTCAAGGTTCAGGGGGGTCAATGTACAGAGGTCAAGGTTTATCATTCAGATACCAAGGGTCAGGGGGCAAAGGTCAGCAGTTAGGGGATCAAGTGTCAGGGTTCTAAGGTCTAGGGCAAGCATGTCAAACTTGTGGCCAGCGGGCAAGGAGGCATGGTCTAGGGCTGGTCTATTGGGGGTAGGAATCCCAATAATACCCCAGACCTCAGTGAAGCAGGAAAATGCCTAACAGGGCAGTTTTGAGGACCTTTAGAACGTGCTGGAACACTGGTGCAGCCTTCAGAATTCCAAACCTAAAAAGCCCCATCCGGACATCTGGCCCACGCAAAGGTGGGGCAGGCTGGACTCTGCTGTAATAGCCGGAAGGGTTCAGGCAGCTTGCTGGTATAAGGTCAGGGTCCAGGGCCCCCACCCAACAGAACCAAGGCCAAATCTCCTCTCGGGTCCTTCAGAGGAGAATGGGGCAAGTGGAGCCAGTAGGCCTTTGAGGAGCAGAAGGCCGAAATGCACCAGGATGGGGCTGAAACTCCACCAGCAGACAGTGTGTTTCAAATCGTGGGTTTTGACCCATTGAAAGGTCATGAAATCAATTTATTGTGACTGACACGTTTAGACTTTAACAGAAAACACCAGAGTGCACTGTCTGTGTAAGTGCTGTGTCACTAACTGTATGGGTGTTTGTGTGGGTACTGGGTTTGGGGTCAGGTAGAGCTGCATTCTAATCCTCCCTGCGCCTCCCTGGCTGTGTGACTGAGCCAGACCTCTGACATCTCTGGCGCTGTCGCCCACAGGGGTCAGCAATGCCAATAGCGACCTCTCCGATGGCGGTGGAGATGTTCCTCTCCACCCTCCGAGGTTGGTTTCAGGGCCTTGGGGGCAGCAGCAGCCCCCGGCGTGTTTCTGCCCCGCCTCCCCTGAGCCTTGCCTGTGGGGCAGTTGGCTACCAAGACCCCCCTCCTCTGCCCCACCCAGCCCTGCACCTCCAGGGCAAAGCTGAGAAATAATGAGACGGCAGCCTAGAGGAAGGAGATCCAGGAGAGGAAAAAGAAACAAGTTTTATTTAAGCCCCAAACACTCGGCTAGAAAAACCGAAAGAGGAGAGCAGGGAAGTGGGGAGAAGAGAAAGGACATTAAAAAAGAGACAGAGAAAACACAGCAACCCTTTTCCATTTAGAAATTGTCAAGTTACACTGACAGAGGTCACAGAATATCCACAGAAGCCATCACTGCTACACCAACACGGGCCCTACGGGGTGGACCGGGCAGGGTGAGGGGCCAGGGCTCGCCCCGGGGCCCGCCTGGGACCCCTCTCCGAGCCCGAAGCGCCTGGGGGAACAGCATATCGCGGGAGGGGCGGGAGAGGGCGCCCCCGTGTGGTATCACAGCACAGGGGCGGGGCCGGAGGGCCAGGTACAAAGGCCCCCCAGACAGTTTAGTTCTCTCTTGGTCAAGCACACACGGATGGACAGAGCAGCGAGGCGCATGCAGCTGGGGGTGGGGTGGGGGTGGGGGTGGGGGTGGGGAGCATTGACGTGCTGTGGGCTTTGAGAGGCTGAGGGGCTGGGGGCTGGGGAGGGCGGCCAGAGCAAGTGGTGCAGGGATGATGGAAGAGTTCATCACACAGGCACGTCCACACGCCTGGGTCTACACGATTCGCACGCTCCCACACGGGTCACTTGCACCTCCATGGACACCCCTCTGTCCACACCTATGTGGCCCACATACAGTCTCTTGCAGCTACTCATACCACACGTGCTCTCGTCTGCAAAGCTCTTCCACCTCGATGTGCAGGAGGGCATGTGCCGAAGCCCAAGCAGGTTACACGCACCCACATGCACACACCTCCCCGCAGACGGGGGGCAGTAACTCACACCCGTGCGCACACACACGCGTCCCACCACGCACAGGGGTAAGCGGATCTGTGCAATGCACACGGACATGCAGGCTGTGCACCATGCCACGCAAATGCCTCTCAGCCCGTGATGCGCGGGAGCCGGAGTGAAAGGAAGATGGGAGTGCCGCTGGGCTCCGCGTGCGCAGGTGGGGCGGGCCCAGGGTCCCCGCCCGCTGCCCTCTGGGGGATGGGCACGTCCCCCTGGCCCCCACGCCCCACAAAAGGGACATTCAACTCAGGACAATGACGGTGGGGCACACATTCAGGTCCCAGGGCTGAGGGTGGGAGGTGAGGGCAAGTGAGAAGTCGCGAGCGGAAGAGTCGTGGAGTGGGAGGGAGGAGGGGGCACCACTCCCCCCTCCCCTCCCAGGTCAGGGGTCTCTGTACAGCCAGGTCAGACCACACCGTGTCACTGGACCACGGAAGCCACGCCATGTGCCCACCCGCCAGCCCCCCTCCCCCGCCAAAACAGCGGCCAGGGAGAGAACGCATGGTTTTCTTTTTTTTTTTTTCTTTTTTAAATATTTATATATATTTATATTACGTATATTATATATATATAATATGTAAATATATTTTTAAAACAATATAAAATGTTAAGACACTTCACTTAAATGTAAAGAGTTGCCTGCAATTAAAAGTAATTGCATCATTTATGAGGTCCTTTTTTTTTTTTTTTCTCCCTATTTTCCAGGTTTTGTGTTTTTTTTCAGGAGGGATTTTTTCCCCCCCTCTTCTTTTGTTCTTTTCCAAAAAGGCTTACTTGCCTTTGTACAAAAATGATCCAAAGCTAGAAAACAAGAATGAATAAAAAAAAAAAAAAAACACAAAAGAGAAATGAAGAAACACAACCCAGGGTTCCCTCCCCCCCGCCCTCAGCAGCTCCCCGGGGGAGGACCTTCCCAGAGGCGCTGCCTTCAGTGGCTCCTACCGTCTGTGCTTCACTCGGGGAGACTCAGCCCAGCCCTCCCGCCCCTGCGCGTACCCCACTTTGTGCTCCAGACAGAACCCCTGCTCCCTGGGGATGCGCTCCGCTCTGTCCTCCTCCTCCTCCTCACCCCCGCCCCTGTCCATCGATCTCCCAGCTGGACCCAGGGCTGAGAACCAAAACTAGTTTCCCTCCAGGCAGGTGTCTGCAGGCGGGGGCCCTCAGACCTCAAAGAGGATGGCTGAAGGTCAAATCACCCTGCCCCTGGGGTCAGAGCCATCCTCACTGCCCCCACCGGCCTCCTCTGCATCCCGTTTCCCTCACAGCCAGACCCTCCCACCCTCCAGGCCTCCACATCTAATCACCGAGGCTCTTCATCCCTGCCCGCCCCGCCCCTGAAATAAGTTAATGCCGTTTAAAGTGCTAACTCAGAAACTAAGTACCAAACACCCCTCGGCTGGGCCGCCGGCTCCCGAGGCAGTGTCCCCAGAGGCGGCTGTCCGCTCACCCCTCCAATGTCCACAGCCAGCAGTCCACAGGGCGCCCTCCTCCCCTCCGTGCAGGCCAGGCGGCCCCTCGTCGAGGGAAGGGAGTCCCAGAAAGCCAAGTCCTCTCCGCGGACACAGATTCCACGGCCCCACGTACCCCACACCCGCCCGGAGGCCCCTCCAACGCCAAGGCCCCTCCGAGCACCAGCATCTTGACTCCGGGCCCACCAGGGGGCAGAGAAACAGCCGCGTTCAGAGTTCAGTCACGTGAAAGCTGGGACAGTGGGGCGCCTCCGGGGCCAGAGTCTGCCGGGTCCCCTTTCCCGGCCTGGAGGGGGTGGTCCGGCGTCCAGCTTCCGCAGGAGGGAGAGCGGCGTCTCGCGGCTCCAAGTCCCGTGGCTCAGAGTTTGTGTGGAGTGCTCTTAGGAAGTTGGGGGGAGGGGGGAGAGGGGAGGACGGGGAAGGTACAGGAACTTCAGGATGGACTTGGACAGAAGAGCGGACAAAGAGAAGAGGGAGGGAAGATGATAGGAAGTGGGCCATCTTAGAACAGGAAGTCAAAGGGGAAGGTGGTGTGTTTTGGATCTTCGTTTTACTGTTTTGCTTTTTATTAAAAAAAAAAGAATAATTAAAAGTGAATCGTTTTTTAAAAAACCAAAAACACCAGCAGGGGATGGGGAGAGAGAAGTGAGGAGGGCCACACGGAGCAGCCCTCCCCGGGGTCTGAGGATGGAGGGGGGAGGGGTGGAGATGGAGGGGAGATCGATGTCAGGGGTCGGGGAGGGGGCGAGCGGGGTGGAGGCGGGAGGGGGCCTCTAAAAGGAGATGGAAGAATTCCTTGCCCCAAACGAAGTCAATACGGGGATAGAGGTTCTGGAAGCCGAGGGCTTTTCTGAGACGGGGCTTGAGGTCTCATTCGACCCGCTCATCTCTTTAGATGGTTTAGTGGCCTGGAACACAAACAGGGGTCAGGGGTCAGAGAGAGGAAGGGAGAGCCTGCATGCTGGCCCCCAGCCGAAGCTTTAAAGTAGGAAAAAAAAAACCTCCACATAGCCGAGAGAAAAGCAGCTGCAGAAGGAAGAAACCATCTGAAGAGAGTGGTCCCTTTGAGACGGGTTGGGGGTGGGGGGCACAGCAGGGCAGCAGGGGGCACAGAGCCGGACCGAAGGGCCTGGGCGTGGGGGAGGGGATACAGGTACGAGGTTACTGAGAGGAAAGCGAGAAGGTGGCACAGAGAGACCAGAGAAGCACGGGAGATGGCCCCAGGGCCAGCGGACAGGGAGACGAGGTGGGGAAGAGGACAGGGGAGGGAGGGAGGAGAAATGAAGTGTTAGCGGCCGCAGGTGCATGCCCTGGGAGTGGTCAGGGAGCGAGCAGGGAGGGAGCAGGTGGGCTCGCAGTCCCAACCCCGCCAGCGGCCCTTCCTGCTCAGCAGGGGGCTGATTCTAAGCTAAGGTGACCAGGCGTCCCGCTTTCGGCGGGACAGTCCCGATTTTTAACAATTTGTCCCGCGTCCCGCTACGTTTTAAAAAAGTCCCGGATGGTCACCTTATTCTAAGCAGAAGGGGTGGCACTTGAGGAGTGAGCTGACCCCCGACCCGGAAGGAAAAGGCACTGGTTGTGGTGAGCCTCACTCCCAGCTGCTTCCTGCACATCTGCTTCCCCGGCTTGGAGCTGGGCCTGAGGAAGGGCGCTCACTTCTGGGAACATGTCCGATGGTTAGAAACAGCCCCATCCCTTCCTGCCTCCAGCAACTCCCTGCAGCTGTGCGGGTCCTGGAGGTTTGCCTGCATCGCCTCCGCCTCCAGGGGAGGATGTGGGGCGAAGGCAGAGCCCTGGGCCGGCTCCAGAATCCCCCTCTGGTGTGGGCTCCGGGGCCTGCACAGTAGGCAGGCGCCTCAGCTGAACCCGCCCGCTGCACACGGCAGAGAGGGCCACTGGGTTAGGGCCACACGCCGGCCGGGCCTCCTCCGGTCCCTCCTGGCCTGGCTTAGCTTCTAGCGTGACAGCCTGTTTATTGATGAAGACAGAAGGGAAGAGGATGGAAACAGAGCCGTGGCCCGTGGCCCGTGGCCAGAGACCTCCTGCCGGCTAGGTCTGCCCGGGGTCAGTCTGTTTCCCACGACCTGTATGACAGCCAGCGGCCGGGTCAGCTCTCTGAGGCCTTCCCGGGAGAGCCAGGCCGAGCCCCCAGCAGCCTGGAAGGGAAATGAGATGGCAGACAGCCTGACCGCGGACAGCGAGCCCGCCCTTGCTGCTGGTGATCCTTTCTGCACACCCCCCCCAACCCCCAGCGGCTTATTCACCGGGGTTTGCTCACCACCCTGCAGGCTACAGCCGACATTCCCCCCACTCAGGGCACGTTCCCCCTGTGGGTCTCCGGCCCCCTCCTCTACTGTGGCCGCCCGTTCCTTACTCAGATCCTCCCGTTCACTCAGGCCTTTGCCCAGAGCCAGGTGCCAGGCATCGCCCCTGGATGGCCACCGGGAGCTCTCCTGCTCCGTCACTTACCCAGGGCTCCCGTCGGGCCCGCCCCTCCCCCTTTCCTATTTAAAGTTCTTCCTCCCGTGTCCCCTGCGTCTCTCCACATCTCCCCAAGTCCCCGGCCAGCTGTTTGATTCCCTCCTGGCTGTCCTCTTTGTTCTCGACGCATCTCCAGTTAAAAGCTTTTCTCTGTTCCTTCCCTTTAGCACTTGTCAAAAGCCTCCACCTGTGTCTATTCTGAGCTTTCGGTCTTTAAAACACCTGCCTTCCTGCTGGGGCCTCTGCATTCACACACACACACACACACACACACGCCCTCTCTCACAGTGCAGGGTGCACGACCCCCAAACATCGGTGCTTGGCAGTCACACGGGTGGGATGCCCCCACCCCAGCCCCACCCCCTGCCAACCTCACGGAGCCCTCTGACAGCTGCTCAGGGAGCCTTGGTTCGGTCCAGCTCTCTCGGCCACAGTCCCTCAGGAGACTGGCTGCAGCCGCCGCCACCATCCACTCCCTGAAGCTGAGGGAGTGCGTCCAGCGGTGCCCGTGGCCTCGCCCTGTGCTGCTCAGAGTCCTCAGGCGACACAGCTGCTGCCTCTGAGGCTCCTGCCGCCTGCCCTCCCACAGCCAGTCCTTCCCTGTTGCTCCCAGTTACGCCCGGAGGAGCGGGCGTGGTCACCTGTGCGCCCGCCCGCCGGGCAGGCACCTCCCAGGTGTCCGGCGTTCTGCTGGGGGGTGGGAGGGGACTGGAACCGTTAGGCGGAGCCCTGCCCCCTCCTCCTCCTGTGGGACAGGGCTGGCAGCCCCTCTGTGTCCCCACACGCTGACCTGTCCCTCCACTCCACGGCGAGGGTCCCCCTGCAGGCGCAGGTCATCCTGACGCAGCAACCCTGCTGGCTCTGCCTCCAGGACCATCCCTGGTGCCACCTACCCGCTGCCCACAAGCCCTTCTTCCTTGCTATGTGCCCCCCCACACCCAGGGAGGTCCAGCTTTCTGCTCTCACTAGTCCCTGGGCACCTCAGCATCCCTGTGCTCCCCTCCGCCCTCTGGGTGGTCCCACCATTGCAGCCCGTTCATCTGAGCCATCGGAGGGACGCCGTGGGTGTCAGTTCCCAGCCCTCGGCGAGGACGGGTGTCCACAGGCTCACAGGGGCACCCAGACCCGGGTCCCTGCACCCTGGGGATCTGGCCGCCGTGCCTTCCCTGGGTCGTGAGCACAGTTTCCAAGGGGCTTTTCTCAATCGTGTCTCTGGTTTCTCTGTAGCACCGGGCACCTCTGTACCATCTCTCAGAACCCCCATGTCCCGACTTTGGGGTTCCTGGGTGCCAGTCCTGGCTCTCATCCACCTGGCTCTGCACCCCTGTGAGTCCCTTCCCGTCCCTGAGCTGTCCCCTCAACTGTAAAGGAGGAGGCTGGACCCACCCATTTCTAACCTCCGGCCCCTGAGCCTAGAACCTTCTGTATGTCACAGCATCTGGACATTTCGCAGCCCCAGCACCCAGAACAGGCCTGGCATCCAGGACCTGCTGAGAAATAGTCCCGGAACCAAACACAGGCCCTACCGGCCCCGCACCCAATGGCAGACGCCCGGCCCGGCACACACCTCCCAGTGTTCCGCTTTCCACCGGGGACCACGGGGGCAGAAACGCCCACCGTGAGGTCAACTCCACCCCCCACGCCTGCGAGCCAAATCCGGAACACTCCTGCCACTCCTTCCCGCCCCCCAATCCGATGCCCACAGGAGCACACTGAAACCCAAGCACCAGACTGAGCTGAATTACAAGCTGGTTTCTCCCTCAGCTGGGAGGTGGCCCGGGAGCTGAGAGGGAGGCTGACATGAGATTTTGGGGTGTGGGGGGGTCCCCCACAGAGCACGCAGGTCTGAGAGTGGAGAGAAGGAGTGGGGAAGAGGGGAGTGGCAGGAGATTAAGGAGCATCAAAGTCCCCCTCTCCCGCCCCAGGGCGGGCCAGGTCTTAGAAGGACCCCATCCCTCGGGCTGGTGGGGACAGGAAGCAGCTGGGGAGAGGGCTCTCTCCGGCCCTGCGTGAGGGCCGGAGCCAGGGAGGGGCCTGGCTGCAACCCCAACTCCTCACCCAGACCCAGAGGAGAGAGGGGATGGCTCCATGGGCTGCTGGGCATCGGGTGGGAAGGTGACCACAGGGACAGTGGCAGGAGGTGGCCGCACACAGCACAGCGGGGGCGGGGGCGGGGGTGGGGACTGGCCGGGGCGGGGCCGGGGTCCTGTTCCCGCGGTGCCCACCTTACCTGCTGCTGGGCCTGGATCCGCATGTACTCGGCCCTCTGCTTGCCATGCTTGCTCTTGTCGGGGCTGCCGGCCTGGCCCTGGGCCGCCTTCAGCCTAGAGGCCCCTGGAGTCACCACCTTCATGGGCGGCACGCTGCCTCCGCCGCTCTGCGGGGAGAAGAGCAGGCTCAGGTGGGGGGGCGGGGGGGAGGGTGGTGTGTGTGGAAACAGGAGCCCCAGGCACTGGCGGGGTCTAGACCTCTTCACTGGGCCCCGGAGAGCCCTTCTGGCTCCACACCCTGTCCGGGACTCAGGGCCACTCTCTGAGGCCAGGTCTAAGGCCGCCCTGAGGAGAGGTGACAGGGTACCTGTTAGGTCCCTAACCACTCTGCTCCCCAGTGAGAACTCTTTGGTGGTTTCCTTGGATAGCCCAGAGGCAGCTGGCACACCCTGGGGGAGCTGCTTCTAACACGAGAGCTCCTAGTCGCACCCCACTCCCACCAAGGGCCCCATCCTGAGCCCGGGAGAGCAGGCCGGAGATGGGGGGTGGGGGGACCATCTTTATAATGGCAGCCCCAAGCCCACATCTCCTCCCAATGGCGGGATGGGGGTGCAGCCTCCCCAGAGATGGGCCAGTCCAGCCCCCTTGAGCCCCTTGAGGCCCCAGGCCTGCCCAGGAGGGCTCTGGGCATCCAGAGGCGCAGGCAGAGAACGACAGAGACAGAAAGTCACACAGGAGGAGGGGAGGGGGGAAGGGACAGAGGGCGAACGCTTTATTTGTGGGTTTACAGATCCAGAGCAGAGGAGAGGCCCTGGTCCTTGCCAGGCCCCGATGGGCTGGTCCCTGGGGAGGCCAGCTTCCCAGCCTCCTCGGGCCCAGCCAGGAGGGTGGCAGGAGCGGAGAGAAGGCCAGCGGGAGGAGGGGGCCGTGTGGGTGCTCCTGCAGCCCCCAACTCCCTCCAGCTCTGAGGACGGAGAGGCCGGAGCATGAAGGCAGGAGAGGAGGGCAGGGGAGGGGGCAGCCACCTTGGGCCTGGGGGGCGGGGAAGGGAGGCTGCCCGGGGGCCTCTCGGCGGGGGCCGTGCCCATCTGGCTCAGCGTGGCTTCCAGCTCCCGCAGCGTCTCTTCCAGGCTGTCCCTCCGCCGGGTGGCGGCGCCCGGCCCCCGGCAGCCGAGGCCGGCACCGGGCTGGCCCTCACAGGTCCCGCTGCCAGGCTGGGCGTCCTGTGCAGAGTCCTTGGGGGTCTCCTCTGGGGGCGTCTCGGCAGAGGAGGGCTCCCGAGTCCCGTCTGGGGCTGGTCCCCGAGAACAGGGGGCCCTGGCTGCTCCCTCTTGTGCGCGGTGGCCCCCCGGCCCCTGCCTCCTCAGAGGCCTCCCTGCCTTCTCGGGCCTCGGGCCGCTGCTGGGCCCGGAAGCCTCGGCCACCACCTCCGGCGGGGCCCTCCCACTGCCGACCAGGGTCCGGGGTCTCGGGATGGGGGTCGCTCTGGGACCCGGTTCCCCGAGCCTGGCCTCCGGTGGGGAGGGAGGGTCGTGGGCACACTCCGTCAGGACGATCCGGGGGATGCACAAGGCCCTGGCGCCCGGGGCCGCCTGGGGGGAGAAGAGAGAGGAGGGAGAACATGGTCCCTGCAAACCAAGCACCGGAGCGGAGATAGGGGGTTCGACGATGGGTGAGCCCAGCCCCTTTCTCCCACAGAGGGGGAAACTGAGGCAGGGAGGGGCCCGAGTCAACCAGCAATTAGAGGCAACGCTGGGACAGGAAATCAGGCCTCTTCCCAACGCACCTCCCGTCCCCCGCCTCCTGGCAGAGATGCCAGGTTACCCAGGCGCTCAGACACAGGCTGACTCCTCCGTGCCCATGAGTCCTGGAGGATCAGCTCTCCCAGGCACTCCCCGGGGTCTGCCCGCCTGTGCCACCACACAGCACTGTGCGGGGCGGGCGGAGAGCCAGTGAGCTCAGGTGGGCATGGCCCAGCACGGTCCTGGCACCCTGCGAGGGCTGATCAGCACCAGCTCTCTGCTGGATCGAACTGGAGGACAGAGACCAGCGGCCTGGGTATGTCGGCCTCTGGCCTCAGAAGGTCGGGCGCTCATCCTCGTCTCAGTCCAGAGACTCCCAGTCCCTCCACCCCCAACGTTCTGAACTTCCTCCAAGGGTTTCCCCGCCACGACGGGGGGAGGGGGAGCTCGGCTGGACCAAGTCCCTCTGCTGCACACACACAGGCTCGGGCAAAGCTAGAGCCCCTGCTTCGGTGTGAGCACCCCTCGCTGTGGCTCTGGAGGGGCCACAGAGACACCCCGCCCCCCAAACTGAGTGAGCCCTGGTCTAATCCTGAGCGCCAGCTTTGTGCCAGGCTCTGTCACACATCCGCCTTCCCCTTTAATCCCCAACGTAACCCACCACCCGGCTCTCATCTGCTTCACAAGGTAGAAACGGGGAGGGGGGGGGGGTCATGTGACTCACTCAAGGGTCATGTGACTTCACTCATAGTGGCAGCACCAGGACTTGAACCCAGGTAGTCTGGCTCCAAGTCCAGTGCTCTTTCCACTCAAAGGAGCCACAGGGAACATTTGGGGGTGGGGCAGCAGGGTTCCCCAGCCTCCCTCCCACCAGCCCTGCCACCTGCTTACCTGAAGATGGGGGTGCAGACTGGGAAGGCAGAGAGGGTGACCCATGCCTGCCCGGCTCCACTGCCCGATGGTGCCTCAGGATGCAGAGGGTGGGCGGGCCCCAAAGGCCCGGGGAGGGGCTTTGCCCGCTGGGCCCCTCCCGGATTGGCCCCAAGCCAGCAAGGGGCAGGGGCTGGGTGCCGAGGGCACGGCCCTCTGGGGGCAGCCCTCATCCCCAGACGGCTCCTCGGACACTCTGTGTCTGTCCTGTACCCAGCAGACAGCACTGTCCACCCACCTGGTGCCTGTCTGCTCCCCTTGGCCAGGCAGACGCAGCACCACCGGGCCTCGAGCCAGGCCAGAATCGGCGGTGGCCGGCACGGAGCCCACTGTGGGCCCAGGGAGCCCGCGAGGCGGGCGAGCCTGAGCGACTGGATGGGAGGCTGCCCACCCAGCGCGGAGGCCCTCGGCCCCAGAGTGACCGAGCAGAGGGAGAGATGCCCCGTCCACCCCCCGGGTCGCCCTCCCGAGGCGCAGTGCCCAGGGTGCAGACAGCCAGTCCACCCCAGGTTCCCGAGAGAGAGTGAGAAGGGAGTGAGTGCAGCGGGACAGCAGCAAGGACCGGAGTGAGAGAGAAGATATGGAGCCAGCAGACAAGGAAGAAGGGGGCGGGCGTCTTCCATCCCAAGCTCCCTGACCAGGAGGGTGGGATGGGGCCACGGGCCTGAGCGGCCTCGAAACGCGCCAGGTAGCAGACCTCTGGGGGGAAATGAAACCCCCGCCGGGCACAGGCCGCAGGAGGGGGACAGGAGGCCACAGGGGAGGGGACAGGAGGCCGCAGGGGAGGGGACAGGAGGCCACAGGGGAGGGGACAGGAGGCCACAGGGGAGGGGGACAGGAGGCCGCAGGAGGGGGACAGGAGGCCGCAGGGGAGGGGACAGGAGGCAGCAGGAGGGGGACAGGAGGCCACAGGAGGGGGACAGGAGGCAGCAGGGGAGGGGACAGGAGGCCACAGGGGAGGGGACAGGAGGCAGCAGGGGAGGGGACAGGAGGCCACAGGGGAGGGGACAGGAGGCCGCAGGAGGGGGACAGGAGGCCGCAGGGGAGGGGACAGGAGGCCACAGGGGAGGGGACAGGAGGCAGCAGGGGAGGGGACAGGAGGCCGCAGGGAGGGGACAGGGGGCCACAGGGGAGGGGGCAGGAGGCCGCAGGGGGGGGGACGGGAGGCGGCAGGGGGGGGACAGGAGGCCGCGGGGGAGGGGCCAGGAGGCCACGGGAGGGGGCCGGGAGGCCGCAGGAGGGGGACAGGAGGCCGCAGGAGGGGGACAGGAGGCCACAGGGGAGGGGACAGGAGGCAGCAGGAGGGGGACAGGAGGCCACAGGGGAGGGGGACAGGAGGCAGCAGGGGAGGGGACAGGAGGCCGCAGGAGGGGGACAGGTGGCCACAGGGAAGGGGACAGGAGGCCACAGGGGTGGGGAGAGGAGGCCACACGGGAGGGGGACAGGAGGCAGCAGGGGAGGGGACAGGAGGGGGGAGGAGGGGGACAGGCGGCCACAGGGGGGGGACAGGAGGCAGGAGGGGAGGGGACAGGAGGCCGCAGGAGGGGGACAGGAGGCAGCAGGGGAGGGGACAGGAGGCCACAGGGGAGGGGACAGGAGGCCACAGGGGAGGGGACAGGAGGCAGCAGGGGAGGGGACAGGAGGCCGCAGGGAGGGGACAGGAGGCCACAGGGGAGGGGACAGGAGGCCGCAGGAGGGGGACAGGAGGCCGCAGGAGGGGGACAGGAGGCCGCAGGAGGGGGACAGGAGGCCACAGGGGAGGGGACAGGAGGCCACAGGGGAGGGGACAGGAGGCCGCAGGAGGGGGACAGGAGGCCACAGGGGAGGGGACAGGAGGCCGCAGGGGAGGGGACAGGAGGCCGCAGGAGGGGGACAGGAGGCAGCAGGGGAGGGGACAGGAGGCCGCAGGAGGGGGAGAGGAGGCAGCAGGGGAGGGGACAGGAGGCCACAGGGGAGGGGACAGGAGGCCGCAGGAGGGGGACAGGAGGCCACAGGAGGGGGACAGGAGGCCACAGGAGGGGGACAGGAGGCCGCAGGGGAGGGGACAGGAGGCCGCAGGGGAGGGGACAGGAGGCCGCAGGAGGGGGACAGGAGGCCGCAGGGGAGGGGACAGGAGGCCGCAGGAGGGGGACAGGAGGCCGCAGGGGAGGGGACAGGAGGCCGCAGGAGGGGGACAGGAGGCCGCAGGGGAGGGGACAGGAGGCCACAGGGGAGGGTGGCAGGAGGCAGCAGGGGAGGGGGCATGGCGGAGACTTGTCAGGTTCTGAGTTGGACTTAAAGGAAGGTGACCAGATGTCCCGCTTTTGGCGGGACAGTCCTGATTTTTAACAATTTGTCCCACGTCCCGTGGCATTTTAAAAAAGTCCCGCCGGCCGAAACCGGTTTGGCTCAGCGGTAGAGCGTTGGTCTGCGGACTGAAGGGTCCCAGGTTCGATTACGGTCAAGGGCATGTGCCTTGGTTGCGGGCACATCCCCAGTAGGGGGTGTGCAAGAGGCAGCTGACCGATGTTTCTCTCTCATCGATGTTTCTAACTCTCTATCCCTCTCTCTTCCTCTCTGTAAAAAAAAATCAATAAAAAAATAAAAATAAAAAGTCCTGATTTTTGGAAAGAATCTTAACTTAAAGTCATCGAGTGAACAAGGCCCAGACTCCCATCTTGGACCGAGGCAAAACCCAGGCTGCAGACAGACCTCATTCAGGCCGCAGATTGGGACAAAATGCCCAGACCACCAGGGCCGACCCGAATGGAGCCTGCAGGAAGAGGCAAGCCCAGGGGCCTCTGGCTGCCGGGCTGCTGGAGTCCAGGGATGGAAGGAAGGGCTGTGCACCTCAGAGGGGAGAGGGGGGAGGGGGGAGTCCAGCGGGGGGAGGCTGGGGCAGTGGTGGGGACCGGGGATGTGACTGGCATCTTAGCAGGTGAGCGTGACAGGTGCAGAGAGGAAGCTGTGGAGGCCCAGGCAGAAGGAGCGCCGTGAGAGGTGGGGGCGGCCTGTTACCTTCCATGTGGGGCCTGGGGCTGAGCCCCCGGGGGGCCCTGAGTCCTGGGGGGGCAGCAAGGTAGGGATCGGCTGGCGGCAGGGCGTGGGGGGGAGGGAAGCCACTGAGCTTCTCTCAAACACCTGGGGAGCAGAAAGTGGGGGAACGTTTGGAGGAGGCGCGCAGGGAGGACAGTGGGGTGCTGGCCTATGGCTCAGGCACCACGGGAAGGGGGGCCTGGGCTGGCCCTGGGATCCCAACTCCACTCGTTGGCCCCTCACAACAGTCACTGGCCACTCTGCCCTCCCATGTGTCTCGCCTGCAGAAGCCCTGGGGGTCCAGGGCCTCCGGCCACTCAGAGAGGGGGCTGGGAGCACGGGGTCTGAGTGACGTGGGCCTAAGGGCATTAAATGTTCGGAGAGCATTCAGGGTGGGGGTCTCAGAGCACGGGGGGGGTCTCAGGACAGTTGGGGGTGGGTCCCAAAGACTGAAATCAAAAACCTCGCCCGGCCTGTGCGGCTCAGTGGTTGAGCATTAACCCACAAACCAGGAGGTCACAGCTCGATTCCTGGTCAGGGCACAAGCCCAGGTTTGTGGCTCATCCCCGGTAGAGGGCGTGCAGGAGGCAGCTGATCCATGATTCTCTCTCATCACTGATGTTTCCATCTCTCTCCCTCTCCCACCCTCTCTCTGAAATCAATAAAAACATATAAAAATAATTTTTAGCCAAAACCGGTTTGGCTCAGTGGATAGAGCGTCGGCCTTCGGGCTCAAAGGTCCCAGGTTCGATTCCGGTCAAGGGCATGTACCTTGGTTGCGGGCACATCCCCGGTAGGGGGTGTGCAAGAGGCAGCTGATCGGTGACTCTCTCTCATCCATGTTTCTAACTCTCTATCCCTCTCTCTTCCTCTCTGTAAAAAAATCGATAAAAATATGTTTAAAAAAAATAAAATAATTTTTAAAAACCCAAACCTGCAAGGAGACTCCCCCCTCCCCCGGCCCCCCAAACACACACACACTTTATAATGGAGAGAAGAACTGAGAACTTCTCGGGGTCCCGAACAGGCCGGCGCCCAGCGGGAAGGCCGAGAGCCCGCCCCCGTCCCGGGCCGGCCCTGACGCACCTCCAGCTCGGCGATGATGCGGTCCTCGTCGTCCTCGTCCTTGATGGCGGAGGCCATGATGGGCGGGGTGGAGGCGGGGCGGGCCACCTCGGACACGGTCCGGCGCAGCTTCACCTGCGGCTTCTGCACCTCCAGCTCCTCGGACTCGGCCTTCTGCAAGGCCCCGGCCCCGTCAGGACCAGGCCCTGCCCGGCCTCCAGCGTCCGCTCCCCTGCCAGCCTCCGGGGGCTCTAGACCATCTCCCACCCGCCCGGCTCCTCCTCGTCCTCCCAGGGGGCCCCTTCCCCTGGGGGAGCCCACGCCTGACATGGGGTCCCTGTTGGCCGGCTTCTTCTCCCCCCCCACTTCCTCTGAGAGGGGGGACCGCCCGGAGCGTCTCTGGAGGCCCATCAGGCATCCCCCCAACCCCCCAGCTCAGCCCCCGCAGCCCCGGCCCAGGGGGTGGTACCTTGATGAAAGTGGAGTCCTTCTTGCTAGTGACCACCACCTCTCCGGTGCGCGTGGTGGTCAGGCCGTGGGAGGAGGGGAAGCTCCGGCGGGGAGGGGGCGGCGGGGGCGACTTGGAGGGCTTCTCCGTGCGATACCGGGGCACCGTCAGCTCGTCTGCGGCAGCCAAGGGGCGGCGGTCAGGGGCCCTGGCCATCTCTGGCTCCCAGGGGAGCGACCTCACTTCCTCCTCCTCCTCTCTCTCACCTCCCCCCTGCAATCCAGCCCCAAGCCCATCACCCCTCATCCCTCCAGACTCAGCGTGGGGTGCATGGACCACCACCAGCAGCAGCAGCAGCAGAGCACCTGGGAGCTCGTTGGAAATGCAGAGGCTCAGGCCCCGCCCAGAGCCGCCGGGTCAGAAGCCAGAGGGGGGCAGGTCCTCAGGGGATGGCAGGTGAGCATTCGCGTTGGAGAAATGCTGTTGTGCTTCACCCCTTTCCCACCCGCCCGCAGCCTGGCCCTGCCCGCCGGGCTGCCCCCTAATTTCCCTCGTGGTGGGGACCGTTTCCAGGGCAACGTGCAGAAAAGCCACTCACAGCTGGCATTCCTCTGCCTTTGACCCTCTGTGGCTCCCATTCCCCAAATCCTCATCCACCCTCCTATCCCAGCACCCTCTGCACCTGCCCATCGCTCAGCCTCAGCTTGCCACGCCCCTGCCTGCACCCCGCCAGACCCTCCAGGCGTGGGCACACGCCGTGTCCTCTCCCCAGGGTGCCCGCGCTCCCTGGACAGAGAAGCACCTCCTTGTTTTTAAGACCCCAACTGCCCCAGGGCTCCTCAGGGACAGCTCAGCACCAGAGCTCACCCCCACCACGCACTCAGCACCACATCCTACCTCTGCGCTACACACCCGCCCGGGACAGAGGGCGGGCCCCCCTGAGCTGAGGGCCCTTGTCTAAAGGGTGGAGTTACCACTGGGGTCGTCACAAAATTGTAAGAATTAATATGTAGGAAGCGTTTGGGGCGGTTCTTGTCACGTAGTAAGTGCTTGATAAACATACGTGTGAGTGTCAGTCCCCCACGAAACGTTAAGCTCCTGAAAAGCAAGCAGTGTCTTATTCCTTATTCCCTGCACCTAGCGCACAGTAGGTGCTTGGCAAATACATGTGTGGCAGGAATGAATGAATGAATGAATGATGGCTGTCCTTTCTGGCTCAGATTTGTGCCTCCCCTGTGAGCTCCCGGCTGGGGTTGGGGGCTGGGAGCACAGGAACCGTGTCTGTACCAATCGGCGATGCACCCTATGCCAGTACAGCCTGGCTCAGGGCATGTGCTGGGTCAGAGGTACCGACAGAGGGCTCGCTGCCTGGGTTTGCTCCTCCTCCCTGCGTGGTCCCCTCAGCAGCTGTCATGGCAATAGGGAAGCCCTGGATGGGTCCAGCTCCAGCCCAGACTCTGCACCTCCTTCAACGGCTGAGGGTCAGGCTGCCGACGTCCCAGCACCTCCTTCTCTGACAGCCCGCTCACAAGCATTCTCACTCCCCCGCGCTCCCCCCATCAGCCTGAGGGCTTCTGACAACGGGGCTTCCCTTCTCTGGGCTCCCCACCACCCCATCTTCCCCCGTACCTGAGCCCCTCCTTCCACTGGGCTCCGTGCGGGGGGCTGCCTTCTGGCCGTGGGGGGCCTTAGCGGGCTTGTGGTCAGGGGTCGGGGCGGGGCCTGGGTGGGCCTTGCTCGCACAGTCCAGGTCGGGAATGGCCTTCAGCAGCTCCGCCTGTGTCTCCTCCAGCAGCCGGTTGATGTCTTTGGCGCTGTACTGGGTGAGGGCCGCCCGCTTCTCCTCCCAGTCCCGCTCCGCTGCCTTAAGAGGAGGAGGCAGGAGTCAGGGCTACAGCGGCTGCCCCGCTCCTGGGCCTTTGGGGCTCAGCCCCTTCCCCCCAGGCACACACGCGAGGAATGGTAAAGGAAGCCGCCCATTTGGCCCAGCCCCCAGGAGACCCGAGAACGTCTCCTTGAAAATTACAATCGTTCCCCAAGAGTCTAGAACGCTACCTTCTTTATAGACTACTCTCACGATATACTTAGATCTGTTTCGGGACATTTCTCTTTCCTTTCACTGATCGCATAGTCTATGCTTGTGCTCATGCCACACTGCTTTAGTGATGATGGCTTTAGGATATGTTTTCCCCGACTAGCAGGCTGAATGTCATCCTCAGTATGCTTCTCAGGCCTCCTCCTTCCCCAGGAAAGATCACCCAGGACGGAGGGAAGAGCGTGGGAGCCTGGCGGACGCCCTCTCCCGGGCCCCGTACCTCGACAGACACAGCCTTGTCCACGCTCCTCTTGCCGAGAGCGTCCAGGCCTTTGGTGGGGTTGCCCCCCTTGGGGGTGGGAGGGGCTCCCTCCGCGGGTCCGCTCAGCTCGTGGAGGTTTAGCGGGGGGCTGGGGGGTGGCATCTCAAAGTCCAAGCTCTTGTTGAAGTCGGTCTCGGCCGTCACCTTCTTAGGGGACTGACTCAGGAGGTTGTTGGGGGGCGGCCACACACCCTCGTCCACTTGCCTGGGTGGGGAGGAGGTAGAAGCAGCTGTGAGACCAGTTGTGGGGGAGGGGGGAGCCCGGGGAAGGGAAGCCTGGCCTGAGGGAGGCGGGGTGTAGGAAGGCGGGGTGTCTGAGGTCTTGCAGGACGGAGGCGAGGGCCTGGGGAGGAGAGCCTGCAGCCAGACAAGCCTCTGACAAGTCAGAGCTGGGATACAGCCCCAGTTGGACGTCAATGGCCTTTAAAAGGGGAGTCCGGACAAGGGGTCGGTGTGTGCCCCCCGTGGGAGGTCAGAGGTTAGAGGTCAGAGGCCAGGGGTGGGATGACCTTCGGATCTGGGCCAGCGTGTCCGTGACCCCGCGGCAGCGCTTGAGCAGCCCGTCCAGGCGCTGGGGCTCCTCCTTCAGGAACTTCACGGCCTCCACCTCCACACGCAGCACGACCCGCATCTTGCTCTGGAGGCCTGGGAAGTGAGCTGGGGGCACCGGGAGGGGTGCGCTGAGCGGGAGCAGCTCAGAGGACGGGGCGGGGGGGGGGGGCAGGAAAGGGCAGTGCTCAGGCGGAGGGGAGGGGCGGGGGGGGGCAGCAGGGACGCCCACCTGGACCACGCGCCGCACCCCCGGCCCCAGGCTCACCCTTGAGCTCGGTCAGCGTCTCCCCGAGCTGCTTCAGCACCAGCGCCTTCTCCTCCAGCTCGGGCCCGGGCACCAGCCGGTGATTGTGGGAGACGTCCCTCTGGATCTTCTCCACCGCCTTCTCCAGGTCACTGCGCCAGGGAGAGACCCTCTCAGCCCCCTGGCCCCAGCCCGGCCCCCCGGAAACGGGGCAGCTGGGAAGCAACCCGCCACCAGGCGGATCCTGATGAAAAGCCATCCGCCAGGCCATGTGCCCCAGGGAAGTCGGAAATGCCAGATCTCAGAGACGGGACTTCAGAAGAGCCCCCTCCCAGGGCCCTGGCACCTCCTTGCGAAGTTCTGGTGTTAGCCACACCAGCTCCACTCTCCCTCCCTACACCGCGCGCCTCCCGCCTCCCGCTGGCTGCCGAGGAAGCCGTGGAGAGCCCAGCAGCCTTTCTGAGCCAGAGGCAGCCGCACGTGCCCCGAGGGGTCTCTTTTCCCGCGAGGTGGCTCTGCCGTGTCCACCTACCTTTTCTCAAATGATCCAGGCGCTCAGCCTCTTCCTGAGGACAAAACTGCTTTTGATTCTCAAGGGCTGATGCTGAGCCTGTGCCGTGTCAAACCCCGCTTCTTTCTCAAATGTAAACCAGACCGGGCCGCCACACCACCACCCCCCCCCCCCCCCCGTGCGGAACCCTAGGTGGGTCCCATCGTGCTGAGGCTGAAAGCCAGGCTCTCCCAGGCAGGCAGCCCAGAAGGGCATGAGGGCAGCCGTTGGAAATTTGGCTCCAGAGTCAGACAGACCCAGTCCCAGCTCTGCCCACCCCCGCGGCGAGGTCTTGGACAAGCGACGTACCCTCCCCAGGCCTCAGCCTCTCACCCAGAATATGGGGGCGGGAAGAGCTCCTTCCTCCTGGGGCCAAGGCAACCATTAAATCAGCGAATGCAGCCGGGAAAGGGGTGGCGAGGGGTCAGGCCCTGGGAACTGCTCTTCTTTTCCTTCAGCTACATCTCTTGTTCTCCTCCCTCCCTCCTCCCCCCTCTCTTTTTAAAAAAAAAAAATATTTTTATTGATTTCAGAGAGGAAGGGAGAGGGAAAGAGAGACAGAAACATCAATGATGAGAGAGAATCATCGACTGGCTGCCTCCTGCATGTCCCCCAATGGGTATCAAGCCACAACCCAGGCATGTGGCCTTGACCAGAATCGAACCTGAGACCCTTTAGCCTGTAGGCTGATGCTCTATCCACTGAGGCAAACCAGCTAGGGCTATTTTTATCTCTCTTGCTTCTGTTTAAAACCATCCAGAATTTCTCTGAGTCCTTGGATGTGCTGCCCTCTCTGAGCTGTGTGTGTGTGTGTGTGTGTGTGTGTGTGTACCGTTACCGGAGGCACTGCAATACCGGGTCGATGCGTGGAGTGGACAGAGCAAGCTCCTATTCCATCTCCCCGCTCCAAAAATCCTTTTAATATACTGTCCTTGGATAGAGGACGTATCAGATATTACACTGATAAGAACAGATACTACACTTGATCTTAGCCAAAAGGCTGAGACGTGATCTCCGGGCTATTTTAATGCCATTTCCTCTGCTTAGAATACACACACACACACACACACACACACGCACTCCCACAGACATGTGTGCACATACACATACACATGTGACTAATACACTTGTTCTCAGGTCTCATAGGGAACCTGTCCTCTACTCCTTCCACTTGAGATTAGGGGTCTGCATCTTGCCCCCCCCTTCCCCCCAGCCTCTGGGGCTCCTGTTGGCTGAACTGTGCAGCGCCAGGCAGGCAGAGCCATGCCTTCTAGCGCCGTAGCCGAGGCCCAGCACCTGGCAGGGTGCCTAGAGCAGAACAGCTTTCTAATAAATAATTGTGGACTGAATAATTAAGTGAAAGAAAAAAAACTGTTGATCTCAGTGGGACCTGCAAAAAGGACTTAAAGAAAAAAGAAAAGAAAAGAAAAGAAAAAGGGAACAAGAAAGAAAGAACTGCAGCCCGGGTAGGTCACCTCAATCCTGTGCTCGAGTCGCTGACATCCCCAACCCACAGGCGGGAATTTACAGGCGTCCCTGCCAAATCCCATCTGCGGGATGTCAGCTCCACTATCCAAGCGGAAACAGCTTCCGAATCTCAGTCCTACCACCCAGCACATTTGCTCGCCCTCAAAGCCCTGCCATCCGCAAATCTGATCAGCATGCCTTCGCCGTCTTCATCCCACGAGTGGGTACCAGACAGACTGCGCAGGGCCCAGGGCGAGTTCCTGTGACTCAGCATGCGGGGACGCACAGCGTGTCTGAGCGCTCCTTACACGCCCGGGGCACGCTCAGCCCTTCCCTCCCGTGGCCTGACCGCAGTGAGGTTCAGCCTTTTCATCTCCTGGCACGTATAAGCCGATTACTGAAATGCTGTGGCACACCAACAAATAAATTATTTTGCCAATCTGACAAAAAAAAAAAAAAATAGATTTAATTTTGATCCATTCACTCGGGATGGCTATTTTTGGGTTGGCTGTTGTCATTTTTTGTTTACTTGACAATCTAAGGGAAAAGAAGTCAGCTCTTGCACTGAAGAGTCTCGAGTTCGATGCCCGGTCAAGGAATGTGTGGGAGGCAACCAATCAATGTGTCTCTCTCACATCAGTATTTCCCTCCCTCTCTCTTCCCCTTCCACTCTCTCTAAAAATCAATGGGAAAAAATATCCTCAGGCAAGAATTAACAACCCAACAAAACAAACCAAATGTAAGTCCATGCCCCTGACTAAATGGTCTGGTATTGCGTGCTTTAAAAATTCTTGCAGCACACGGGTTGGAAATTGCTGCCTTATTTAATTCTCAGAGCAAACCCTGTGAGTGGGACCCATTATTATGTCCAATCTACACAGAGACAAACAGCATAGACACCAGACTACATTTCCCAGCCTCCCTGGCAGTCGGAGGTGGACACAGACTGAGGCTTAGCCAGAGGCATGTTAGTGATAGGGGCCCACGCTGTCTCCAGGCCTGGCCCACAGAACCCCCCATATAAGCTCCCCCGTGCCCTTTTCCCTTCACGCTGGCAGAAAGACAATGACCCTGTGGGTGATTTTAGAAGGCACATATGGAAGATGGCGAAACCTCCATCAGCCGAGGTCCCGGGATGCCTACGTGAAGGAGGGCCATCCCACTAACCCACCCAATACTGTTCCAGGAGGAAGAAAGACCTGTCTATTACTTTTGAACCATTATAGGATTAAAAAGAGGCTCCGGGAGATTACGCAACTTATCCTACAGCTATTTTGTGGCGAAGCAGGACCTACTCATGTCTGACTTCAGCCACTGGGTTCTGCTGCATCTCACTCCCACACTGTATTGGCCTTCACTTCCTGCAAGAGGCCAGGGCAAGAAGGGGCAGAGGGAAGCCAAGCGGGAGCACCTGCACCAGGGTGAGGAGGGGCCTGGCCCACCTCGTGCCTGGGGAGGCTCCGGGAGCCGGGCAGGGAGGGCCCTCCTGGCCAAGCCGGAGCCCCTGCAGGCCTGGTGTGCAGCTCAGCCAGGCACCACCCCACAAAGGCAGGAACCCCCTTCACAGTGGGCGGAGAAACCTGCCGGAAGCAATCTATCTTCCCCCAAGCTCTCGCAAGTGAGCGGCGGAATAGGTTTGCTAACGGGAGGGGCGGGGGTCTGTGTGTGGAGAGACGAGGGCCCCCGGAAGCTGAGGACCAGACACTCATGTGACATAGGCTTACATCCTTCCTTTCACTTCTCCTGCCTCCGTGCTTTGTTACTTCCTTTGATTTCCCTTTAATGTCTCAATAAAGTCTGGGTTTTTTTTTGTTTTTTTTGTTTTTTTTTTAATTCCAACCCAGCTCCTATGGGGTGAGTGAACAGAGGCAAGGAGAGAACAGGAAAGTCAGGTCACAGAACTCTCTGGGTTGGGCAGCTGCCCCATGTACGTGGACGTGGGACCTGAGTGGTCCCCAAGCTCTCACACCCGGAGCGATGGGTGGCCGCAGCCAGCTCGTTTCCGGGTGGGGCAGCCCCTTATTGCATCTTAGCTACGAGGGCGTGGGGATCTTTGCACAGGGGCCACGAGGCTGGGTGGGCCCAAGGCTGAGGAGCAGGGGGACTTCTCGGGAGCCCCTCGCAAGAGGCGCAATCAAATACGACTCGGTGAGGACGCTGGCCTCCTCTGAGCAGCGCCTCCCAGCTCCCTGGGTCGCTGTCCAGTTGAACCCACGATCCCTCTGGAAAGAACTGCAAAAGCCTTACTACCTGGCACTGATGAGGAAGCCACAGCACAGAGAAGGGCGGGAACCGCCCGGCCACGCAGCCTCTCGGTGCTGGGGCAGGACCTCGGGTCCCCCTGTGCCCTGTGCCATCATGAGGCCAGAGCAGCGCCTCTGACTCTGACTCGGGGAGGCGGTGCGGTGTGGGGTGGGGCGCTCGCACAGTGGACCGACAGTGAAAGGTAGCTTCTCCCTTCACTGGTGCCAGACAATCGAATCTTGGCCAGACAGCCATTTGCTAAATTTGGTTCAAAGACTGTCTTCTGTTAACTCTTGCACATCTAAGCATTTGGGGGTGGGGTGTTCTCTATCCCTCATTCCTTCTGGAAAAGCCAGAGCTGGGCGAGGAGGGGAGGAGGGTTTTCCCTTGGCTATTCCTTGGCCTCTGAGATTAGGGAATTGGGATGCTGGCCACTGGAGCCGGTCAGCACCAAGCTGACCAAGCTAGCAACACCTGCTCCTCCACCTGCATCCTCTACCGGGGCGTCAAGTGCACACGTCACAGGCCAGGATGAAAGCAGACAGACGGCGGAGTGGAATCAGGCAGCTGGCCACGTGAAAGCTAGGCTGCAGGCCACAGGGTATCCAGACTGTGGGCCATTAGGAAGAAAGACCATAGCAAAAGCAGGCAGGACGCCAGAAAAAAAGAAGAACTTGGGAATTGCGCCAGATGGCCAAAGGTTTGTGGGTCACAGAGAAATCAGGCCACGCAGGAGAAGGAGAGCAGACTTCGGAACAGACCAACGTCATCTGTGATCGGTTGCGCGCCTGCCGGGGCCAGCCAGCCAGCCTCACCCCAGCCCTCCCTCCCCCCCTCCACCAGCCTCACTTCAGCTGCTGGGTGATGAGCTCCTCGTCGTTGAGGTAGCGCAGCCGCTCCTCCTCCACCAGGGTGCGCTGTCGCTGCAGCGGGTCCTCGTGCCGCCGCGCCGCCTCTGAGACGCGCATGCTCAGCTCCGCCTCCGTGCCCTTCAGCAGCGCGCGCAGCGACTCGAGGTTCTGCAGCTGTCGGGGGCAGATGGACCGATGGACCGGGGCGGGAGGGGATGGAGGGAGGCACGCATCAGGGAAGAGGGCCGGGACGAGGCAGGCAGAGGACAGCCCCAGGCCGGGCGGGCGGGCAGGCTCCGCAGCATAGGCGGCTGCTCGGCTGCGGCCGTGAGCAGCAGCGAAAGGCTGGGATGGTGGGGGGTGCGGGGCAGAAGCCGAGGGCTAAGTTCTGGGGAACAGAGGCAGGAGGAGAGAGGCATGGGGGGCCGTGGGGAGAGGGGTGCTGAGTGGCCCAAGCAGAGGTGCGGCTGCATGACCGTGAACGTGAGCAGCGCGGCGAAGCGGTGGGATGGTGGGGGGCGGAGGACAAGGTTACTGTGCTGGGTAGAGACAGAGGCAAGGAGAATGGGGGTATTTGGGGGACAAGGAGCGGCCCTAGGTAGGGCCCTGCCGACCATGGCTGTGGCTTCGATCGGACTCGAGCACTGGGGTTTGATAGCGTTTCCGTGGCTGGAACGGGTTAGCTAACTTAACCCTCGAACCCAGTTCTCTAAGGCCTCCTTGGGGCAATGGTGGGGGTGGGCGAGATCTTATCTGTTGCCCAGATGGCAACTCTCTGCCCCCCTCCAGCCTGTCTCTGCTCATTAGCCTCACCTGACGGGCTCTGGGCCCTCTGGAGGAGCGGGCACAGCGATGCCAGGCTCCTGGCTGGGGGGCCATCTGCCAGGCGGGGCAGGGTGGGGGAGGGGAAAGGGGGCCTGGGGCATCCTTGAGTATTAGGCTCCATGGGCTGGAGGGGAGTTCCAGGAGTGCGGTAATAATTCAGGGATGGGGAGGACGGGCTCAGAGACGGGGACACAGCTGAGGGATGGGGCTTGGTCAGGGCACAGAGATTCACTGAGGGGAAGGGGAAGGGGAGAAGCGGTTGGAGAGGGGCCCAGTGATCGGCAGGAACTCCATAGAGAAAGTAGGGGGTAGGGCCGGACCTCCGGGGAAAAGTTTGGGTCCCAGTGGGTGGGTTCTGACGGGGCAGGGCCCGGGAGGGGGCGGTACCTGGAGCTTCCGCAGCTGCTGGAGCTGGCCCCGCAGGTCGCTGGTGCTGCTCTGGAGGCCGCGCAGGTGCAGCTGCATCTGCAAACGGCTGATGGCGGGGGGCTGCCCCGCGGGGGTGCTGCTGGCGGAGGGTGGGGGAGGGCCGGACACTGGGGTGGCCCCGCTGCTCCGACTCCCTGACCCGCCGCAGGCTGCAGAGGGGCCGTGAGGACGGAAGAACAAACCGTGAGCTCGGAGGGGCTGAGGCAAGGTCACACACACACAGACACACACACGCACACGCACGCACACGCACACGCACACGCACACGCACACGCAGTAGCGACGGAGGCACGTGGTTCCGGCTCCCTGCCCCAGATGGTAGTCAGCCCTCCTGTGGGGAGTCAGGGCAGACTTCTTGGGCTAAAGTGACTACTCATTTTCCTTTCAAGCCCGACGATACAGTATTGCTTACAGATTGGTAATGTGAAGCTCGGATAGTTCAAGGGGAGGAGAGAGGGGTCACTCACGTGCTGAGGGCGTGGCTGCTCCATTGGAGCCTTCAATCTTCTCACTGTGGCACAGGGAAAAGACGGCCATCAGAGGGTCCAGGCCGGCCCCACACAGTCAATGCTGGGTGAGACCTGAACATGCTCTCCAGTCCCCTGACCTCAGGGAGGAGCCCCAGAGAGGAAGGGACGGACTCACACCCAGAGGCACACGGGGAGACATGGGCACAGCTGAGCCCCGGGCCCCTGCTGCCCACGGTTCCCTCCCTCTCGCCCCAACCGCGGGCCCCGCCTGGTGCCGGGAGACGCCTCACCTGGGGGTCTCGGGCTCCGAGCCTCGGAGCAGGGCGCTCTGCACCAGGCCCGTGAGGCTGGCGATCTGCTTCTCCATGGCCTCCATGCGCTCCCTGAGGAGGACGGTGGCTTTGAGCAAACCCTCGTGCAGGCATGGGGTCCCTCTGACCGTGACTGAGGTTAATCATTAGAGGAAATAGTGTTCCCTCCAGCCACCAGCACACAGACAAGTCAAAGGCCCCCACACCTGAGGACCAAGCCCCCATTCCCATATAACACTGATAAGCCTGTCCCCCTCGGACAGGGACCCCTCCCCCTGCAGTCTCATCTCTCACCAGGGGCTCCCTAATGGCCCCACCCTGCCTCTCCGTGCCTCCACGTGCTTTCCCCTTGCCTGGTATGTCCTCTCTAACGCCGTCCCAGACCCCCCAGCAGCCTTGAGGAACTGAGGTACACCCTCCCACGAGAAGTACACCCATTTTTTTTTTCAAGATAATATTTTTTATTTAAAGATATTTGAGCCCTAATCAGTTTGGCTCAGTGGATAGAGCATCAGCCTGCGGACTGAAAGGTACCAGGTTTGATTCTGGTCAAGGGCATGTACCTTGGTTGCAGGCACATCCCCAGTAGGGGGTGTGCAGGAGGCAGCTGACCCATGTTTCTCTCTCATTGATGTTTCTAACTATCTCCTTTCCTCTATGTAAAAAAAATCAATAAGATATATTTTAAAAATAAAAATAAAGATATTTGAGCTTTCTAATAAAATACTTTTCCTTTTGATTATTTATAGTTTTGTTGGTGCTTTTAAATGTGCTTTTTTTTTTAGTACACGTGGTTTTTTAATTTTTAAAAAATATATTTTTATTGACCTCAGAGAGCAAGGGAGAGGGAGAGAGAGAAACATCAATAATGAGAGAGAATCATCGACTGGCTGCCTTCTGCACACCCCCTACTGGGGATTAAGCCCACAACTCGAGCATATGCCCTTGGCCGGAATCGAACCTGGAACTTTTCAGCCCACAGGCCAACACTTTATCCACAGGGCCAAACCAGCTGGGGCAGTACACGCATTTTTTTAAATGTGTCTCCCCCGCTAAACAGGACAGAACCGGGTTTGCCCAACTTGGCATTGACAGTGTCCGGTGCACTGCCTGGCACACAGGCCACAGACGAGCTGTGTGAATGCAAACCACTCTCGCCTCCCAGCAGCACTGCCTGGGAGCCGCGGGGGACAGGCCGTGCCCTGGTCACCTCCTCCAGCCCTGCATCCTTAGCAAGAAGGAGCTGCATGCTGAGCGAGAGTCCCCCCATCGGAGGCCGCCTAACTGAATGCACCTCCTCCCCATCCCGTTTCTTCCCAGCACCCCTCCCTGTGAACTTCAGCAGGCCCCGTGCTGGACAGCTCTCAGCTGCTGCTCCTGTTTGGGCCAGAAAGGCTCTGAAAACCGGCTCGGGGGACGAATGCAAACCGGGGTCTCCAGAGTCCTTAGGCAGGGCCCTGTGTCCATCCCTGAGTCCTTGAAGGCAGAAGGCCCTGCCTCTTCCATAGACTCTGGCGACACCCCTCGACCACCCCAGGTCTACAAAGGACTCCAGAGTCCAGAGCACACCCCTCCACAGGCTGCAGTGCCCTGTCCACCCCTCATACCCTCCCTACCCCACCCCACCCCCGGCCTGAGGCCTCGCCAGCTCCCCTTACCTGGTCTCTGTGTCCTTCGCCGGCGCGGGCGGCCCGAACCCCACGAGCGGGCGCTCCCCGGGGCCGGGGAAGAGCTCGGGAGGGGGCACCCCGGCGGCGGCGGCCCCGGCGCTGCGGGCCTTGCCCCCGGGGCTCTCGGCGAAGACGGAGGAGGAGCCCGAGTCCTTGCGGAAGGACTGGCGGACCGGCGAGCCACGGCTGGGGGGCCCCGAGTAGGGGCTGTGCGGCGGCGGGGGGCCCCCGGGGGGCGCGGCCACGTCGCTCAGCTTCTGGGGGGACGAGGGCGGCAGGCGGAAGCCGTAGGCGTCGCCGTAGAGCGGCCCGGCGCCGCCCGCCGCCTTGAACAGCGAGTCCTCCAGGTCGGACTGCAGCGCGGCGGCCGAGTAGGTGCTGAGCGAGCGCACCGAGCCGCGCTTGTACAGCCCGCCGGCGCCCGGGTAGGCGAACGGGTCCCCGGCGGCCGCGGCCAGGCTCAGGCGGCCCTCGTGCAGCAGCCCGTAGGGGTCGGCGTAGAGGCCCTCGCCCTTCACCAGCATCACGCCGCCCGCCTTGCCCGCCAGGTCCTCGTCCGGCTTCACGTCGCGCCGCTCCAGGATGGCGCTGGGGCTGGGGCTCACGCCCTGCGCGCCGGGGCCGCCGCCCAGCCGCTCGGCCGCGTGGTGCACCGGGGAGCCCGCGTACGAGGGCGGGCGCCCCCCGGCGGCGGCGTACGAGAGCCGCGAGCGCGACGGCGAGCCCGACGGCAGCCCGGATGGCAGCCCCGACGGCAGCCCGGGCGGCGAGCCGGACGCCAGGTGCGGCGCGGGCGACAGGTTGTTGAGGCGCCGCGTGGGGGACGACTCCCTGGACGCGTACACCATCTCCCTCTGTGCGGGGGAGAGATGGGGAGCCCCACGGGGCTGGTCACACCGGGGGTCCCTGCTGGAGGAACCGGTATCCCCCCCTCTCGCTCTGACACTTAGGAAGCCCCTTCTGCCCTCTGCCTTCCCCCCATCCTGCTGCCCCTGGGGCCTCTCCCTCTCCGGGGCTCCCAGATGGGGGAAGAAGGGGCACCCGAGGGACCACCCGCAGCCCCATGGGAGGGTAGGAGGTGGGGGGAAGCCCAACGGGATGGAGAGGTTCCTGGAAGAGTCCTCTAGAATAGCGGGGGGCCTGATGGAGAAATCCTGAGCGGATGTGGGGGGGCGCTCATAGGGAAATGGAGGCCCCCTCTGCCTCAGTCTCCAAAGCGGGCCCTGGTCCCTGATATCAAGGGATGGTGCTCCTGGGCCCCATCTGCCCAGCCTTCCCCTCTTCCCGCCCCTCACCCCATGCCCTGGGCAACCCCATCCATACCCGGAGGTCCCCGTTGGTGAGGTGAGAGCCAGGGAAGGCGGCATAGAGCGGCTCCTTCCTGTAGATCTTGATAATACTGCGGTCCTGGATGTCCCTGCAGGGCGGGAGGAGGTTCAGAAGTCACCACCCCCCAGCCCTGTGCGCAGGAGGGGCAGCTACTCCAGGGAGAGGGGCCGGGAGCCCCGACCCCTTCCTAGCCCCTTGCTCAGTGGCTCTTCTGCCACCCAGCAGCCTCCATCCCGGGGCTCACAGCCAGGGTCCCGTTAGCTCAGGACAGAGGATTCAGAGGGGAGGAGTGGGGCTGAGAGGGCTGAGGCCGAGCAGGGGGCGGGGCGCAGAGAGGAAGGGCTGGCTCTGGGTGAGGTCAGCAGGGAGCTAAGGAGTGGCCTTCCCAGTCCCATCAGTCCCGGGCAGCCCACCCATCCCGCCCCCCTCCCGGGGCCTCGCCCACCGGACGTCCTCCAGCTCGTAGAAGACGTTGCGGGCCTCGTCCTTGATGAGGATGGCGGTGTTGGGCGACTTGAGCATGCCCATGGTGAGCTTCTGCGGGAACATGTGCGCGATGAGCGCGTGCAGCGTGTCCAGGCTGCTGACCTCGTGCGTGATGTGCACGCGCCGCGTCTCCTCCCCGAACTGCAGGAATAGCACCCCTGCGGGGGAGGCGCCGTCAGTGTCCGCGCCGCCGCCGCCGCCTCCGCGCCGCCCGCCGGGGGCGCCAGCGGGGCCTGCGGGGGCCCCGCCGGCCCGGCAGCGGCAGGGCCTGAGGCCCGCGCCCGCGCCCGCGCCCGCCCCGGGGTGCAGGTGCACCCAGGCGCTCCGCATGCTGCGGCCTCCCCGGGCACCTCCTCGGCCCCAAGCAGCCTGGAGCCTAGGCCAGGAAATGGAATGGGGGCGGGAGCAGGAGGGACCGAAACTGAGCGAGAGGGAGAGGGCTAAAGGGGGGGGGGGGAGGGGCAGGGATGCTGAGGGGTGGGAGAGGTGATGGAGAGGCGAGGGGAGAGAGCTGGAAGAAGGCCGGGAAGAGAAACAAGGAGGGAGAGGCTCTGAGGGGAGGAGGTCGCTGGGGTGGAGGGATGGGGCGGGAGGCAGAGGCTTCTAGGAAGATGGCTGCAGAGAGCTGAATGGTCCAGGTCTGGGAGCAGAGGGCTGCAGGGCTAGCGGAGCAGAGGGCGGAGCCACGGGCGGAGGAGGATGGGCGGCGGGCGGTACCTGGTGAGCGCAGCTTGCTCTGGCTGGCAGATCGGGAGAGGGGCAGGCTCTGCCGGAAGCGGTTCATCCTACTGAAGCCCAGAGGCAGCTCGGCCTCCGACATGGTCTCCAGCGACTCAGCGGAGGCGTAGGACAGCTTGGCCGCCTGGTCTGCCAGCCCCGGCTGGGCTCCCTGAGTGTGGCGCGAGCTGCGGGTCTGCAGGGGCAAGGCGGGTGAGAGGGATGGAGCAAGCGCCCTCCGCTCTGCCCGCTGCCCCGCCCAGGTCCCAGGCAAACGCCTCCCCCCAGCCAGCGACAGACACACACAGGAAGGCCTCTGGGTTCCAGGCTCGGCTGTGTGGCTGCAGCGGAGTTCCCAGCCTCTCGGGGCCTGGGCCTCCCGGGACACCCAGCGGGGAAGGAGTGGGCCCAGGACGCGAGCACCCCGGGAAGCCACAGAGAAACCATCTGAGCGGGAGCCGTGGGCACGCCTGCTATTTTAAGCTCCCCAAGAACAACAACAACACAGATTTGTCACCGAGGTGAGTGAGCAGCAGCATCGTTGAGCAAATTGGGGCATTAGTTCCAGACATTAATTAAGCGGCGGGTTGGTGAGCGGCGGATTTATCCTTTGTGGCTTAGAGGGTTGGGCTGGGGCAGGAGGCAGGGCCCAGGGAGAAAGCCCGGAGAGCTAGGGACCCCAGGATCCCAGCTCAGGGGGGGTGGGGGATGGGCCTTCACCCACCTGTGCACAATGTCCGCGGGGTTACTGGGAAAACCATCCCAAACCCCTCAAAGCCAGTTGGACTCCGGTTTCAAACAGATGACCTGTTTATTACATGCAGTGTGCATGCTAAGCCTTATGTGATCCGCACGCATACATGGCATAAGTGCTAGGCCTCAGCCCCTCCCTGCAAGGCACATGCTGCCACCCAGCCAACCGGCCGGCCTTCCCCAGACGCCTCCCCTGGAGCCCAGCAGAGCAGCCTCTTGTCCCACAGCGGCAGCTGAGGGGAACGCCTGTGTGGTCCCTCTGTCCGTGGGGAAGGAGTCCCCCCGATTCCTGTTGCACCCAAAGAACCTGCTTTCAGGGCTGCCACTCAGCCACCGCTCCTGCCACTCTGCCTCCGCCCCTCCCCTCAAGCCTGGTCGTTGTCAGAAACTCATTTACTTAAGGGAGAAAGATAATCTGATCGACATCATTCCATGTTAGGTTGCACGACAGACATATATGGACTATCCATACATGTGTTATCAGGAAAAAATCATTTTGCACAATTCTGTTTCTATAAAATCCACTGCCTACTTTAAATAAAACATCACTCAGAACGATGAGCATTGGCTATCGGCACTGAGACAGCGTCCCCTCTGACGAGTCTGCGTGTCGCCCTCCGCCAGGGCCGTGCTAACCTCCTGGGCGCCCTTCGTTCACAGTGTGAGTGTATGTGCTGCCGAAGGGCACAGTCTCTTCTTACTTTACACATTTTCTGCTGGGCAAAGTTTGCACAATCAGAATAATCATTTTTATAATTAATTTAAAAAAAAAAACACACACACTAAAAGTACCTCTAAAGAGGGACCATTTATTCTCCTCCCCAGCCCTCTCTGCCCCAAATCCTGATCAACCCCTAATTAATCTCCATCTTCATATTAACTCAATTTAATGTACCAAGTGGATTAGTCCTCTTGACATGAGAGAGCATCTTCCTCTGACGGGCAGTGTGCCCAGCTGTCCCCCATGTGACCTCAAGGATGGGGAGGACACGTCTGGAGACCTCAGGGGGCCTCACAGACAAGGCCTTAACCAGTGGGTGGGCGTGGGTCTGCGGAGGAGGAGGGCAGTGTGGGAACTAGGTGGGGGCGGGGGGCGGGGATGCCTGTGCCAGGACTGATCTGGGCTGACCACCAGTGCCAGCCGGTGCCCTTCTCTCTCACCTCAGCCCTGAGGCAGTGTGGAGAGCCATGTCTGGTCTGGTGGTCATGAGGTTGCCAGGCAACGGCAAGGTCAGTGGTTGCCAGGCTGGAGTGGGTGGATGAGGAGCGACAGAGTTCAGGCGGAATGAGCAGTTGGCAGGGATGAAGAAAGAGGGGTGGTTTGGGGAGGGGCACTCTGAGGTGCCAGGAAGAAGATGGAACAGGGGCTAGAATGAAGGGGATCCTAGAGACGGCTGACTCCTGAGAAGGCAAGACCCTGCCCAGGGCGGCCTGCCCCCCAGTTCCTGTCTCCATGCTGGCCCCGCGGGCACCTTTCTAGTCTCACCGCCCTTGCAGATAACCCTCTGGAGAAGAGAGAAAGCCTGTGTGCACTGCTCTCCGTCCCCAGGGTGGGGACAGGGCAGAGAAAAGGGAGACATCCAGAAGGACTTCCCGATGAGGAGGGAGATGGCAAGAAAACACAACAGTCATTCCCGCAGAGCTTCCCAGAGGCTGGAGTCAGTGAGCACCTGTCCCTGGAGCTGCTCCAGGGAGCCAGGCTCCTGGTCTGAGGTCAGGGGGAGGGGACCTTGAGTGAGGCCGTCAGACTCGGATCGGAGGCTCCCAGCACTCTCCAGCCTCGGGCAGAATCATTTGGGAACTTTTTTTTTCCCCTTACTAATTTTTAAAAAAATATATTTTATTGATTTTACACAGAGAGGAATTGAGAGGGACAGAGAGTTAGAAACCTCGATGAAAGAGAAACATCGACCAGCTGCCTCTTGCACATCCCCCACTGGGGATGTGCCCGCAACCAAGGTACATGCCCTTGACCAGAATCAAACCCGGGACCTTTCAGTCCGCAGGCCAACGCTCTATCCACTGAGCCAAACCGGTCCCGGCTCCTTACTAATTTTTTTAAATATATATTTTTATTGATTTCAGAGAGGAAGGGAGAGGGAGAGAGAGATAGAAACATCAATGATGAGGGAGAATCATTGATTGGCTGCCCCCTGCACTCCCCACACTGAGGATGGAGCCCACACCCTGGGTATATGCTCTGGCCTCCTGGTTCATAAGTAGACCCTCAGCCATGCTCAACCACTGAGCCACACCAACTGGGCTACTTATTGACCAGAGAGAGAGAGAGAGAGAGAGAGAGAGAGAGAGAGAGATTGATTGAATTCTTGTTCCACTTAGGTAAGCATTCATTGGTTGATTCCTGTATGTTCCTTGGCATATTGAGACGACGCTCTAACCAACTGAGCTACCCAGCCAGGGCATCACTTGGGAACTTTTTAAAAACACTTTCGAGGTCCCCACATTCACTGAATCAGAATCTCTGAGGGTTGGGGCCTGGGGTTCAAGATTTTTTTTTGCAAGTCCCCAAGGTGATTCTGATTGGGGAATCAAGTGGCGTCCATGACTCTCACAGAGAATGAGGTAAGCTACCATGTGGGGCTCCCTCGGAGCCAGGCGCTGTGCTTGGGACGTGCAGCACCTCATTTCTTCTCTCTGCACCACGGCTCTACGACGCAGATGTTGTGCCATTTTACAGAGGAGAAACCGAGGCCCATGGGATTATGGAACTTGCCTCAGGTGACCTAGCTAGTCAGTAGCCGCCTAGAATTCACCACCAGGGGGTCTGGCTCTCGGATTAAACCACTACACGCTGCTGTCCCCTCCAGAAAGGCCGTGACTCTATTCTATGACTCTCTGGTTCAAGGACGTCTCCACCTGAGAGAACGCATGCCAACAAGATGCTTGGGGCAAGCGGACACTGGGGAGTGTGGGGTGGATACTCCCCGCCCGCCGTCATGACACTTGGGACGTGAGGGGCTGGAGACTGGGACACAAGCATCAGTCTCCCTGGCTCGGCTCTGGGCCTGGGTGCCAGGAAAGATGACAGAAGCACCCACAGGGGCTCTCCCAGGGCCGCGGGGTACCCTGGGAGGGGCAGACAGCTCCTCCGCGGTGGGCAGCCCACTCTCTCCAGAGGAGGCAGGAAGACACCCATCCCTGAGCTCAGCCCTCCATGTGGGCAACAGGTTTTGGGGTGTAGGACTGTGAGTCTCTTGCCTGGCACTGGCCAGCTCCCCACAGAGGGAAGTAAGAACAGGATGAGGGGCCCCTCTCAGTCACAGGCCTCGCTGGAAGATGGAGTTTCAGGATCTGTGGTCAGAGAACAGCCCCCCCCCCACACACACACACAAGATGATGGGGTCCAGGCCCAGCCTCAGAGCCAGAGGTCCTGGCCTGGGAAAGCCTGAGGACCCCCAACTCAGATCCCCGTCAGGGGCGGCCCAAATTCCAGCACCGGATCCGCAAGCCCCTGGCAGGTGAACCCCGAGTCTGTGAAAGCAGCAGCCGCAGCCTGCACCCCGAAGCCCTCCGCCCGCACCAGAAGGTCCCGTGCAGTCGCACACCCTTGTGCAAAGCGTGTGCAGGGAGGGGGAGAGGGGAGGGCACATGCAGTTGTCATGGAAGCAGAAGCACCCCACACTGACCTTGAAACTCCAGTAGTTTGGCTGCTGATGGAAATAAGAGAAGAGATGGTTATGATGGGGCCGGGAGGGGAGGGCATGGCAGGGGCGGGTTAGAGACCTTCGGCGCTCAGCATCCAGCCCTGGGACAGGGGCCCTCACCCCTCCCAGGGGCAGAAAGGAAACTATGCCTGCGGGCACCCCATTCTCTACGGAGACCCAGGAGGGCCCTGGGCCGGCTCTGGTCCTGCTGGTGGGGGAGGGGAGAACCGCTCTGGGTATTTACAAGCTGAGCATTCTGTCCTCAGAGAGGTAGGATGGGGAAAGGCGCGATGACGATGACCTGACCGTGGTATGGGGAACCCAGGAGACCCTGACAGAGAGGAACTGGAGCTGCAGGCCAGGGAAGACTTCCCGGAAGAGGTGGCATGTAAGCTAGGTCTTGAGAAACGAGTGGCTCCGATTGGGTAAAGGGATGCTGAGCAGAGGGGACAGCGTGGGCAAGTGGGCCAGGCGAGAGGAGAGTGTGTGGAGGGAGGAGTCCATTGTCCAGTCCGGCTGAGGTGCAGGGTCTGGGAAAGCAGCAGATTGGGCCACAAAGAGGGGGCTGGGACCAGATGAGGGGGCTTAAATGCTGAGCAAAATGATGTAGAGTTAGCAGGGTGGATGAGCGAAGGCATCTGAGTGAAGCACCATGAGGTCAGACCTGGAGGGCTGATGGGGCAGGTAGCGGAGGGAGCCCGAGACCAAGGCCAGGGCAGGGAGGTCTGTCAGCATGATAGACCCGGATGGCAGAGGCAGGTGGACAGGTGCCAGTCACCTGCCAGCACTGGGCAGTGGGAGGGAGCTGGGGCCAGGGGGAGCACGGGCAATGCCCTGTGGCCGGACAGATGAAAGAGGAGGGCTCCCTGAACCTCTAAAATGGATGGGGGCTCAGATGCCTCCTCCTGCACAATAACCTGGGGTCTCCCTGCCTCCCCTGGAGGCCAGAAGGCCCTTTCAGATCGCTAAGGACAGGAGGGAGTGGCCGGGGGGCTGGCTAGCTCTTGGCAAAGCTGAAGGCACCCTGCTGACCGGTGCCAGCCTCAGCAGGAAGACAAGAGGCAGCAGATGGCCTGGCCCTGGGGTGCCTGGCACCAGCAAACAAGATTCCCCAAGCCTCAGAGCCACTGGCAGAGAGACGGGACGCTGAGGGCCCCCCATGGGAGGAGAAAACAACACGGGGGCATCCTGGGCCATCGGAATGCTTTGGAGACAGAGAGGGGCTGCGCGGAGGGGCCTTCCCGGAATGGAGGCTTGCCCTGAGTCAGACCTTTAGGGCGGAGGGTGGATAATGAGGTTCGCTCTCCAGGCCCACCCCATCTGAGCCACAATCCCCAGCTCTCTTTTTGGCATTGGCTCTTGCAAATAAATAAATAGTAACATGGCAGGCAGGGGAAGGGGACAACAAAGGCTGTGCCCTCGCCAGTGCCGGAACCATCTATGGACACATGCCACCCCCATCGGTGCCAGGGGCTGCCCCCAGGAGCTGAGGGGAGGCGGGGGCCGGAGGAACAGGCTCCTGCCACAGCTGCCTGCGGCTTTGGGAAGGGGAGGGGCCCGCAGAGCCAGGCAGAGGGCACAGGAAGGTTTGTGATGAGAGTTGTGTCTGCAGCCCCAGGGATGATGGACGGGTCTGCAGCGAAGGCCGCTGTCCGTCACCCACGGGGCCCCCCGCAGCGCCCGGCAACACGCAGGCCCCACGCTGAGCCCATCCGTGCACAGGCTCCAGAAGGACATCACTGCAAGCACATCCAGAGCAACAACACCCCCCCCCCCAAATAGACACACGCATCCCTCCGTGGTCAGAACAAGCAAACTCAGAGGCAGAGCTATGTGTCCATAGACACCCCCACTCCTACACACTCCAGTCACACAGAGACACCGGCACCATTCACAAACACCCCCAATGTCCCCCGCAGGGTCACATGGCCCACTCATGTATGTGTGCGGACACACACCAGATGCAGAAACACGGGAAGCAGGACGCACACGTACAAAGAGTCTCATCCCTCCTTCCCCCCGCCAGCGAGGTCAGGGGCCTCCGGCCACCTCGGCCACCGTCCCATGCCTGAGATGTCCCAAATAGGATGTGTCCGGTGGGTGTGCTCCCCGTTCAAAAGAGGCAGAAGGTGGCTCTCTCCATCCAAGTCAGTGGGTGCCGATGGCTGGGGCCCACCTCGTGCCTCTGGGAGGGAGACAGGGATGGGACCTGCCCGCAGCCACACTGGCTAATGCCCTCAACACGGGCCTACCTCGGGGTCCCAAGGCTAGGCACATCCATGGGGCAGTCAGACCTGCAAGAGAGGGTGACAGGCTGGGGCCGGGGCCAAGGACTGAGTGGCATCGGCGCCACGGGAGAAGCCAGGCAAGTCCCACTAGAGGGTAAAGATGGGAGAGCTGGCCTGACCGGTTTGGCTCAGTGGATAGAGCGTCGGCCTGAGGACTGAAGGGTCCCAGGTTCGATTCTGGTCGAGGGCATGTACCTTGGTTGCAGGCACATCCCAGGTGGGGGGTGTGCAGGAGGCAGCTGATTGATGTTTCTAACTCTCTATCCCTCTCCCTTCCTCTGTAAAAAAAATCAATAATATATATATATATATATATATATATATATATATATATATATATATTAAGATGGGAGAGTTGCTTTGTTTGTGCTTGGCGAACTTGGGGTGAGGCTACCATCCCGTCCCGGGACTCGGGGCTCTGCCTGCCGAGCACCTGGCTGGCTCCTGCCCATCCTCCTCTGGGAAGTGGAAGGAGTGATCCTCCCCCATCGGGAACGAGACCGTCTCCTGGCAACCCAGCGTCCTCAGAGGGAGGGCCATAGGGGGTCCTTGGGGATGCTGTCTCCGCCCCGGGTGTGAAGCCCGTGGGACAGCCTTGGGTGATGAGCAGAGGGCCCCTCCCCATTCACTCACGTGGGCTCTCCCCACCCAACCTGCAGCACCTTGGCCGCCTCCCCCTTCTCCTGCCATGCCCATCACTGTGCCTGGGACAGAGCAGACCCTCAACATACATCTGACTGTCAATCAATGCCAGGAGAACGGGGCCAGCACAGGGAGGAGGGGGATGTCTCTGAATCCTCTCCTCGGGCACCTCTCCCTCCATCTCCTGGTACCCAGCGCTGCTCAGCCTCCGGGCCCTTCCCCTGGGGGTGTCCCAGCACCCCCCCTCCCCGGGAGGAGGGCAGAGGACAGCAAGGGCCCAGGACAGATGGGCTCCCCAGCCCAAGCCAAAACCTCCAGTAGCCCTCGTCCAGGGGACTCCCTCCCGGCAGACCGTGAGAAGGCCAAATAACGGGTTGAGTAGGGAGACCCTACACGGCCAATCAGAGCAGGAAAGACTGGCACAGGGGCCGGGGAGCTGCCTGCTGATACAGGGGATAACCCAGACACCCCATCACTTTCTAGGGACAAGGCTCTCAGAACCGGAGGGCGGGGAGCTGCTCCAGGACCCACGGAAGCAAGGCCAGGGCGTTCTCAGACCCCCTGGAGAGGAGAGAACACAGCTTCCTCCCCCTGGGAGATGGGGAGTTAACGCCCTCCCTCCCCGCCCTGGGGGTCCTCAGTGGGGTCCCTCCTGTCCCTGGCAGCTGCTCCCCACTGCTCCGGAGAGGGAGCGGCTGTGCCCCCTGGGAGCCTCAGCCCCGCCAGGCAGCTGAGGTCCCGCCTCCCGGGCAGATGGCCCCTGCATGCTCGGTGAGTGCCTGACCCCTCCTTGACCTCCAGCCCCTACGGCATCCGCCAGGGAGGGCGGACCACCCATAGGTCTCACCCGGCTCCTCGCTCCCCGGCTCCGCTGCACCGGGCACACACCCACTCCAGCTCCTGGGAGCACGGTCCCCGCAACAGCCGCCCCCCAGGCCGGGGCCCCGAAGCCCCCCGCGGGCGCCCCTCCCAACGCGACGCACATGCATGACCCTCCCCTCGGTGCGCCCCCCCCACTCCTGTCCTAACCCTTCCCATGCAGAGTGTGTGTGTGTGTGTGTGTGTGTGTGTGTGTAGGGAGGGCAGGAGGGGGGAGGGAGGGAGGGACGTGCGCGAGGTGCACCCCCGGGAAGGTCATGACTTCCCGCGGCTGGGGGAGGGGGCGCCCAGGGCATTTTGGGGTGGGGGGGCCCGGCCCAGCCAGAGGCTGCAAACCCGATGGGGGCGGGGGGAGGGGGGAAGGGAAGGGGGCGTTTCTCAGGGATCGGGAACCGCAGCGGCCTCCGCAACCCCACCCCCGACGGTCCTCCCCCCGCAGCCTCGGGGCGCCCCCACCCCCCGGCCCCCATCTCCGCGTCCCCGCTCCCCGCATCGCCCGCGGCGGCCGCCCCGACCCCCGCAGCCGCTGCGTTCGGCTTACCTGCGGCCACAGGTGTATGCGCGGGGGGGCCCAGCCCCGGGTTCCGCGTCCGGCCGGGGAGGGAGGGAGGGCGGCCCTCCTCCCACCCGCCCGGCTCTCCCGCCCCCGGCCGCCGCCGCAGCCGCCGCGCCGGTGCCCTTTGCTGCAGTGCGAGCGCCGCCGCCGCGGAGCGGCCGGGCCGGTCGCCTCGGTAACCGCGACTCCACCTGGCGGCGCGCGCGGCCCCGCGCATCCCCGCCCTCCCCGCGCGCCCGCGGGCGCAGCCCCGCCAGGAGCCGCGGCGGCGGCGGCGGCGGCGCTGGGTCACCCGATCCGCCGGCCCTCCGCCCGGAGCCCGGGACTCGGGTTGCAGCAGGGGGAGGGCGGGAGAGAGCCAGCCCAGTGGGAGCGGGGGAGGGGCTGCGGGCGGATTCGAGCCTCCGCCCGGGCCCCGGGGTCCTCGCCAGCACCCCCCACCCTCCCCGAGCCGCAGGTCTGGGTAGGGGGGGGAGGGAATGTCCTGCACCCTGACCCCCACCCAGTGAGCTCACAGCCTCCCCCACCGGGGCGCTGGCACCGTGGCCTTCGGTGCTACCGGCACTGGATTCCCAGCCAAGCCTGTGAGGCCTGGGAGGCCTGCCTCCCCGGTGCTTTCTGATCCTGCCCGGCTGGGTGACCGGCGTTTGCTGAACTCCCGTCCTGCGCTTCACCCAAGGGGCCTCAGGCGCCGCCGTGGGCATTGGAGGCTTTTGATATGCGCTAAATATCCAGTGATGACAGCATCCTGGGCACAGCCCTTTTCTCAGAGACCCCAAGGTTCTGGGGTCCTTCACGCTCTCCTTCCTCTCCCCCCCCCCCCCCCCCCGTCAGAGGCAGAGGTGGGCAGGCCGAGAACCCCTCGTCTTGGGACAGCTGAGCTCACCAAGCCTCACTCCCTCCTCTTCCTCACCCCAACCCTGTCCAAGCCGGGAGTCCTCTGCATGCCCCAGGCACAGCCTGTGTGTCCTCTGCCTCATCGCCATCCCTCTTCCAGCCCCACGTTGGCCTCCGCGCGCACTTGGCCACGCAGGACACGTCTGTCCCACTTGCCATGCAGTCTTGGGGGCAGACCCATCTTTGTTCCCCGAAGTTCAGTCAAGATGGGGCGGGATGCCGGGAAGGGAGGCGGGCTGGATGCCCTGTGAGGGATGCCAAGACATGCCAGCCTGTTATGAGACTCAAGTTCACTCAGCTAAACGGTCGGTCGGTGCCCCGGAGCCTCGTCCCTCCCCAGGTGGTCACCTGTTTTCCTTCTAATTCTTACAAGAGTCGGGGCTTGCTGTGAGCTACCTGCTGGCTCCTCTGCCTCTGCCCCTGCTGCCGCCTAACGCTGAACGCCAAGTCCAAACCCTTCCTCCTGGCAACTCTGTCTCCCGGACCCCTCCGCCCCGCTGGGTCCTCGGATGCTTTCTCCCGTAGCCGTGTTCTGGCCTGAGCCGAGGGCCCGCGCCTGCCTCAGTGTGCCCCTGTCTCAGAGAAGGTCCATCTTCCCGTCAGGGAGACAGGCCTGGTGGGGAAGCGGGAAACAACCTCCGCACACGTGCCCGCCTGCCAACATCCTCTTAACTCCGTGAAACTCAGCCCTGAACGTGGCGAGAAGGTGGGAGAGAGACCTTGTGAAGGACTCTCTGATGATGAGGCCTCAGGGAGGGGGGGTCTGCTCAGAAATGGGCGGGTGGGGTGGGGTGGGGGTGGGGGCACAGGGGAACGGGATGACCCGCAGCCCGTGGGAATTACGTTCAGGGCCTAAGACTCCGGGGGAAGGGGACTCCTGTTTAAAGAAGAAAAGGACACAAAAATGTTTGCAAAACCTGAGTTTTCCCCCTCAAAAAGTTCCTTCCCAAAGCCAAACCTTGGCACAGGTCTGGAGCGGAAGTGACAGGAGCTAGGCAACCAGGGGAGAGAAAACAGGGTGTAAGGGTCTCCTGGAAATGGGAGGCTCCTGCCTAAGAGAAAGGGACGCAAAGTAAAACTCCTCAATACCCCCCTCCAAAAAAAAAAAAAATCCTCCCCAAAGCCAAACTCCGCCGTGGGTTTGGGCTGGGGCGGAGGCGGGGGACTCACCTGGGCCGGCTGGCCAGCCCCGGAGGGGGCGGAGTCGCCATGGAGGTGGGAGCAGAGGGAGCTGAGAAGGCACACGGGGTCCACGGTCCAGCCGCCAACCTGTGTGTGCGAAGCGGGGGACACCCCATTAGGGGGAGCGGGCAGGAGCCGCTGGGGGCTGAGGCGGGGCAGGAGGGCATTCTCTCACGCTGAGGAGCGGCCGGAACTTAGGGAGGGAGGGGGGCGGGGTCTCTGAGAGCCCTTGGTCTGTGTCTGCGCGTTTCCCTCCTCCTGTCAGACTTGGGGCTCCCTTAGCCTAGGGGAGAAGCTTCCCCGTCAGATTTCCTGGGGTCCTTCTCTTCGCCTCTCGGCCACCTCCTTGCACACTCTGCCGGGGAGCTGCTCCCCACTTCTCCTCTCCTGCGGCTCTTCATTCCCTCCTCACTGAGGATGTCACTTCCTACCCCACAGAGATGAGAGGTCCTCACCCAGCGAGCCTCTTACTCCCCCCTCCCCCCGCCTTTCTCCTGGCCTTCACAGAGAGACCGATGCTTCTCCTACCTCAAGGCCACACCACATCTCCCACCTCAAAGCCCATCCCCTCTGATTCCTCCAGGACCTTCTCACCCCTCAGCGTCTTCACATTCTCCCATTTCATTCACTCCGCAAACGTTTGCTGAGCCAGCACTCCGTGGAGGCACTGGGCATCCATGGCCAGCGGACTGGCTACAGGTCCCACCCACGTGCACTCCCAGGGAGGGGATGGATGAGTTGATGGACAAAGGAATGGATCTGAGAGCGAATGGCCGTGCTTTAATTCATTTCCCACGTGTTTCCTGAGTGCCGCCTCACCGCCAAAGAACATGCCAGACATGGACGAGGCCCCCAAACCCACCCACGTCTTCTCCCGCAGGCCTGCTGCCCCCTGTGGCCACCACCTTGGCTGCCTCCATCTTTTTTTCTGGCTGAACCTCCCCAGCAGGTCTGCAGCCAAGGATCCTGTCCCTTCGCCACCTCTGATCGCCTCTGAAAGTGGCCATTGGCTCACCACACCTCAAGAAATGAGCTCTCAACCCCCTCTGGACCCAAGTGTCCTGGTCAGTCCCCATGGCCATTTCTTTCCCCATCCCTCCTGCTGGCCTGCCTCCTCTCCCTCAGGTGCAGAGCTGTTCCGGGTCCCCCTTCCTCAACTGCCATGGCACCTCCCTCTCAGACTCCGCTCTGTCTCGGTGGCCAGGCTACGCACCAGGCCCCATTCCCATTCTGACTCAGTCCTACTCAACCCTTCTCCCGAAGCTGTGGTCCCTTTGGAGTCTTGAGCTGTACACAGTGCTGAACCGACATCCTGTGAACACCCTACCCACTCCTCCAGCTCTTCTCTCTGTTCCTGTCTGCACCCCCAAACCTCCCTCCCAGTTCTCTCATTTCTCTCAAGGCACCAACATCTCCCCGTCACCCGGGTTTTTCTGTCTTTGCCTTCTAGACCAAGGCAGCCAACAAGCCTTGTTCGTCTTCTTTCCAACCCCCTCCCCATCTTTTCCCTTCCTCCTCCATGACACACTCTTCTTCCTCTCCTTCTCCTGCCTCCAGCCACCCTTTTGTCCCCTCCTATTCACCTTGAACAACAACCACAGCCCTTCTAGCGACTACCACCTGGCCCCATTTTTCCAGTCTGCCCTTCCCCTCCTTGTCCACCCAGCCGTCTGCACCAGCCACGGGGACCTCTGTGCCAGTCCCCAATCCAGCTCTGCTCAAGCCTATGCTCCCCTCCGCTTCCCAGCAACCTTGTAAAGCACCTTTCTCCTTCGGGTGCCTCCTCAGTCCTCTTTCACCCATCTGCACAGAGTTTAGGTGCCTCCTCCTCCAGGAAGCTTTCCCTGACCACCCCCCTCCTCCACACCCTCTCCCAATGACTGTACCCCCATATATGTTTAACCATCCCTTCAGCCCATCTAGATCACAAAGGCCCCTACTTCCTCTTCCCAAGCCAGAACAAACAGAGGGGACCCACAAGGGCGGGGGGGGGGGGGTGTCCCTGAGAGTGGAGACCACATCTCCTTCATCTGCGACTCTCCCTATTCCAGTCAGAACTCTGCTAACAGCAAAGCCAGGCAGAACCAGAGGTGACATCAGGGGACAGATAAGGGGATGCATCCCGATCCCCTGCAGTGAGGATGGGGGGTGGGGAGAGACACACTTCCCCTTCCCCGTCCACTCCCAGCGGTGCCTGGAAAGGGGGGACAGAGCAAGGGAGTAGGGACTGACACCCCAAGGCTGGACGGGAAGGAAGCTGATGGCACGGAGCACCCTCCCCGTGGTCCCTTCCTCCACAGCGGACAGCGCCTGAGCACCGCACCCTGCGGAACTGTGAGCAGAAGGCTAGTCCCAAGAGCGGACTTTCCTACCGACGAGAAGGTCCGGTTTGGAGAGAGAGATGCGTCCGGGAACCCGAGGATCTGAGAGAGGTTGACGAAGGAAGCACCCCCCCCCCCATATAGAAAAGAGAGCAGACAGGCCCCGGACCAGAGGCAGGAGCCCCAACCCCCTCTAAGCCCCATTCATTGATGGCAGGAGAGAAATCAGGGCGCATGGAGTCTTGGGGAAAGGGTGGGGTGGGTGGGGAGGTAAGAGCCCCCAGGAGTTCAGGGCTCTGTTCCCGCCAGGCCCGGGGCACATCCGATCCGGCCCATGGAGGTTCCCACGGGGCCGTCTCACAGGGGTGCGCACCCCCAGCCTCTGCTCCACCGCTGGACGGACCCTCAGGTTCGGAACAGTCAGCCCCCAAGGTGTCCCCTCTCCCTTCCCCACCGCGCCCTTGGCCTCCGAGGCGGGCCTTCCCGCCCTCTGCCCGGTCCCACAACCTGAGCTAGGTGCCTGTCCGGTGCAGGCAGAGGCCTGGAGGCTGAGGCCCCTCCTCCCTCCTCCCCAGGCTCCAGAAAAGGCCACCAGGGGCCATTGCCCAGCTCTCCAGCTCTTCCCCCTCGGCCCCAGACCCTCCCAGAATGGGAATGAGCCTGGGGGCAGGGGAGCGCGGGCCGGACCCGCCCCCACCAGCCCGCCCGCCCCGCCAGCCCCCGCCCCGCTAGCCCCCGCCCCGCTCACCTGCTCGCGGATGCGGTCCTGCTGGCCGCGCAGCGCCAGGGCGTGCTGCGGGTACTTGCTCTTCAGGTGGTCCATGAAGGCATCGCGCTTGCGCTCGGCGTCCGCCTTCTGCAGCCCGCTGAGCGCCTCCAGGCTCTGCGCGGCGATCACCGTGTGCCGGCGCTCGGACGTGTGCACCAGCCCCACGTTGGAGAAGCGCCGGCCGCCGCCGCCCCCCGCCCCGCCCCCCAGGGTCCGGTACTCCCGCGGGTACTCGGCATCGTCCGCAGACAGCATGGGGGGGCTGCTCCGCTCCGGATCTGCGGGGGAGGGAGAGGGGACACGGCGGGGTCACCACGCGCCCGCCCGGCCTGGGGCTGCCCGGCCCCGGCCACAGGAGTCCCTTCGGGGAGGGGCGGAGCGGGCCCAACCTGGGAGGGCAGAGAAGTGAGGGGTGCGGGCAGAGAGGCCCGGGGTGAGGCCGGGGCCCAGCCCCAACTAGAGGACAGAAGGGGCAGAGGAAAGGGAGCTGGGGGAAAGGGAGCATGGGAGAGGGCGGGCAGGGCCCAGCTTCTTGCTCTCCTGCGGGGTTTGGAGGGATGACTGCAGGTGAGGTCCTGTCCTTTAAGGCCAAAGAGGGTCTGGAAGCGGGGGATGGGGGTGGGGGTCCCCTTTCTCCTTCTTAAAGGTGGTTGGCATGGGTGAGGGAAGGGGCTTCCTTTGAGGCGCTTGCTGAACGGGTAGAAAGGAGCCCCCTGGGCAGTGGCGGTGGCAGCCTCCTCCCTCAGACTAGCATGTCCCCACACTCTTGTCCTAGAGGCTGGGGTCCGCTTGGAAAGGGGCCAGAAATAGGGCCCATGGGAGCGGGGCGTGACGGGGCTTCCCAAGGAGACAGAGGCCCAGGGCCTGAGACATGGGACCCTCCTTCCCCTCCCTTCCCAGAGACAGACAGGCGGACAGACAGGAGAGGCTGGGCACAGAGCGGACAGGGAGGGGTGGGTTTGGGATATACTCAAAGGAAAAAGAAAGCAGACAGAACAGCTCAAGCCCCCCCTCCTGGGACCCTCCCCTCCCTTTCTTCCGTCTCCCCTCCCAACACACACACACACACACACACACACACACGGTCAAGACCCACAGGGACGAAGGACAGTACAGAAACGAGAAAAGAGAGGCCGGGGGTTGAGGTCCCAAACGGAGCTCCGAATCCCTTCCCTACAGGTTCCCCAGCCCTGGCCGCTGGCCTCCCCAGGCCGGGCCCTGCAGGCTCCCACCCTGAAGCCCCCATGTTGGCCTTCCCGCAGCCCAGCAGGGGGCAGTGGTTCCAGCGGGCCCAGGGGCGGCAGGTGCTGCTGCGGCTCACCTCGGCCATATTCCTGGGCATAAAATACATGGCCCTCCCCACCCCCAGAAGTCAACACCCCCAGGACACACACCCCCCCCCAACCTCACAACCAACCAGCCTCAAAATAGTACCCCCCCAAAATATAGCCTTGGTCTGGGGGTGTCAGGCACTGCAGCAGACACATGTACCCCCTCAAGGAGACGACTTGAAGGGGACCCGGCCAGATTCCATCCAGCCCAGCCCCTCAGCCCCCTCCCTCCCCACACCAGGGTTCACCAGGCCTGCTGCTGCCAGGCCTCCGTCACCCCCTGTGCACCGAAGGCGGGGGGAGGAGACTCGGCCACCTTTCAGGAAAAGCCACCCCTCACCCCACACACACACTCGCTCCCCACTGGGCTATGGCGGAGGCGGGTAGATCTGGGGGTCAGAGCCCGAGAGGACCCAGCACCTCACACCAAAACCAAGCGAGAACCACATTCTTGTGGACACAGATCCCCACAACTTCCACGGGTCTGCCTGACGGCCATCATCACAACCCATGCGTCTCCCAGGACCCCCCTGTTAGGGGCTGTTACTGTGGGCCCATTTCAGAGATGGAGCTACTGAGGTCAGAGAAGTCAGTGACATGACCAGAGGCCAGATTTGGTCCTCGCAATCCGGGACCCCTCAGGGGATGTCAGGCTGCTGGTTTCTGTCCAGTCCCCGCAGGACAGGCTGAGGGACCCCACCGGTGCACAAATCCATGCACTGGGCCTCTGGTATGCATATAGGATCTTTAATCTCTTCCTGTCCTCCCCATTCCTCCTTTCCCTCTGAGATTCACTCGTTTGTCCCGTGTTTCCATGCCTGTGCATTGAGTGTCTGTCCCCTGGTGGCCAGTGTGCATCATAGCTACCAGTCATACAGTCGAACGGTTGCTTAGGCTTTTATATAGACAGATAATTTTATCTTTATTTGCATAAGGATTAGGAAAACCCCAACTAGAAGGTCCAACCACTGATTTCATGAATAGCATCGTTAGGGGTGGCAGAGAGAGAAGGTTTCCTTTCAAGCACATTTAAAATTTATTTAAGTTCCAAGTGAGCTCATGAAAACGAAAACCGTATTGAGTTAATACAGCGCAGAGGCTCCCTGACAGGGAGGGAATTCATGACGATGGCTCCTGACTGATCGAGGCTGGCACCCGGACCCAGTACCTACCCTTCAGGAGCCGGTGGCCACCCCGGAAGGCCAGTGAATGTGGGTGATTATTATCACCCTAATGATCACCTGAAGGAATAGCCCAACCAGAGTCAGGGGGCTGAACCTCCTGTGGCCCTAACCCCCCCTCTTCCCCTCACCCTCAGCACCAGCAGGCGGTTTGCAACCTCATCGTGTGCAACCAAGCAGGAGGCGGCCTCTGAGGCCTGGACCCTGGCCACCCGTAGCCCTCTCTTGGCCCAGGCGGGAGCAGACCCTGCCACCGCCTTGCTGCTGGAACCGGCTCTGGAGTCCGCCCAGCTCTGCCTGAGCTGCAGGGACCTCTCCCTGTGCCCACAGCCAGGCCTGCCGGGCCCTCCCAGAGCTCTGGGCACACACGGGCGCCCTGGGACGGGTTTCCAACTGCCGTGTGCGCTCCGGGGCCCACAGAGCTGCTCTTCCTGATCCGAAGACAGACGCTAGCTGGGGAAGAGGAGAGGCCCCCGCAAAACCCAGGCGTCCTAGCTCCCTCCCAGTGCATGTCCCCTCCCTTCTGCAGGGCCCGGGGGACCGGGGGGCCTGGCCTGGGCTTCTGGGCTGAAGGGCCTTCCTGTTACTCTTCTTTTTTTTCCTTTTAATATATTTTATTGATTTTTTTTTTTTTTTACAGAGAGGAAGAGAGAGGGATAGAAAGCTAGAAACATCGATGAGAGAGAAACATCGATCAGCTGCCTCTTGCACACTCCCTACTGGGGATGTGCCCACAACCAAGGCACATGCCCTCGACCAGAATCGAACCTGGGACCTTTCAGTCCGAAGGCTGACGCTCTATCCACTGAGCCAAACCGGTTTTAGCTTTCCTGTTACTCTGAGGAGAAGGCCCCTGGGAGCTCGGGCCCAGACACTCGAAGTGAGAGCACACAGGAAAATCCCAGGCCGGTATGGAGTCAGCTCCTTCCCTGAGGGACCTGGGTCAGGGTTAGCCATTCATGTACTTATCCGGTCCTCCACAGGTCTGTCCCCCGCCTCCTCCCTCGGGGAGCCTGGGGCACTCGTCTGTAGAATGGGACATTAACCTCTAATCCCTGAGCACGGAGCTGGAGAGACGGTGGAGGAGGAAATACATTGTTTTGCATTAAAGACGTTCCTGGCACAGGAATGGGTCCTAGCAGGACAGCCTTCCCATGTCATCACTCCTGACCAGTGCTCACAGCCTCCTGGGCCCTCCCCGGACTGAGCAGCCGGTGACAGCCTGGGAGATCGATTCCAATCTAGCCAGCAGCAGGCCCCGGGAGCCACAGCCCTGAGCAGACGGATGTTCCCTGTTCAGTGACCGGGAAGGGATGAGGTGAGCGATCTGTCCAGGCAGGGGTTCTGGGGGGGTCAGGGAGGCCTTGAGGGAGAAAGCAGGACTGGGTCCTATAGTGCAGGGACACAGGCATCGAAGGACTCGGTGGAAAGGCAGAGTCAGAGCTCTGAGGGAAGGGGAAGGTTTGGAAGGAGGGGAGCCAAGTTGGGGGACCCGGGGGAAGGGGCGGACTCTTGGGACTGAAGGTCTCTGAGGGGTGGAGGTTGGGGAGCCTGGAGGGTTCCCCGTCTCTCCAGGGACCCTCCGTGCACAAGGCCCACCATGATTTTTGAGTCAGAGATTCCAGCTACAGGGAAGATGCTCGGGACTGGTGAAATCCAGCCCAGAATAAGGGGAAGGGAAGTGTGGGGAAGGGGGGCTCTGGTCACCCTCCGCCCAGCCCTCACAGCCTGGGCAAGGGGGAAGGGAACAGGCCAAGCCTGGGGTGATCAGGAAGAGGTGGGCGCCCCCCAGTGGCGGCTGCAGAAAAGGACGCAGGGAAGAGGGCCACGCTGTTATTTGTTCCACCAACCCCAACTTTCATGTTTATTTATGAGCCTGGTTTATTTTTATTCTCCGCTGCATTCTATTACATGGGATCACCGTAGCTCATGATGAGAATTAAGAGTCCCCGCGTCTTAGTGACACCGGCTGGGAAGCCATCAAGCCCGGCCCCACCTGCATCCTTACCCAGATGCCACCGTCTCCTCTGGCCGCCCATGGGCGATGCTCACACATGACATCATCTTCAGAGGAACGTGGGGAAGAGAGAGGGGGAGGGGGAGGGGAGAAGAGAAAGGAAGGGGAGAGAGTAGAGAGCAGAGCGAAGCTACCAACTACGGGAGAGAGAAAAGGACTCGGGGGCCCCTGTTTCGAGGACCCCCAAGCTCAAGACCTGGGGTTCAGGTCCCTGTCTCCCTCTCCCTGGAGGGGGGGAGGCTGGCCAAGGCCCCTCCCTTGGGGAGCTGAGAGGCCTCACAGGTGTGTCCCCTCCCCATGGCCTGGGCAGAGGTAGGGGGAAGCCCAGCTCAGGAAGCCCCAGGGCCCGGCCAGACCCAGGGAGGCCCGCAGGCAGGGCGAAGGGGGGCAGGCGGGGAGATGGCCGGGAGGACGGAGGGCCTGGCGCAGACCCCACAGGGCCCTGCCCACACACACGCACTTGCAGCTCCAGGCTGCCGGTCCCACTGTCTGCAGCTGGAGCAAGAGGAGCCCGAGTCACCCAGGAGCAGCCCCGAGGCGGCTGCCACCATCCATTGTGCCTGACAACTTCATCCGGCAGGTGCCTGCTGCGGTCAGGAAGCGCCGTGTGCTGGGAGGTCAGAGGCCGGAGGCCAAAGGTCAAGCTTGGCCGAGGCTCCCTCCGGGCGGCACCTGGACCAGGTGAGGGGATCACCCCTTGCCTCACCCGCTGTCTTTGGGGGCCCCGGCTCTGGGCTGCCCTGTGCCCAGGCCCCTCCGTCCCCGCTGCCTGCCTGTGGGTCCTTGGAACAGAAGCCCGTCTGCCTGCTTGCTAAAACCATCTCTTCCACCCCTTGCCACCGCATCCGAAGTCATTTTCCGGGCAATTGCCTTTCTGTAAACACTCCTGTGTAATATTCCCCCCTCCCCCCTCAACGGCTAATGCCCAAGGCCCTGTTGGGTCTCCCTGTCACTCCAGCCCGAGCCTCAGGGGTGGGGCTGGGCAGGAGGGGAGGGGCCCTCGGAGAGGACGAGGCAGCCGGACTGAGAACTAGGGGCAGGGCTTCGTGTCTGGCACCTGGCACAGAGGGGGTGCAGAAACCCCTCACCTGCCCCCCCCCAGGTTTCCACATTCCCCACCAGCCCAGCACCGCCTCCCCCCATTCTGTCAGCCCCTCAGGAGAGCCTGTGTGGGCAGAAGGGGAGGCAGAGGGGATGGGGAAGGGGAGCCGCAGGGAGGGAGGCCCGGGCGGAAAGGCGCTGACTGAAAAGCCGGGAGGAAATGGCTAGGATAAAGGTGACTTCCTGGTGCCTCAGAGCGAGCTGTCATCACGGGGTCCCCAGGGAAGGCCGGCTCCCCGCCCCCCGAAGTGAGGACAGAGAAATGGGAAGAGGCCAGAGGGGACCCATCTCCCCGAGAGGGACCTCTCACTACCTGGGCACCGCAGTGGTGGGGAGGCGGCCAGGCACAAGGGCATCAGAGGCCTTGGGATCCCTGGCCCCTCCCCGGCGCCGGCACTAATCTGCAGAGCCACCGGGCAGGGCTTGGGGCAGGCCGATCCTCCTCGCAGTGCAGCAAGGGAAACTGAGGTTCCGGAGGGATTTAGGGAGAGTCACCGTGTGGACTCCCTTCCTCAGAGCTGGGGGGGTGGGGGTGGGAGGGGGGAGAATAGGGCTGCGGCCTGTGACCCTCCCGCCTCTTGCACCCCATGCCCGGAGGCCCTGCTCCCCCAGCGCCGGGGAAGCTGGGTGTCTGGACCCAGTGGTAGAGGCCCGCCCTGCCAGTCACAGCGCCACGCAGGCAGGAAAATACAAACCAATTTGCGCAGATTTAAAACCCACGGAAGGCCACTTAGTGGGTAAACGAGTTGGAATCTAATTAAAGGACCTTGCAGGGCGGGGGAGGGAGCACTCACCTGCCGGGAGGAGCTGTTGCCTGGGAAGTGGTGGGGGTGGGGGGGCAGGGCAGAGCTCCCAGTAGGCCTCTGGGCTTTCCCCAGGGAGAGAATCGGAGGGGGTGTTGGTGCCCCGGGGTGTGGGCACTGTCCCCGCCAGATGCTGCCTCTGCCAACCTCTCCCTCTCCCCGTCCCCAGGCTGGCACTGTCTGCTGGCTCTGTGCACCTGCTCAGAGCCAGCACCCTCAGGACAGGGCTTCTTCACTCAGGTGGGCGCATCCCATCTCCCCAGAGGGGCCCCCACTCTCTGGGCACCACAGGGATGGGCTCAGCAGGCAGGGCCCAGGGCACCGGAGGAGGGTGGTCCCTGGCTGGTGACACACGTTCCGCCCATCAGACCAGGGACTCACCGAGGACCGAGCCTTGCCTCCTGCTCAGACTGGACCGTCCCTGAGAGCAAGGCCTGTGCCCCTCGCTGGGGGCGATGGGGTAAGGCCCCCGTTTACCTCTTTAGACTGGGGGCTCCCTCTACCTCGGGCCTCCTTGATGGCAGTGATGCCACTCTGAGCAGATCGGATGGCCATGCCCAGTGGGGCGAGGTGAGCGGACCCACAAGCCAGGTGAGGAGCAGGCTGGGCCTGGCTCTGCAGGGCTGTGGGGTCACCGGCTCCTTCTCCCTGTGGCCCTGTCCCCCTCTCCCCACGGGGCACGGGCCACGGGGCACGGGCGCCCTCTGACCTCCCTCTTATCTCCGAGGCAGGAAGCGTGATGTCCAGAGACCGCTCTGCTCGCCTCTCTCTGTCTTGAAAACCGAGCTCCGCTCTCCCTCCTGCCGAACGCCCTTCCCGGGAAGAAAACGGCCGCGCAGAGCACACACGGACCGGTCAGAGCCGGCCATGGGCCACGGCGTCCCGGGCCCAGCGACAAGGGTGTTCCTGCTCACGATGTCACTCCCCAGAAAGCCCCCGGAGGGCACAGACCAGCAGCCCCTCAGGAGGAATCAGCAGCGAGTGGAAAACAGCCACAGAGCCCTGGGCCCAAAAGGAGCGCTGGGGGCCACAGCCCGCCACACCGCTCAGAGATCAGAGCGCACACACCTCCACACACACCCCCGCGGGGTGTCCTGACCACACCCTTCAGAAACGACGCTGCTCCTTGCAAAAGAGCCAACCAGCCCGGCGTGGAGCAGAATTTCAGAGACACAGGCTCCCTCTTCTCCCCGCACACCTTGGTCGGCCCTCGCATCACCCAAACCGCCGGGGTGGGGGCGAGAGAGCTCTGTTCCAGCCCAGCTCTGCCACCTGGAGCAGGTCAGCAGGCTGTCCGCGCTCCGGGCCGCTGGCTGGTTTTGGTTTTGGTTTTAAAGCCAGGAGCACAGACAGGAGCCCAGGCTGCGCACTGCACCGAGGGCAGCATGGGCCTCGGGAGCCCGGGGGGGGGGGGGGGGAGAGGGGGGCAGTTCCTGATCTCCCCAATGGCCCGACTTCCTCCCCCTCCACGGCCAGAAGGTGACCAGACCCAGCACTGTGGGGGTTGGTTTTCAGCTCCTAATGAAGAAGGTCCAGCTAACTGGCTTCCCGGCAGGGAGGGGGCGGGCTGCAGAGGGAGCAGGTCACCCCTGTCTGAAGCCTTTGCTGGGGAAGCTGGGAACGGCGCTGGCCGGTGCCCACACGGCCCTGCTCACAGCAGCGCCCGTGGCGTCTCCGCCGTTTTGCGCCAGGGCCGGTGTCCTGCCGGCTGCACAGCTCCTGGGAGAGGCGGCAGAGAGGAGCAGGCCGCAGGGAGGGGAGGAGGGAGTGCCAGTGCGTGGGAAGAGGGAGGGAGGGAGGTGCCGGTCCTCCCAGTTCTGCCCCTTCTCCAAGGAGGCTGCCAGCGCTCCTTCTGGGCCGGAGGAGAGGGAGGAGCTACAGCCAGGGCAGTGGGAGAGGGAGAGGGACCTTTACTGCATCCCTCAACCCGCCCGGAGGGAGGGAGGGACCCTGTCCCCACGGGAACAGACCCCGGTCTGTTGGAAGGGAGGGGGAGGAGGCCCATCCACCTCCCACCCCAACAGGGAAGTGCTGTCAGCGCCCAGCGATCAGCCAGGCCTCTTAACGTGGAGCAGGCGCCGCCTCAGCCACACCACGGGCCCCGGGGTCAGGCTCCCTGGGAGGCCTGGTCTCTGCCAGCACCCACACAGCTGGCCAGGGTCCTGCTGCCTCCAGATGCCCGCACACGCTCAGTTGCTCACACACACAGGCACACACACATGTGCGCTCCCTCACACGTCACCTATCGTCACCCTTGGGCACGGTGGCACCTGCCCGCCTGCCCGGCACATGCTCACCTTCTAGGCACAGTCCCCTCCACAAGCATCTACACGCAGAGGGCCACCCCCAGGCCTGGGAGGGCTGGGGCTACGGCACAGACGCACCCCCACCCCCGACTCACCACTCCGCCATCTGCTCTCAGGTGCCACAGGACAGACGAGGCGTGTGCCCATGCACAGGTGCCACGTACATTTAAGGCGCCCAGAGCGGTGGCAGCCCGTCTGGGAGCTCCATCCAGCGCCAGGCCAATGCCTCTGCAGCTGGCGCGTGCAAAACAGCAGCGACCCCGTTAACCCGCGGAAGGCAGCTGCCAAGTTCAGAGTTTCTTTCCCGGAGTGTTTACATTCTGTCTCAAAATAGACGGATGGGCCCGCTGACCTCCAGGCCACTCCACTCTGACCCCTGTCCAGCCAACAAGGCAATGCCAAGGCCTGGGCGGCCCCTCCCGGCCTGGCTGCCTCTGCAGACGCTCCGTCCGCCCCCAGGCCGAGGGCCCGGCGTGCCCCTGGCTGCTCCCACCTGCCGCTGAGGGTGAAGGGCAGGCTCAGCCGCAGCTCACCGTGAGTTACTCCCGGCCCAGCCAGCCGCCCACGCCCACGAAGGGAGGCGTCAGGGTTAGCGCCGTGAGGGACCGCGGGAAGCAGGGGAAGAGAGCCCCGAGCCCGGAGAAGGCAGGAGGAGAAGACTCGGGGAATCTCCTGCCCGCCGCCGGGGCCAGGCCGACCTGGGCAGCCCGATCCGAGGCAAGGGCGTCTTTCAGAAGCTCTCCCTGTGGTCGAACCTCCCCGGGACCCGGGACCCGGGCTGGTGGAGCACAGGCAGGAGGCAGGGGGGAAATAAAGTCTCCCCTCCCAACTTTTCGCAAAGGACCGGAAACCTACACCTCCTCTCCCCCTCCCCTGCCCCCGCCCACAGTCATGACAGTCTAGGGGGCTGGTACAGCCATTCTCATTCCCCTTCAGCCCCTGGCCAGGCTGCTCGCCCGTCCCACAGGGAGGAAGCGGGGCTTCAGGGAGGGGTGGGTGACTTGTCCAACGTCAGAGTTGAGCTGAATCTCAACTGGGGGTTCTCACACAGACCCCTCCTTTCCCTGCACCCTGCCGCCCCTGCACCCTGCCGCCCTGGGGAAGGTGCTGGTTCTGCCACCACAGCCTTCGTCCCAGCCAGTGAGCCAGAGCCCCTGGCGTCTCCTCCTCCGTCCAACTCCCTGGGAGTGGAGCACGCAGACAGCTCTCCGCGCTGAACGCAGGGGCCCTCAGCTCCACCCGCTCCAAGGAGAGCCACGGGGACTCTCCCCCCAGGCACCGCGGAGAGGCTGGGGGGCGGGGCGGGGGGCGGGGGCCAGAGCTGTCCCAAGGCCGCGGATGCCCAGGTGCATTTGGCCACCCAGGCCTGAAAGAACCCCTGGGGAGCCTCCCCTTCCCCGGCCCTGTTCTCACCCCTCAGCGGGCACAGTCCTCCCTGTGTCAGGGACACCGTGCAGCCAGGGCTCCGATCACATGGGGGGAGGGGGGCTCCTGCTTCCTCAGAAGGAGCCGGCACTGTGTCCGTGGCCCTCACAGGGGGACATGACCGTGTCCCGTGGAGGACGACGGAGGGTCCTGACCCACATGTTCTCTCTGAGCCCAACACCTCAGGCCCCTCTCTGCACGGCCTGGCTGCTGTCCCCGTGCCCAGCCCTCTGCACTGCCCTCTGCTGTCGCCACCCCTCTTAGCTGGTGGCCTCAGAACAACGCCAACGATCCAGCTGATGGCCGAGCCGCCCAGATGACCCCTTTCCGGGCCTGTCCTCGCCAGCCCTGCCCTGCCCCCTGCAGGCGTGCCAGGGAAGGGAAATGCCCAGGGCGTGCACAGCCCTACTCTGGGACCGGAATGTCCCTTCCTCGCCTCCTGCTCCTCACTCTCGGGCCTCCCCTCACCTCAGGCCTCGGGGGCCAACGGGACTGCTGCTGCCCGGCGTGGGTGGCTCTCCCGGGAGGTCAGCTGGCCCTGCCCGCTCCTTCCAGGCACTGCCATCGGCCCCCAGCGCCTGGCCTTGCGAAGGTGAGCCAAGGAGTCTGCTCTGGGTTCTAGCCCCTTCCTAACGGCTGTGCCCCTCGCCGCCCCAGCAAGGCAGGTCCAAGCTCCAGGCACCGGAGTGTGCCCAGGAGTCTGAGTGGGCAGGCTGCTCCGCCCATCACTCTCCCTGGATGCCCGTTCCAGCTGCCAGCCATCCCGGGGGGGATCGCCCAGCCACATGGTGAGCCCTGCAAAACCACAGCCCACAGACACTCTCTGAGGCACGTTAACCACACAGTGCTCCCTCCCTGCCACCTACTTCCTCCTCCTCCTCCCCCCCCCCCCCCGCCTCCCGTGCGGCCCTGCCCCGCTGCCAGAGGGCCCAGGCTTGGACTGAGAGGCTCCCCACCCCCACCCTCACCCCCTGCTGCTCCCCTAACTGTGCCCGGTGTCTGTATCCCCTGCTCGCACGGCAGCTAATTCTGGCGTCTCATCAGACAGTAATTATGGGGGAATCAGCAGCGCTGTCATCGCTGCCGCTCGGCACCTGTCACCACGCCGCCATCCCCGGGCGGCTGGGATGAGATCGGAAGTGGAGGGAGGAGGGGTGCACTGGGGTGAGGGGCACCTACCCCCTCCTGGCCTCTGCAGCCCCCACCTCTTTCAACCCTCCCTACCCACAGGCACGCAATGCACGCCAACCAGCGGGCTACTGGCCTCTCTGTCACCCAGGGCGGGCACCGAATGCATGTGTCATGTGTCCCAGGTACACACACACACACCCATGACCCAACAAAGTGGGAAGGACACAGCAAGCCGAGGCTCAAATCTTGCCTCGGCCGGTTCCCAAGCCCATGGCCCTGCACAAGTCACTGTACTTCCGGCTGTCCGTTTCCTCAGCAGCAGATCGGGGGACGCGGGGTCTGCCTCGGGAAGATGGGGAGAAATAAGTATGTACCGTCTCCAGCACAGGGCCTGGCACATGTACGATCACGTAGCCACTCGGCAAACGGTTAGTTACACATCCACTACGTGCTGGGCCGTGGGTGAGGATAGATCGACCACAGGTCAGCAAGGAGCACGCGCGGGCCGCACGGAGACGCGGGCACTTTGTTTGGCGGGTGGTGTTTGGCTTTCTTTTCTTTGGATTTGAATGCGGTGAAGGGGTACACGTGGTCTCGTCCTCACCACAGCTCTCCCCCCCCCCACCGCCCTCGCCCACTGCTTCACCGCGTCTTGCCCCCCAGAGTGAGCCTGGTCTAGCAGCCTCCTGTCTCCAGAACCAACGGCCACGCACGGGAGACCTGGCACGGAGCTGGAGGAGCTCAGGGGGGCCGAGGTGGTCCGGGAGGGGCCCTGCAGGGGGGTGCTGGCTGAGGGAGGAGCAGGGATGGAAGGGAGCGATGGGAGGGGGCTCCGGGAAGAGGAATGACAGTAGCAAAGGCTCCTGGAGACAAAGCTGTCCCAGGAGGTCCCTCCTGTGGTGAGGTCTCCAGGCCCCTGGCGTGGGCACCTCCCACTTCTCCAGAGCCCCCAGAGCCCCCAGAATGCTCTCCTGGGCGTCTTACTGGTGGAGCGATGCTGTAAGACCCCTCCCCTGTCTCCCCGCCCAGCCGCTGAGTCACTCCTGGTCCCTGCCAGGACCAAAAGCAGGTCTGCCTGTGGGAACTCTCTGATGTCCAGTCCCCCTCCCCCTCCCGCCTCCCCCGGAGTCTCCCCAGGGACAGAACCAGGAATGGGGCTGGGGGAGGAGGAGGAGGTGAACCTCGGCGTTAATTTTCAGGGGCACGGACCCTGCCGGTGGGAGCGCAGACGTGAGGGAGGCGCCCCGCTCTGCCTACGGACTGAGGCCAGATCGGAGAAAGGTGGGAGGAGGAGGCAGAGGAGGGCTGAGGCTGCAGGGAGGGCTTATCTGTGTGACCTTGGGCACCGTACTGAGCCCTTCTGGTCCGCCCCTCCCCTGTCCGCGCGACCCGAGCACGGCGCTCCCAGGCTGGCTGTGAGGGTGGAAAGAGCCGACGGCGTGGACAGAGCCTCATGTGGCGTCTGCGGCTCACACGCTGTGGGCCGTTAGAATTTGCATTATCACCAGGGAGGACTTTCCCTGCCAGACTCAGCAACAACTACATGAGCCCCCACCCCTTGCCAACCCTCCACCCTCCACCCCCTTCTCTCTCAGAGCCCACGGAGGGAGCGGGAACAGTCTCTTCTGGCCAAAACCAGCGTCAGCACTGAGGGGCGGACCCCACTGTGTCCGCCACCCCGGACGCCTCCCCGCCCCCACCCCGGGCGTCACAATAACCATCCTCCACAGCCCTGTCCAACCCCCACCCACGTCCCCTCCCCCCGGTGGAAGATCAGGGCCCGTTGCCACCCCTCTTTACAGACGCAGGAAGTAAGTCTTGAGAGGTGTGGAGCCCCCTGCCTGTGGGAATATTCCAGAAGGGGGTGGGGGGTGCAGGAGGGGAGCATTCAGGCCTACGGGCCAGGCCGAGGTCTCCGGTCACTCCGGCCTTCTCCTGGCAACAGCCCCGGACGGGGGAGGGGAGGGAGCATGCTGGTGCTCTTGCAGGAAAACGGCAACTTTAATTAAGAGGCAGACGAACGAGCGCTCTGCATTCTGTCTCCGAGCGACGTTATTAAGAAGCATCACCGGCGGCAGAGGCAGCCCTGGTGGCAAGGAGGGCTGCCTCCCCGGGCTGCCTGCCCCGGTCGGGGCCAGAGCGTCCTGCAGGGAGCCGGCAAGATCCGGAGGACACAGAGGCACAGGCAGCCAATATGGGGATTCTGCAGCCCCTTTCCCAAAGTGGGGGCCGGGCAGCACCCACACGGTGCCCAGGGCACCGCCTGCCGGGCCCCGGGGCAGGGCAGGGCCAGGGAGGAGGGACGGAAAGGGAACCAGCCACTGGGCAGCCCCTGCTCTTCCTTTCCTCTCAGCGGGGAGCCCGGGAGGGGTTCTTGCACCATCTGCGCGAGAACACGGAGGCGCAGGAAGGGACAGCGGTCTGTCCCCGGTCTGCAGCCCGGGCCAGGCTGACGCTCACGTGCAGGGCTGCGGGCTGCTGGTCCTGGCACAGAAGTGGGGGGTGGGCTCCCCCAGCCTGGGCTCTCAGAGGCCCTCTGAAGTGGCCTCCGTCCTGGCCACCAAGGCGTGAGGGGACTTGGTCCCAGCTTGCTTGGCGGGGCGTGTCATCGGGTCACGGACACTCTGTGAGGACACAGCGGACGAGCATCTGCCAGCAGAGGGGGCAGGGGCGGGTGGGGCATCAGTGGACGTAGAGCCATGGCCCTGGGATGGGGCGGGCACTCTACAGTCGGCTGCCCAGGCCCAGGCCCAGGCCCCACAGCTGGCGACTCAGACAACCCCCTCAACGCCATCGGCTCTCCTGTCCTGGCCACGGTTAGGCTCTGAGCCCAGCACGGTGCCTGGCGCAGAGAAGGCACTCAGTGACTCTTTTTGAACAAATGAGTGGGTGAATGAACGAAGGAATGAACAAAGGACTGAAGAAATGAAATGAGATCTCAGGTTCTCAAGTGTCTATACACCGAACAAAGACGTAGAGAGGTCAGACGAGGTCCCATCTTCTCCCGCCCCCTGCCTTCTAGCCGTGGCCAGATCACCGGCTTCCTTCCCCCAGGAGAAGGGCCCCTTGCTCCTGACGCCCTCCCCTCCCCCGGCCACCAGTCCCCTCGGCAGAGGGCTCCTGTCTCCTCTGCCCTCCTCCATTACATGGAAGCTCTGCCACACACACGCTAACTCACAGGCATGCACACGGACACATCCTCTACCAGGCAAGGTGCCCTCCCCAGGGTCAGGTCTCTGCTGTCCCCTCCCTTGGCAAAGGTCTGGGCCCACCAGGGACGGCCCCCTCCCCCGTTCCTGGCCCCCTAGGCGGGGGAGGGGCACTGGCTGAGGAGCAGTGGGAGTGGGAGGGCGGGAGGCCTCCCTCCCTCCGGGCTTACCCACCTGGAGACTTTAAGCAGAGGGAGCAGAGTCCTGGAGACTTCCCTCCCGCTGCACGCTGGAGCCCTGGGTGAGGGACAGGAAAGGAGGAAAGTCGTGAATGAATGCCCAGCGCTGGGGGAGAGAAGCTGGAGAGAGGAAGGGGCAGGGGCAGGGCTCCCAAAGTGGGCTGGGCAGGGAGCCTTGGGCCATGGGAGACCCGGGGGCCGGGACAGCCAGGCAGAGCCTTCGGGGCTGTCTCTCCGGAGGTCCCTGGGGGCTGAGGGTGCTGGAGGAAGCACAGGGGCGGAGGGAGCAGACAGGCGGGAGACAGACAGGAGGACAGACAGCTGGACGACACGGGAAACACGGGGCCTCCAGAATGAGGTCGCCAGGACAGACAGCCTACAAGCTGGTCCTCCTCCCAGCAATGGGACAGACTCTCTGCTGGGATGCCCACACCGGACCCTACATGACAGCACCCGGGAGGCTCCTCTGCCTCCCCAACCAAAGCCACCCTGTTCTGGAAGGTGGGTGGGGTCCGAGTCAGAGAGGCCTGCTGTCCTTACTCCGCTGACAGCCCTCTCCCAGCCCGGGACCCCCGTCTGCCCCACTCAGCCCCTCGCCCTGAGGAAGGCCCCTTCCCTGACTGTCACCCGGGACACAGGCATTTGTTTCACACCAGCAAGCAGTCACACACTGTGAGGGGGGCTGTGCAGGGAAATGGCACCCCGGCCGCAGCCGCCAGGAGCCCTGCGTCTCACCTCTGCCCTTCGCCCCGCCTGACCCTCCAACTGCCTCTTCTCACCCCCCAGGGCGGGCCTCCTCTCTGTCCTCTGCCTCCCTCATGCTGCCAGCGTCACCCCCAATTCCACAGTTCCACTCTCTGCCGATTCAGGCACCGGTGGTCACCTGTAGCCTGAAAAATTTTCCCTGGAAAATTCCAGAAACTAACGACACATGCGTTTTCCATCGTGCGCCCCCTAAGCGGCAGGAAGAAATCTCGAACCCTCCGGTCTGTCCCGCCTAAGACGTGACTCTCGGCCCTTTGTCCGGGGTTCCCACCGTGGGTGCTCCCCGCCAGTCCCGTTATCGCAGAGCTGGCGCGCACGTAACCCTTATTTTACTCAATGAAGGCCCCAAAGCCATCCCTGCAGTGACTTTTACAGTATGTCATTATATTTTATTATTAGTGATGATGGTTAATGTCTTACTGTGCCCGATTTATAAATCGAACTTTACCATAGGTGTGGTAGATAAGAAGAGGAAAAAACGTTATATATCCTGGGTTTGTACTCTCCGCAGGCTCAGGCACCCGCTGGGAGGATGGCTGTGTCTGTCTATGGCCTCTGATCCGGGAGCATGAAGCATTAAGACCAATCCTCCCTGCAGACCCTGTCGCCCGGGCACCCCCTTGGGCACAGCCCGCACTTGGGCGGCCCAGGCCCATCCGTACCCACATCACGTCTGGCGCTAAGCACTTGCAGAGCCTCCTGCCAATCTCACGGTTCCAATTTCCCCACCGATTACCCGAGACGCAGGCGTCCCGGGGAGAAACAACTGTCGCATCCAGATGCTGAGACAGTGACGAGGGGGAGAAATCAGGAATGCTCACTCACACGCCTGGCCCCAGAGGCCTCCTGGGCGAGGCAGCAGGGCTGCGCGTGGGGCGAGGGCGGAGGGCCGCCGGGTGGGGGGAGTGGAGACTCAGGGGGGCTGGCTTCCTGCTCACCTCCAGCACTAAGTGGCGGCTCCGGGGGCCTGGCCCCGGACAGGCTGAGATATAAACCCCAAATCTGGTTTCCTCACAGAAGCCCATTGCTCCGGAGAGCATGGTCTCCCGTTCAATCATTTAATCAGACAGAGAGGAGGAAGAGGAAGACAGAGAAATTAGTACTTATTGAAGGTTTACCGGGTGCCGGGACCTGGGCCTGTGGCACCGCGTTTAATCCTGGTTCCCACGCAGGGAGGGAACCGCCATGATCGGCCCCGATGTACAGAGGAGGGCCCTGAGCTTCCGGGGGTGGAGTGGGTCAGGGCTGGGATGCCAGCCGGATCTGTCTGGCTCGTGACCACCGAGCTAAACCGCCTCCCGTCCATTCTCTCCAGGCCTGGCTATCTCCCACGCAGTGCCCTCTGGGAAGTTCTGCTTACAGTCTAACGTCTTTCCATCCCATGCTTTAGGATAAACTATTTCTTTTTTAAAAAATATATACTTTTTATTGATTTTTTACAGAGAGGAAGGAAGAGGGGTAGAGAGTTAGAAACATCGATGAGAGAGAAACATCGATCAGCTGCCTCTTCCACACCCCCTTCGGGGGATGTGCCTGCCACCAAGGTACATGCCCTTGACCGGAATCAAACCTGGGACCCTTCAGTCCGCAGGCTGACGCTCTATCCACTGAGCCACGCCGGTTTCAGCTGGATAAACTATTTCTTAAGGGCAATAGTGGAAGTGAAGGCTTTGCTCCCGTCTCTTTCTGCTTTATCGTAGGGGTGGGAGGCAGAGGATTCAAACCCGGAGCTCCTGGTGGGCCAGAGACCAGGGGAAGGAGGCGAGCTGCCAGGTTCATAAGAAGTGGGTCCAGGATTTCCTGAGCTTCATCGTTCAATGACTCCTGGCTCTCCAGGAGCCTCTCTTGCTCCCCACCTCCATCTTAGAGAGGCTCAGGAAGCCCCTCCAGGCCTTCTTGTTTTAACATCCAGAACCCCCTGAGCACCCTGAGGAGGTGGGGGTTCTGGATGTTAAACATAACAGACACAACCGAGCTCCTCAGCTTAAAAAGTCGGGGGCGCCCTGGCTGGTGTGGCTCAGTGGATAGAGCGTCGGCCTGCGGACTGAAGGGTCCCAGGTTGGATTCCGGTCAAGGGCATGTACCTTGGTTGCGGGCACATCCTCAGTGCGGGGTGTGCAAGAGGCAGCTGATCGATGATTCTCTCTCATCGATGTTTCTAACTCTCTATCCCTCTCTCTTCATCTCTGTAAAAAAAAATCAATAAAATATATTTTAAAAAATAAAATTAAAAAGTCAGGGGCTGGCAAGTCCTAAGATCCCCTCACTTTTCCTCAGAGCCCTACCTTTCAACTTAAGAGGCTACGACAAGAATGGGGATTCATCAAGCCAGCCTGCCACTGGGCGGGGACAGAGAAGGCGGGAGACAGCCAGGACCGCAGGCGGAGAGGCTGGGCATGTCTGCAAGGGCCTTGGAACGCCTGCCCAGTGAGCAGGGCTCCTTAATTCTCCCCAGAGAGGCAGAGGCGGTGCCTGGGGTGATGCTGCAGAGGCCCCATGTGTCTGCAGTTACCCTGCACCCTGGGGTGGCAGAACCCCCTCCGCCTCCTAAGCTCTGCACAAACCTCTTTAGCTAGGGCCTCTCCGTGGGCCCCTGGGTCTGGGCCTCCAGCGTGCTCTGTGGCCGGGGTGAAAAAGAAGCTAGTGTCCAGTCACGGGGATGTTTGTGGAGGTGAAGGAGGCAGGCGTACGAAAACCCAACTCCTTTCCAATCTCACATGACTCCACACCAGGACATGCAGGCAACTGGGCCAGGTGGCTGAGGCTCCCGGGAACCAGGGAGGGGGGGGGGGGGGGTGCCTCAGTGGAGTAAAATGCGGACTGGATCAGAGTTGCTGGCTGGAATGGAGTGTGCCAAGGCAGTTCTGCAGGGGCGGGAGGAAAACAGCTAGCTTATGTTCAGATGGTAGCTGAATCCTAGAGCCACTCCCTTATCTGTCCTCCAGGCTGAGAGGACGGATTTAGGCAAGGTGTGCCTTCGGAGCAGGAGGGGCTGTCCGTAAGGGTGTGTGTGTGTGTGTGACCATCTGTGTGTGTGTGAGTGCGTGTGTGTGTGTGTGTGTGAGCGTGTGTGTGTGTGCGTGCGTGTGTGTGTGTGTGTGTGTGTGAGGATGAGTGCATACACGCATGTGCATCAATATTCTCTTGGGCCAAATTTCCATTTTCCAGCTTCAGCCGGAGCTGGGAAGCATTGTTCCCACCCTCTGTGCGGACAGGCTTGTATTATCTCAGGGGAGAGGAGGTGCGTACAACCTGTGACAGCCGGAAGGGGCTCTGGAGATTCCCCAGTTCCACCTTCTCTTCTCACACCAAGGACACGGAGGACGGGGGCCACCTCACTTCCCCCGTGTGACAGCGGGTGGGGCGGGGACACGCTGACCCCGTCCAGTGCTCTCTCTCTGCACGCCCTTCACCTCGCTAGCCTTGGGGATCAAAGGGTGGCTTCCCTGCCCCCTTCTTTTCCCCAAACCCCTCTCCATCATGGCCCCTTGTGCTCTGCCCATAGCCACAGCCATAGAGGTTCATCCGAGCGCCTCAGGTCACCTCAAAGGTCATGCCCAACCTAGCCTGCTCAGGTCAAAGGTCACGCCAACCAACCACCTGCCCCTAGCCTACTACGCTCATACACCCAACACTGAGGAAGAAGATGCAGAAATACCACCAGAGCTCCCCACGCTGGGGCGGCCACCCTGCACACACCACCGCCACCGGGAGGCTCTCCTCCCGGCCTAGCCTCCATCCCTCCCGCGGCAGCGTGGGCCTGCCTCCTCTCCAGCTGTCCTGCGCAGAGACAGGGGGCCGGGAGGAGAACAGCTTCCCCGGCCTCCAGGCCCTTCTGTCTGCCCGGCAGCAGCAGGGAGGATGAGGGCAGGGTGTCCCCGGGTGGCTGGGCCCTGAGCCCGTGCGTGCGTGAGGCACGAGGGGTGCAGGGAGGAGCCGAAGACTGAGTGTGGGAGAAACCGCTCTTCCGGGCATGGTCCCGCCAACGCCTCGACCCCTGTAAAACGCTAACGCTCAGGCTCAGGGGAGGGTCTTCTCAGGGTTCAGAGACAGCGGTTCCCACACCTGCACCGATTACTGCGTGTTTATTATGTGCCGGGCACGGTGCTGGACATTCTTACCTATTATTTCATTTTCACAACAACGCCGTAGCCTGAGACTAATCTTCCCCGGGACAGTCCCTCCCTGAAACTAACTCTAGCTGGTCCCTCCGGCTGCACCTCCTCGGGCCCAGTTCTCCGTGGCGGTGACGGGCATTTTTGCTCCTGTCTTCAGAACTCTCCCCCATTACTCAGTGGCCCCACATTACCTTCTCCAGGCACCAGCCTTTCCCCCAGTGTTCCCCCCGTGTGATGGGCATTACAGGGGCGAAGGGCACGGAGGCAGGACGAGGGGCTGGGACCGGGGTACTGGCCTACGCCGGACATCGATGGAGCACGTGCCAGGGAGGAGGCCCTGAGGACAGGCCCCAGGAGATCGGGGGAAGAACTGAGAGCAGTAGGCTCTCCCTCCCTCCTTCCCTGGTGACATCTGTGACCTCTGCAGTGTGGTAACTAGGCAGGACCCAGGGATGCACAGCTCCAGTTCTCTCCCGGTGACCATCTCTTAGGTCCAGGCTCCAACCCACACACACACCCAGAGCAGAAGTGGGCAGGGGTGGGAGGCCGCAGGACTTGCCCTGGGCTGTGGGTGAGAACTGAAGCCTGAGGATGAACTCTTACCCCTCGCTCAGCTCCCAGCATCCAGAGGGTATTCAGGCCTCCTGGTACAGGAGGGAGACTCCCAAGCCCCTCTGCTTCCACACACCCTGTGGTAGCCATGGGCAATGTGAATGAATGTCCACACCACGTGGCTTTCCTGTTTGGACCTTTTAGGGCAAAAAAGGATGAGGGCAGGGGTCCCCTCCACTAGGATCTTCCCCCATCCAGCCTCCAGCAGGTGGGAACACAGGGGCCAGACCCACCTCCCCAAAGTCTGCTCAGGCCTCGGCTTCCACCCATTGGGAGACTCTGGCAGGGAAAGCGTGAGCCAATGGGCAAGGGGACAGGGAGTGGTGGGTGGGACTCTGGTCGCGGTGGGTGGCACCCTCTCCCTTCCAGCAGGCATCATTAAGATATGCAAAGCGTATGCAAATCACCCAGAGGAGAGACACAACTCTGGTGGAATGTCAGAGGAGACCTTGAAGATGATCCAGCCCATACCTCCTCCTTTCCCAGGTGAGGAACGGAGGCCCCACCAGGAAGGGGCTTGCTCAAGGTCATCCAGACACTCGGGTAACGAGGGAAGGAGCCTAGGAGGTCTTGAACCGATCCAGTGATCTTTCCTTGGCCGTCTTATCTTTCCTGGTGGGGTGGGAGACGGCAAAGGGAGCTCAGGGTCTTGATGGGGCTCCCGGGAGGCCTACGAAAACCCCACCTTCCTGCCTCTGATCCTGGAGATGGTGTAGAGGGTGTGAGGGGAACCGAGGGCAGAGATGCCCGGGAGAGTGGGTGACCGGACGGGCGGAGGGGCCAGAAGCCGGAGGCATTGCTTTCCTGCAGCTGCACGGCAGAAGGCAGCAGACCCGGAGTGTCTGAAGCCCAATGTCAGGGCAAGGTGCCTGCTGTGGGCGGGGAGGGGATGAGGCCCGTCCGACACACACATCCCCCAACGCCCACGGGCCCCTCTGCCGGCCTCCGAGGACTGTGCACCTGACCGGCCGTAATAAACCCAGGCCCTTCCCTGGCGGCTGCTGCCTTCCCACCCCCCAGCTTGGCTTCTCCACCTCCCAGACAGTCCTCGAAAGCAGGACCCGGGCTGGGGAAAGGAAGGCAGGCAGAGGAGAGGAGCCAGGCTGCAGGAAAAGGGGGAGACTGAGGAGCAGAGGGGGAGACAGCATGAAGGGAAGAGCAGGAGAAGCGGCAGAGGGAGGGGAGGTCACGAGGAAGGAAGTCGGGGAGCCTGAGGGGCATGGTGGGGACTGTGGGAGCAGCGGAGCAGAGTGGGGAGGGCTCCCCGCTGCCGAACCGAAGGACAGAGCTGGAGCCTGGCTGTGGGGCGCAGGAACCCCGTGGAGGCCTGAGGCTTCCTGGCAGGAGTTGGGGACCATGCCCCTGCCCCCCTGCCCACCTCCCCAGCAACTCTCCAGGCTGCCAGGAAATCAGTCCTCCCTCCTCTGCCTTCTCCCCTCCCTCTTTCCATCCCTTTCTTTCTCCTCCCTCCCTCTCCCCTTCTGGAGGGGGAGAGGGGGGCAGACCAGCCTGCTTCCTCGCCAAATCCAAAGCCTTCATCTCTGCTTTTCAGAGCCGGGAATGAAAGAGGGGGAGGCGAGCGCGGCCCTCAAACCCGCTGACGGCCAGATTTTTATTATCTCTGCTCCAATAGGCCTAGGACGTCAACAAGGGAATCTTCAAAGAGCGTCTCAGCGGCTCAGTGGAGCCTGCACCTGCCCTGGCCCCCTCACGGCAGGCAGGCAGGCAGCCAGAGCTCGGGGGGCACAATCTGTCCCCCAGCTCCCACCCAGCCCAGCGACCAGATCCGAGGCTGCCAGGAGCCTCACCCCCAGCCTCCGTGCCTAGGCAGCCGGGCTCCACGGCCAGACCCGGGGCCGCCGGGCCGCGGGGCCAGTCTCTGCCCCCCTCCGGACCGCGAGGGCACCAGGGAGGAAGAAATCAGATCTGCTTGCCAGGCTCGGAGGAGATAAGTGCTTGGGATTCCTAGAAAGAGAAGCTTTTGTGGCAAGCCCTAGATTCCTCCCCTCGATCCTCCCCTGAACCGTCTGCCTGCCCCACACCCACAGACCCCGCCGTGGCCTCCTGGCGGCCCCTCCCAGGAGCCCTCCCAACCACAGCTGCCCCTCGGACCATGAGCCCCGGGCCCACTGCTCAGGGCGATCCTGGAGCCCCGTCCAAACCCTCCACTCCACCTGCCTTCTCTCCCCAAGACCGAACCTGGGGTGGGGGTGGGGCCACAATAAACCTGGTCCTTCAGAAAACCCTCTCCCTCCTAAGCTCGGATTTCCCAGAGACAGCCAAGGCTGGCATTGGGCAGATGGCCACCAGCACCCCAATCCCCGCCCCCATCCCACCCTCCACCCCCCCACGGCTCTGACCACATCATTGCGATCAATGCCCGAAGCCAAAGAAGGAATCAATGGTTCTAATGAAACCCTTTTTCCAGGTCCCTGGCCAGAGAGAGAGAGCGAGCATCTGAGCTCTGCCTCCCAGCACCCAGCCCTGCTTCCCGGGAATCTTTAAGAAACCCGGAGTCCGGTCTTCAAGACCCCAGAACCCCACATTGGGCAATGAGGCAAGCAGCGAGCCTGGAGTCGGGGCATCTCACGTCCAGGGACCCTTCCCCTCGTGGAGCTCCCCCTCCACGCTCAGCACTGCCCGAGGACCACAGCGACTTCGCCCAGATCCCCAGAGCGCACGGGGACCCGAGTCTCCATCCCAGCCCCAAGGGTCGTCCTGGTGATAACGGAGCATCGTGGCAAGGGCAGAAGAAGCGGGGCTGGAGGGGCACTAGACAAAGACCCTCTTGTCCCCAAGGAGGGGTGGCAGGAAGCCAGGGCAAAGCCTTTGCACGCGCTGCCAGCAGGGCCTGGGTGCCAGGCAGTCTGGGGTGTGTGTTGTGGGGGGGGATCTTATTCTTGGAAGCCCCTCCCCTGAGGCCCATAGCCCTCACCCCCATCCCTTGCCTGTACACCCGGCCATCCGCTAAGTTTCTGCCCCAACAGCTCTCCGCTTGCCTGGAGCCCTCCTCCCCAGGTGAATGCCGGCCCAGACACTGGCCCACAGGAGCCCAGACACCGACCGACAACCAACAGGAACGCTCGCCCACCAGCCATAACTGCCCTCCACGGACCTCCACACGCACAGCCTCGCCATAAACCACCGCCGTCACCGCCGCCACCAATCGTGACAGAGCCTTATGTTAACACAGTGACCGTCTCCTTCCAACGCATCACCCATTCTTCAAGATCACCAGCAGAGATACGGAAGGGAATGAGGGAAACTGAGGCACGCGGTCAGACAGCAAAGCGGTTGGCTCAAGGTCACCCAGACCAAGATGCCCACAGCTGCACACACAGTCCCAAGTGCTCCCACCCTCAAGCCAAAAACAGTCAGACCCGCAGCCTGCGGGTCGGGTCTGCTCCTCCCCACTCACAGCCCGCACCGGCTTCGCAAACAAACATTCGCTCCAACATCTTCTGGAAGGCTGCAGCCAGGGGCCCTCAGCCCGGGGGACCCACTTCCAAGTTGGGGGCTGCAAGACCGCCTGGGCTCACAGCCTTGGGGGAGAGGACAGGCAGGCCGGTCCCCCTCCTGGCACAGTCCCCGCGCCGGCTCACCTGGCTCCCTCCGGCCCCCGGGGTCCTTGGGTCCGGCCTCCTCCCGGGGAGGCCGGGCGCTGCCCTCGGCGGTCCTCTCCCACCAGGCCAGGGCGAAGCGCCGCAGGCACTGCCAGGGCTGCATGGGGAGGGCCGGGGCGGGGGTGCTCGCACCAGCAGCCGCTCACACCGCGCGGGCCCTGCCAGCCGAGCTGCGGAGGCTCCCGGCCGGCCCCGTCGGCTGCCACCAGCATCCTGCTGCCCCCCACCGACGGGCCTGGGAGCCGGTCCGGGAGCCTCTGACGTAGCAGGGGGTGCGTGGGAGGTGGGGGGAGCCTGGCGCGTCCCCTTCCCAGCCCCGCCTCTGCCCCGCAGCCTCCGTTGGCCCCTAACGCCGCACCAACCCTGGCCCCTCTGCCCAGCTGGGGGCGCCCTCCTGCCCTCTCCAGAGGAAGGGCTTCGGATCCAACAGCCCCTCCCCGACCCCTCCCTCCCAGGGCCCCTCCCTGCCGGCCGGCTGAGCCGGGAGCCGGTCCCCAGTTTCTGCCACTGCCGCCTGGGCTCCGAGGTCTCCAGGGCCGGGGCCTCGAGGGGAGGGGGGAGGGAGGCGGGGAGTACAGGCTTGTATCCTGGCAACGCAGCCAACACCAGAATGCACCTGTCCCCTTCCTTCCCTGGGGGGCCGGCTCACAGCGCCACCGCCCCCCAGTGCACCCCCCCATCCTGGGACCCGAGGAAGAGGCCTCGGATGCTCCCCCACTTCGCCAGCGCCTCCGCCTCCTTTCACCTCCTCTTCCTCCCGCCGGGATGGTCCCCTCCCCTCCCCCACTGTCCTCAGCATCCCTCCCTCCTGCTCTCTCCCCTCCCCGGCCCCTCCGCCCATACCCCTCCAAATTCTAACCCCCGGCCCCTCCCCCGGCCTCGCGGGCCCTCCCCACCCGGCCTCCAGCCTCCCCGATCCCCGAACCCCTCTCTGGTCCCGGCACTCCGCTCCCGGGTCCTTTCCCCAAGCCGGGCGCCGCGGTCCCCCGCCCCCCACCCCCCCACCCCCCACCCCTCACCCCCATCCCCACCCCCACACACACCTGCGCCCAGCACCCCGCGCCCCTCCGGCCGCCGCCTCCCGGCCCGGCCCCCGCCCGCGCCCCCGGCCGAGGGGAAAACACACAAAGAAAACAGAAATACCTTCCACTAAGCATGGAGGCACATTAGGGAGGAGAGGAGAGACAGGGACATGCCTTGGGACGGAGCGTTCCCCATCGGGCGGGGCGCGGGGGGCGGGGGCCCCGGGCCGCCGGCCTGGCGCTCGCCCTCTGGCCGCCGCGCGGGCTCCTCGCTCGGCCCCGGCCTCGGGGCGCGGTGCGGGCGGCGGGCGGGCCGGGGCGCGGGCCCCGCCGGTGGACCCTCCGGGAGGGCGCCGCGGCCGGGCGGGTGGGCGCGCGCGCGGGCGTGTCACCGAGGGTGCGGGAGCGGGTGTGTGTCTGTGTGCGCGTGTGCGCGTGTGTGTGTGTGTGTGTGTCTGTGTGCGCGCGTGTGTGCGTGTGTGAGAGTGTGAGCCAGGGAGCCGGCGCGGGTGTGTCACTGCGGCGGGAGCGCGCGGCGCGGGCACGCGCGTGTGGCCGGAACGTACAAAGGGCCGCCGGGCGGCGGGGCGCGCGGACGGGAGGGGGCACGGCGCCCGGCGCCCTCCGGCAGTGCCCGCGGCGCGCGGCGGGGCAGGGGTGCGGGGCGCGCTCCCGGCCCCCCTCTTTCCACCTGCTCCCCCCGCCCGAGCCGTCCCGGCGCCGCCCCGGGGACAGACGCCGGGGGCCGGGGGCGGCCTGGGGAAGGGGCGCACCCGGAGGACCGGGGACTGCCTCGGGATGGAGAGGCTTTCGGGGAGGGACAGGCCCGGGAGGCCTGGCGGGGCGGCGGGCACGGGGGCCGCTCTGTAGCCAAGGTGACCCCCGAAAGCCACCGCTGCGCCCGGCATGGGGCGTCTGGACCCCCGTCCGCCTCCGCCCGGGTGCTCCCCTCCCCCTTCCTGAGACGCGGGAACCTCGTCCCCCCGGCGCCCCCTGCTGGGCGGTCTCCTTGCCCCCAGCTCGGGTGGCGGCCCCTCCTGCAGGCCTCTGCTGGAACTGCAGGGCCTGTGCTGGTGTGAGGTGTGTCCAGATCATCCGTCAAGTAGGACCCCAAGGAGGGCGCTTCAGCTCCTCCTGCCCCTTCTCACACTTGGCTTGGCCACGCCATTGCCACCTCCACCTTCGCCTGCAGCAGCCAGCACTGTCCCACCCCCAACCTTACCGCCACCCTCCGTCCCCCACCCCCTCCTCCCCTGCCTACCTGTGAGACCCACAGACTTCCAACTGGGACCAGCACCGGCCCCTCCTCCTGCTTGGTGGCTGGCTCTCTCTCCCTCCGGTTTTCTGTCCTGTTTCTTCTCGCCCACACTTCTCTTGAGGAGGGGAAGGTGGGCTCCGTTCTCTGCTCCTCTGGGCATCCCCACAGCCGGCTTAGGGGATCAGGGACGGGGCACAGCGCATCTCCGCGCTGGAGGCCACCAGCAGAGCGGCAGCAGGCAGGGCGCTGAGAGAGGAGACCCCACCCGACCCAAAGAGGCCCCAGTGGCAAACCGGTTTCCCCACTTCCTCTCCTACCCAGTGGCAGCCTTACTCCAGGCTCTCCCACTTTCCTGCCCGCCCCCAGACCTGCCCCTGAACCAGCCGCATGCCTGGCTGAGGGCAAGTCCCTGATGCCCCTTAGAGATTTGTCTCCGGTTGCAGGAACTCGGACGGCAGGGCGAGTGCAGGAGGAGGAAGGAGACCCTTCCCAGCTCCAGGCAGACACTCAGGAGGGCAGCCAGTCCTGGGCACACCCTTTGGGCACACGACCCCAACAGTGGGCACCCTGACTTCTCCCCGCCTGAGCCAGCTGCCTCTGCCTCTGCCTCTGGACGGTGCCCATCTTTTGGCCTCTGAGTGCACAGTGGGCACGTGTCCAGCTCCCTGCCTGGCCGCTTGCCCAGGATGGGCATGGGAGGCAGCAGGCCCTGTGTCAGGGAGGGGGTGACAAGTGGAGGGGCAGCGTCCCCCTCGGCTGCATGGACACCACCTCTCAGGCCTCTCCAAGCCCGTTAGGGACTCACACTGCTGCTCCTCAGCATTCAGCCCCCCGACCCCCACTCAGCTACACAGGACTCTGTCCTTCGCCCCTCCCAGGTGCCCCATGACACAAGGTCTCTTCCCTCCCTGCTCTATGTCCACCGAAGAGGCTGACTGAACCCTTCCACAGCTCTGTGGGGGTGGGCATCTTCAGCCCCATTTCGGAGATAAGAATTGAGGTTTTGCGAGGTTATAGCCGGTCGTCCGCTCTAAGAGCAGCAACGCTGAAATGCAGACCCAGATCCGCCGGACTCCAGCGCTCCCAGCCTCTGCTCTGGCAGCAGCACCCTCTCCTAGCCCCGTGGGCTGCCAGGAGCAGGGCCAGCCTCTGGCACCAGCTCACGGCCAACTGCACTGTGGGCGGGCGAGAGTGGGCTCTAGGGTGTGACATAAGACACTCGCTTATGTCAAGGTTGAGGAGCAGGCCATGATTCCCGGATGACTGTTGGAAAGATACCTGTCCCGCCATGTGGGGGTTTGGCTGCCCTTATGCTGAATGCCGAGAAGCCGCTGGCTGCCTTGGGGACGGAGGGGGGAGACTCCATGTCAGCCCTTGGGGGTCAGAGATAGTTCCGAAGGCGGCAGCAGGACACCCCTTTCCCCGCTCTAAGTTGACCTCCTGCATCTCGAGGGCCCCCTCCATAGTGAGGCGCTGACGTCTGATTCAGGTGGTTTTTTGTACACATGTACCTCACTTTTTTTAAAATTAATTTTTTTATTGATTAAGGTATCACATATTTGTTCTCAACCCCCCATTCCAATTCCCCGCCCCCCCTATTGTGTTTGACCACTGGTTAGGCTCATATGTGTGCTGTGCCTCACTTTGCAAAGACAGTCCTTAACATTCCTGACCCCCTGCAGAGCTGTGAGCTCATGGGACTCCCTTCTCTCCTCACCTAGTTCGTCCACACCCGCCCGACCCAGGACAGTGGCCTCCACGGGTCCCAGGGGTGGGGGGAGGGAAGACAGCTCCTGAGCAGGAACAAAGATCCTGAGGCTCCACGTGGAGCCACAGGGCAGACGGCCTGGCATGTCCACCCTCACTGACCCCACCCCCAGGGACGACAGATGCCCCCTCCCTGTCCCATCGGATCTGACGCAGAGGCTCCTGGGGTAGGGAGGAGACTGATCAGGGCAAGAGCAATACAGGTATGATTTTTCCAGGTGAGAGACGAGACTTGCTCCTGTAAGCTGGCACGGTGCCTGCACAACCAAGGTGCCAGCTGCCTCCACCCGACATGCCTCAGGTGCCACCCGCCCCCACTCTCATTCTGCAACAGGCGGCTCCCCCCCACCCGCCCTCCTCCCCTGCGTCTCTGGCTTTGCTCGCAGCTGGGAGGGCGCAGCTGGCACTGCCCACCTTGCCCTTCTTAGTCATCCCCCCAGCCTCCTCACCCGCTCCGGGAGCCTGTGGGAGGGAGGTTATGCGGGAGCACCCACCCTCAGCCCGCCTCTCCTTCCCGCAAGGTGGGGTTGGAACAGGGGTTGCCCCTGGGCACACATCTGGACAGAAAGAGGGGGACGGGGCCTGGGGGGGACAGAGGGGGGAGGGGGCCTGGGGGGACAGAGAGGGGACAGGGTCCGGGGGGACAGAGAGGGGACGGGGCTGGGGGGGACAGAGAGGGGATGGGGCCTGGGGGGACAGAGAGGGGACAGGGTCCGGGGGACAGAGAGGGGACGGGGCCTGGGGGGGACAGAGGGGATGGGGCCTGGGGGGACAGAGAGGGGACAGGGTCTGGGGGGACAGAGAGGGGACGGGGCCTGGGGGGGACAGAGAGGGGATGGGGCCTGGGGGGACAGAGAGGGGACAGGGTCTGGGGGGACAGAGAGGGGACAGGGCCTGGGGGGGACAGAGAGGGGACGGGGTCTGGGGGGACAGAGAGGGGATGGGACCTGGGGGGACAGAGAGGGGACGGGGTCTGGGGGGACAGAGAGGGGCATGTGGGAAGGCACAGAGGAAAGGGGGATATAGACATCGCATCTGGACACCCTGCACTCCTCCCTCCGCCACCACCGGAGCTCCCACATATATATGGAAGGGAGAGGGATAGAGAGTTAGAAACATAGATGAGAGAGAATCATCCATCAGCTGCCTCTTGTACACCCCCTACTGATCCCCACAACCTTGACCAGAATCAAACCTGAGACCTTTCAGTCCGCAGGCCTATGCTCTACACTGAGCCAAACCGGTTTCAGCTGGATGAGCCCCTTTTTGGGCCACCCAGACTCCAGCCTGAGTAGCGGGAGGCAGTGAGGGCTGGGATTGGGCCCTGGTCTGGGGACAGAGTGACGAGGGTAGGAGCTGGAGGGGGTGAGGTGGGGACACGGAGGAGGAGGAGGAGGAGGCCGGTGATTGCCTTTGCCCAGGGCCTGCACTCTCAGACCACAGCCAGTCTCCTACCTTCCCCTGCCCCTCCCACTCTATAGGAAGGGAGTGAGTGGCAATACCTTTAAAAAGACTTTCATTCACAGGGGTGCCTCCGCTCCCCTGCTTGTTATTGTAATGAATGCTAATAAAACTCAATAATTGATGCCCTCATTAGCACATCAAACCGACTTTCTGTGCGGAGAACTGTGGACTCCGGTTCTCTGGGGTCCCCACTGCAGCCAGCCCCTCCAGAGAAACTCATCTGCTGCCTCCCGCTGGGGGGACCCTGGAGAGGCACTTGCGGGGAATTTTCTGAGCGCGGCTCTGTCTCCCCTGTCACGGGGCAAACAAGGTCCTGTCTCTCCCATAAGACAGTGCCCGCGTTACACTAGAGTCAGAATCACCTAGGGGGCCTGTTAAAGCAGGGTTTGCTGGCCATGCCCCCAAAATTTCTGATTCTAGAAGTTTGAGGAGGGCCCTGAGATTTGCATTTCTAACAAGTTCCCAAGTGCTGCTGCTGCTGCTGCTGGCGTGGAAACCTCACTTGCAGAACCCGTGGGGCGGGGGCTTGCTTTCCCGGCTGAGGGCTTTGCCCGCTAACGCGGCTCAGCTGGCGTGTCCCTGCGGGGCCTGGCACACAGGGAGTGGCTTCCCCTTTCCTCAAACTCCCACCAAGGCCACGTCCCCCTTTCTCCCCAGACCTTGACCATTGATCCTGACAGACAGAGATGACTAGAACTGGGTCTCCTTTTCTTTTTTAAGTTTTTTAATTGATTTCAGAGACAGAGGGAGAGAGAGAGAGAGAGAGAGAGAGAGAGAGAGAGAGAGAGAGAGACATCAGTGATGAGAATGAATCACTGACTCCTGCACACCCCCTACTGGGGATCGAGCCCCAAACCTGGGCATGTGCCCCTGACCGGAACAGAACCGGGACCCTTGAGTCCACAGGCTATACTCTGAGCCAAACTGGCCAGTTCTGGTCTCCTTTTCCCCAGCTGCTTGGCACAATGCAGGGGCATTGCCGAGCGGGGCTCCTCTGCTGGGAGGAGGGGGGATAAGGTGCGGGAGAGACTCCCCCACACCCCCTCACTTTGGGGTGACAGACCAGTGTCTAAATGAGGAGAGGAACTCATGGAGACAGTCCATAAGCATGCAAGCAGCTCCCTGCCTCCTTCCTTCCCACTCAGTCCCCTAGGGTAAGAATTGACCTGAGTGGGTAAACTGCAGCCGAGTGCTGTTGGTTGGGGGTGAATAAGACGGAAACAGGAATGTAGAGCCCTAGCCGGTTTGGCTCAGTGGATAGAGCGTCGTCGGCCTGTGGATTGAAGGGTCCCAGGTTTGATTCTGGTCAAGGACATGTACCTTGGTTGTAGACACATCCCCAGTAGGGGGTGTGCAGGAGGCAGCTGATAGATGCTTCTCTCTCATTGATATTCCTAACTCTCTATCCCTCTCCCTTCCACTCTGTAAAAAAATCAATAAAATATATATATTTTTAAATGTAGAGCCCTAACCGGTTTGGCTCAGTGGATAGAGCATCCTCCTCGGGACTGAAAGGCCCCGGGTTCGATTCCAGACAAGGACACATGCCCAGGCTGCTGCGGACTTGATCCCCAATAGGGGGCATGCAGGAGGCAGCAGATCAATGATTCTCATCATTGATGTGTATATATATATCTCCCTTCCTCTCTGAAATCAATAAAAATGTATTTGTAAAAAAATAAGGGGAGGGGAGAAGAGTACAGGCAGAAGGGGAAAGAAGAGAAGATGAGAGATGGACAAAGACACAGGAGGAAAAGAGAGAAGAGGGGAGATTTAAAAAAGAGGGTGATGAGAAGGCAGGGGGTGGGGAGAAGAAGACAGAGAACAAGGGTATTGAGAGGCCCAGGAAAGGGAGAAGGTGGAGGAGGAAGCTGAGGAGAGGGAACTGCAGCAGGAGGAGTGGGGGGAGGCGTCTGTATCTATCCTTGAGAGAATATATTGTGAGCTCCAGGGGCTCAGGTGGACCACAAGCCCAACTCCTGCAAGACTACATCGGGCTTGGCCTGGAGGCTCTAGATTTCACCATCTGATCCACATGCCTGGTGAAAAAGGGAACGCACACACACACTCACACACACTCACACACACACACACACACACTCATACACACACATACACACACTCACACACACACTCTCACACACACACATACACTCACACACACATACACTCTCACACTCACATTCACACACACACTCTCACACACACACATACACTCACACACACATACACTCTCACACTCACACACACACACACACACATACACTCACACACACATACACTCTCACACTCACACACACACACACACTCTCTCCCTCACACTCACACACACACTCACACTCACACACACACACACTCACACACACATACACACACTCTCACACACACACATACACTCACACACACATACACTCTCACACTCACACACACACACACATACACTCACACACACATACACTCTCACACTCACACACACACTCTCTCTCACACTCACACTCACACACACACACTCACACACACTCACACACACACGTACACACACTCACACACACACTCTCACACACACACATACACTCACACACACATACACTCTCACACTCACACACACACATACACTCACACACACATACACTCTCACACTCACACACACACATACTCTCTCACTCACACTCACACACACACACTCACACTCACACACACACACTCACACACACTCTCTCTCACACTTACACACACACTCACACACACACACACACTCTCTCACACTCACACACACACACACTCACACACATTCTCTCTCACACTCACACACACACTCACACACACACACACACACACACTCTCACACACACACACATTGCCACGCAGGCTAGCAGGGTGGGATACAAATAGGTGTCATCCTGACCTATTTACTGGTGCTACCACCTGGTAACCATCTCCTTGCCACAGCAATCACCTGTTTAATAAGGGACTCTCCTATAGGTGGAACCCTCCTATACTGCTGGCAGGAATAGGAAATGCTCAGCAGCTACAGGAAGCAGCTTGGCAGTTCCTCACAACGGTAAACGTAGAATGACCATATGACCCAGCGGCCTAAACGACCTTCAGTGGGTGATGGACAGATTATCTGTGACGTAGCTGTACCCCGGAATGCTACCCATCCATATAAAGAAATGAAGTGCTGCCAGTGGCTCAGGGGTTGAGCTTTGACCTATGAACCAAGAGGTCATGGTCCAGTTCCTATCAGGGCACACACCTGGGTTGTGGGCTCCATCCCCAGTAGGGGGCGTGCCGGAGGCAGTTGATCAATGATCTCTCATCATTGATGTTTCTAGCTCTCCCTCGCCCTTCGTCTCTGAAATCAATAAAAAATATATTTTTTAAATTAAAAAAAAGAAACTGAAACCGGTTTGGCTCAGTGGATAGAGTGTCAGCCTGCAGACTCAAGAATCCCAGGTTCGATTCCAGTCAAGAGCATGTACTTTGGTTGCGGGTACCTCCCCAGTGGGGGGGGGTGCAGGAGGCAACTGATCGAGGTTTCTCGCTCATCCATGTTTCTAACTCTCTATCCCTCTCTCTTCCTCTCTGTAAAAAATCAATAAAATACTCATCCATGTTTCTAACTCTCTATCCCTCTCTCTTCCTCTCTGTAAAAAATCAATAAAATATATATGTATATTTTTAAAAAAGATATGCCATAATCCTTTTGAAATAAATAAAAATAATATAAAAAGCAATAATGAAAATAAGTGTTTTCCAGGGAGTTCATCAAGCCAACCGCAGATTTCAGAGTCTGCCTTCTTTGGAAACGGAGCTGGTGCCTGCGGAGACACGGGCTTTCCTGATGCCCTGGCACCGGCCTCCGCTCTGAAGATGCTCCAGATCCCCAGGAGGCAGTGTTCCACCCTCCCTGCAGCTCTGCAGCCTCCTCCTCTGCCTGGCTCCGCCCCACGGGAGGCGCCCCTTCAGCTCCTGCTTCCCTGGCAGAGCAGGCGGCAGATGTGAGCTGGCACTGAGAGCTCCGCTCCCCATCTTCGCTGGCATCCTGCCGTTGGCCCCAGGGGCAGCCCCCCTCCCCGATCTCCGATCTCGCTCCAGACAGTGTTACTTTCCACAGAATCTTTTTTCTCATCACCCCCTAAATGGACTCCTGGTCTCTGGATTCTCTTACTCCCCACAACCCCCTCTCCATGTGCTAGGCCCTGGGCTGGCTCCCAGGGTGGATCAGGCTCATTTGCCACGCCCCCCTGCACTAAAGCCCCACTAGACCCTTCCACTCACAGACCTTAATAAAAAAAAAAAGAATATATGTATATATATACATATATATATATGTGTGTGTGTGTGTGTATACACACATATATGTATATGTATATATACACATATATATGTATATGTGTGTGTGTATATATATATATATATATATATGATTGATTTCAGAGAGAAAGGGAGAGGGAGAGATAGAAACATCAATGATGAGAGAGGACCATTGATTGGCTGCCCGCTGCACACCCACTACTGGGGATTGAACCCACAACCCAAACATGTGCTCTGACCGGGAATCAAACCATGACCTCCTGGTTCACAGGTCGATGCCAAACCATTGAGCCACACCAGCTGGGCTCAAAGACCTTTAATGACCACTCCCTAGGACAGGGAATGTGTCCTCTGTGGACCCTGAACCCTTTGCACCCCCTCTCTGGACAAATGAACATGCAGGCCAGTCCACAAGGAATGTGTGGGTCCCTGACCTCCCCAGATGGGGCTAGTCAACGTGTGCCAAGTCAGTTTCCCACCACTGCCTCTGCCCCCACCACCCAGGTCCAGGCCTGGAAGCCAACACCATTCCCAGCTTCTCAGGTTGTTCAGGCTTGCTTCTGTGTTCATGAGCATTAAAAAAAAAAAATTATTTTTATTGGTTTCAGAGAGGAAGGGAGAGGGAGAGGGAGAGAGAAACATCAATGATGAGAGAGAATCATGGATCAGCTGCCTTTGGCACGTCCCACACCAGGAATGTGCCTGACTGGGAATCGAACTGTGACCTCCTGGTTCCTAGGTCGAAGCTCAGCCAGTGGGCCTCGCCGGCCGGGCACAAGCACTTTCTTTGTGTGCTCAGCCCGAACAGCAGCGCGCAGCACACACCTCACCGTGTGCACTGGACGCCGCTCTGCCTCAGCGCCCAGGAAGGCACCCCATGGCGGGTATTTAAATTGTTTCCGGGGCAAGAGATAGCCTGGTGGTAACTTTGTCTCACACAATGTGTGCATGTCTGTAGAATTAATTCCCAGAAGTGGAATAGCTGAATAAAAGGTATGTACACCCTAACCAGTTTGGCTCAGTGGATAGAGCTTCAGCCTGCAGACTGAAAGGTCCCAGGTTCGATTCCAGTCAAGGGCATGTACCTTGGTTGGGGACACATCCCCAGTAGGAGGTGTGCAGGAGGCAGCTGATCAATAATTCCCTCTCATCAATGTTTCTAACTCTCTATCCCTCTCCCTTCCTCCCTGTAAAAAATCAATAAAAAAATATTTTTTAAAAAGGTATATGCATAAGTGTTTGAAATATGAACCACCATTTCTGTTTTTGCCCCGATTAGGGAATGTATAACAAACATTTCCCCCCAATTTGGCCGATTGTCTCCCTTGTGCTGTGCCAGCTGAGGAAACTGAGGCAGTTTCTCCTCCCTGGAGAAATAAAAAACTGGATGAGAAACCTGACAGCAGGAATAAGCCCAGCTCCATCGGTCAGAAAAAGGCCCCAAAGATCCTGCCCACCTCCGGAAACAGAGGGAAGGAGGAGGTGACTCGCCTGAAAGGGGAGAAACTAAATAATGACCACCTGGTGCCTGAACAAGGAGAACCTCTCTTGCCAGGTTCCACGGCAGCAAGAGAGACTGGAGCCAAAACCGGTGTGGCTCAGTGGATAGAGCATCGGCCTGTGGACTGAAGGGTCCCGGGTTCGATTCCAGTCAAGGGCATGTGCATTGGTGCGGGCACATCCCCCATGGGGGGTGTGCGGGAGGCAGCTGGTCAAAGTTTCTCTCTCATCGATGTTTCTAGCTTTCTATCCCTCTCCCTTCCTCTCTGTAAAAAATCAATAAAATATGTTTTTTTAAAAGAGAGAGAGACTGGAGTCAGCCGAGTGTGAACTTCCTGCTGGCGCAGGCGGGGTGCTGGCGGCCTGGCACCCAGCAAGGCCTGTGGGTGGCTCCCTGCGCAGAGATCATTAAACAGGATTAAGGGTAGAGGACCTGCCCGCCGGGCCTGCTGGGAGCAGAGGGCTGGAGCAGGTGACCCTTTAGCCGAGCGAGTGTACGTCTTAGCCTAGGTCCATGGCCCAGAAACTGCGGCTCGCGAGCCACATGCGGCTCTCGAGCTGCGGTTTGCCGCTCTGTTGACTCATGAGTTTCCCAACCCCTGTCTTAGGGAAAAACACCTAAAAAACATTTTAATAATGTACTAATGTCTTTCACCTGAAGTCAAAACTTCTGGGCAAGGGTAATGCCTTGCGCAGTGGTCAGCAAACTCATTAGTCAACGGAGCCTCAAACCGTGGCTCGAGAGCCGCAGTTTGCCGACCACTGGCCTAGGTGAGAAGGCAGAAAACTGGATGAATAAGGCAGAGCCCAGAGCCTTACAGCCTTCAAGGTATCCCGTCATCAAGCCTGTGAGGAGGGCGAGCGGGAGGTATACGCAGCCCGTTTCGCTGATGAGAAAGCTGAAGCCTAGACAAGTAGGAAACGTGGCCAGCCGAAACCCATTTGGCTCAGTGGATAGAGCATCGGCCTGCGGACTGGAGGGTCCCGGGTTCGATTCTGGTTAAGGGTATGTACCTTGGTTGCAGGCACATCCCCAGGAGGGGTGTGCAAGAGGCAAACTGGTCGATGATTCTCTCTCTAAGATGTTTCTAATTCTCTATCCCTCTCTCCTCCTCTCTGTAAAAAATCAATAAAATATTTTAAAAAGAAGAGCTGAAACCGGTTTGGCTCAGCGGTAGAGCGTCGGTCTGCGGACTGAAAGGTCCCAGGTTCGATTCCGGTCAAGGGCATGTACCTCGGTTGCAGGCACATCCCCAGTGGGGGATGTGCAAGAGGCAGCTGGTTGATGTTTCTCTCTCATCGATGTTTCTAGCTCTCTATCTCTCTCCCTTCCTCTCTGTAAGAAAATCAATAAAATATATTGAAGAAGAAGAAGAAGAAGAAGAAGAAGAAGAAAGAAAGAAAGAAAGAAAGAAAGAAAGAAAGAAAGAAAGAAAGAAAGAAAGAAAGAAAGAAAGAAAGAAACGTGGCCAAGGCTTCACATCTGAGGCAAGTCTAGAACCCAGGCCTGCAGCCCCACCTGCAGCGCCCTGCCTCCTGCCTCTGGACCTTCCCAAGACTGGATGGAGGCCTCTGTGCTTGGTTCCTCCACCAACCTCCCCGGGGCCTCTGCACGCCACTCGGCCCGCCAACACCCCACCGCAGCCAGCGCAGGGCGGAGTCCGCTGGGAGAGGCTGAGCGTCCCTCTCCTGTCTGACAGGAGCGGAAGGAGGAAGGCGGAGGCGGGAACAGGTCCCAAACTCCCATCTCACTTGTCCTCGCCCGTCTGCGTCTCAGACTCTCTCGTGATAGGAAAGTAGGCCAGTTTGGAATATGTCACGGATATTTTCGACATCCCCATCTGTACTATAGCTTTACACACCGCCAAGCGGGAGGAGCCGGAGCCTTCCTGCTGGGAGAGGACCACACCTGCCACCCCTGGGGCTCAGAGCCCGGGTGGGGGCTGGGGACACACACCGGAGACCCTGAAGAGTCCGGGCAAGTGTCCAGCAGCCTGGGCGAGGCGGGACAGAGGTCAGCAGCATCTGCCCTCTCCCCAGAGGAGCAGGAGCAGACAGCTATGGCCTGTGGATCCCATCCCCACCCCCCACTCCCCACCCCCAACCTGGGGATGGAAGGAATGAGCAGGGAGTCCTGTGGGGAAAGGGGTCTGGAAAAGCTTTGATGGAAGAGGTGACTGACGTTGAGTTGGGGTTTGAGTGGGAAGCAGGACTTTGCCAGGTAAAGAAGATGGGGAGGGTGCTCCCGGCAGGCCAAGGGATGTGCTTGGGATACGCTGCAAACAGCGACCAGCATGCACAGCTGGGTAGAGGACTGACTGGGGAAGGGCAGGCTGGCATGGGCGAAGGAGCTGTGAATGGCGAGTGCCCAGCTATGGAGCTCAGGGTGCAGGTGCCCGTGGAGGCTAGGGGCCATGATTCAGAAAGAAGAGGCAGCCGCGGGCGGGCAGGCGTTACCCAGGGGTGAGTGGGAGCCCTTTGCTGGCAGCGGTTGGGGGAGGGTGGGCCACTATGAGAAACAAATTCCTTGCAGAGGCCGTTGCAGACGCGCCAGCTTAAAGGGGCCACGGTCGGTCGGGTGGGGCTGCATGTGAAGAGACTCTCCTGGGAAGGCTGGAGACACCTGGATTCAGCACCGACTGTTGATTCAGCGCCAACTCCGGGCATTTTGTGCCCTGGCCTCACTAATCCTTACAACAAGCCCAAGAAGTAGGGATGCTTTTCCCCTTCTTATCGATGTGGAGGGGGGCGGTTAAGTGCCAGTAGTAAAGGGAAGCGTAGGGCCTGGCTGGCGTAGCTCAGTAGTTGAGCATCAACCTGTGAACCGGGAGGTCATGGTTCAATTCCCGGAAGTACAGGGGGCAGCGGATCAATGATTCTCTCTCATCACTGATGCTTCTATCTCTCTCTCCCTTCCTCTCTGAAACCAATAAAAATATTTTTAATAATAATAATAATAATAACAATAATAATAATGGGAAGTGTAGGTCTCTTCCTCAGGGTCCCACATCTTATCAGTTGTATAAAAATTCAGGTCTGTCTGTCCCAGAGCCAATCCCCTTCATCTCTCACCACCTCCCAGGTAAGAGCCAAGGCTCGCTCCCAAAGAAAGGACTCCCAACCTTCGCTCCTCTTCACTGACTCCACCCTGACCTGCTCCAGGGCCCCACACCCACCTCTAACAGCTCCTCTCCGGTGAGAAAACAGGCTCAGAGAAGTTACGTGTCTTGCCCAGGGCACAAAGCTAGTTAGTGGTGGAAGCTGGATTCGGATCCAGATCCCTTTGCACGCCTAATCACTGCCTATTCCTCCCTGAGCCTCTGCACTCCCCCGCTTCCTCTCCTGTGCATGGGGCTGGGTTCCTGTGGAAGCACAGACAGCCGTGAGCCACGAGGCACAGGGCCTGCTATCCACCCAACAGCTCCCGGGCATTGACTGAGCCCCTACGAGGAGCAGGGCCTTTCCTGAGGGCTGGGAACTAACAGGAAACAGACAGAAACCAGCCCCTGCTCTCCCGGAGTGGAGACTGAGACAGGGCCGAGAGGAGACTGAGACAGGGCTGAGAGGAGAATGGGCCACAGGCACAGAGAAGGCGCTCCATAATTGCTCCCCCTAGCTGAAACCGGTGTGGCTCAGTGGATGGAGCATCGGCCTGTGGACTGGGCCCCCCCACCCCCTGGGTTCGATTCCGGTCAAGGGCACGTACATTGGTTACGGGCACATCCTTAGTGGGGGGTGTGCGGGAGGCAGCTGATCAATGTTTCTCTCTCATCGATGTTCCTAGCTCTCTATCCCTCTCCCTTCCTCTCTGTAAAAAATCAATAAAATATATTTTTTAAAAAGAAAGAAATGTAAGTAGCCCGGCCAGAGCGGCTCAGTGGTTGAACATCAACCTAGGAACCAGGAGGTCACTAGAATATTCTGATGTTTGAGATCACAATAGGCAGGCCTAGACCTGTTAAAGAAATTGAAGGCTTAAGTTAAAATCTTCCCACGACCCAGGCACCTGCCCCGACCAGAGTTGAGCCGTGACCTTCTGGTTCATGGGTCGACGCTCAACCACTGAGCCACACCAGCCAGGCCTGCATCTTTAGTTTTAAAGTGGGCTTCTTATGTGATTAAGCCAGGGCTCGTCTCTGAGGTGAAGGCCTGAGGGTATGAGCTCTGTGAAAGGGGGCCATTGGTGCATCCTAGAACAATTCTGGGCCCTCCTTGGGGAGAGCTGGCACAGGACTGATGCTGCAGAGCACATTTTTGGTGATGCGACCAAAATTCAAGCTGGCAAGCTTTTTCAGCACGACCTGAGACTGCCAGCATTTGGCCTTGTTTTCTTCCAGCGGATCCTGTGAGAATCTTCTCAGGCAGCAGTTCTCGCCCCAGGGGTCAGGATGTGGGCATGTTTGGTTGTTGGGACCAGGAGAGGGTGCCGCTGGGATCCAGTGGGTGGAAGCCAGAGCTGCTGTCCAACACCCTACAACACTCGGAACAGTCCCACAGAGAAGCCCCAAACGTCCACAGGGCCTCCGTAAAGGAACCGCTCTCGCCGAAACCGGTTTGGCTCAGGGGATAGAGCGTCGGCCTGTGGGTTCAAGAGTCCCAGGTTCGATTCCGGTCAAGGGCATGTACCTTGGTTGCGAGCACATCCCCAGTAGGGGGTGTGTAGGAGGCAGCTGATTAATGTTTCCCTCTCATTGATGTTTCTAACTCTCCCTCTTTCTTCCTCTCTGTAAAAAACCAATTAAAAAAATAAAAAATAGAGAGAGATAATCATTGATTGGTTGCCTCCTACAGGCCCCTCACTGGGGGATTGAGCCTGCAACCTGGGCATGTGCCCTGACCTCCTGGTTCATAGGTCAACACTCAACCACTGAGCTACCACGGCCCGCCATTCCTTCCCCTCTTCTTTCTATTTCTTTTTTTTTTTCCTTAATTTTTTTTATTAAATTATTATCTGTATTTTTAATTTTGACAAATGAAACCAAATTGCCCTCCATGAATTGTACCAGTTTTCACCCCCAACAGTTATACCTTCTTCTTTCTCACTTTCCAGTCCTACATCTTAGTCTGAAGATTTCCCTGTCAACTCCGGTTCCCGCTTCCTTTTACTCGTCACAAGCATCACCCCCAACAAATGTCACGTGCTCCTGACTGTGTCTGGTGTCTGTTTCCCAGCAGACCGGAATGGACACAGGAGCTTTGTTCCTTTGTCAGATGACCCCTGCTCGGCCATTTGTATTTAAGGGGAATGCGTGGAGTTTCAAACAGACTGCAAGGCCCGTAGGCACGAGGGAGGCTTTTTTTACTGGTGGGTTTTGTTTTTCAGTCATTGGGCCAAGAGCCAGCGGTTTCACTGGAAATCCTCCAAACGTTGGAACATGGGATTTTTCTTTGGAGACTTTCTGTTTCTGCAGATAAGAAACTCTGGTCTTCTGACTGGAGGCAGCAAGCCTGTTTCTGCCCTTGCTGCGCAGGGCAATGGTGGAGGGGTCAAGGATTCTTACACACCACGCCTTACCTCTGCCCCTCTCTGGCCCTCGGGGGCCTCCAAATCCCTCTCTCCTAGCCGTCTGTCTTGGTAGCTAAGTCTGTGAGTCTTCCCTGATCCATGTCCAATCTTCCAAAACACTGCTGAAATCCTCTCTCTGCTGAGACACCATTCCCTCTGTCCCCGTGGATTTATGCCTCGCTCCTTTCCGTAGTACCATCTCAGCGGATCTTAAAAGAAGAAGACGATGCAATTCATCACCATTACCGAGAAGCTCCCACGCCTGCCTGCCCCTGACCCACGGCCCTCCCGGCTGCTCGGCGGAGCGTGGGGTGTAGAAGGGCAAGAGGAAAAGCTGGGCGGTCAGTCCGGAGGCCACCGCCACAGCAGAGGTGAGCGACGCGGTGACCAGGACGGGGATGGTGGCAGCAGAGGTGAAGAGAAATGGAATCATGCAAGCGATTCTTCCCTTCAAAACACGGAACTTAATTTCCCTCCCCCTGCATGCAGGCTGGACTGAGTGACTCATTTCTAACCAATAGAATTCAGCAGAAGTCACAGTGTGTGATTTTCAACACAAAATCGGAAAAGACATTGCAGTTCCTCTCGGCTCATTCTTCTCTCTCTCTCTCTCTCTGTCTCTCTCTCTCTCTCTCTCTCTCCCTCTCTCTCACTCTTTTTCTCTCTCAGATCTTTCACTCCAGGGGAAACCAGCAGCCATATAATGAGGACATTCAAGAGCTCTATGATGTCCACGTGGCAGGGAACATAGGCTTCCTGACCACCATCAGCACCAACCGAACAGGCACGGGAACGAGGCCCCTGGCAGCAGGCTCGCCAGCCCAGGCCAGGCTTCACCCTCACTGGACACCTTGACCGAAACCCAGTGAGAGCCCCTGAGCCTGTCAGATCCCGGCTGGATTCCTGGCCCGGAGAAGCACGTGTTAGTGAGGGAACCAACACTCCTCGTTTTCAGACACTACGTGTTGGAAGTAACATGTGATGCAGCAGTAGAGAACTAGCACCAGGGGTGAGGGGGAGCGGAATCGAAGGCTTCCTCTGGCAACTTACGGCAACTGCACCAATGGCAGTGTCGCTCACTGAGGAGGGGAGCCGGGAGAGGAAAAGTATTGAAAAGCAGTGGATTTGGAGATGCTTTACAGACATCCAGGTGGAGATATCAGGGAGGGGTTGTTAGAAGCCTGCAAGCTGGAGAAATAACGGCCTGGGCTGGTGGGGAAAGCCATGGTCACCCAAGGAAAGAAGCTGAGGGGTCCTGGTACCAAGCCCTGGGGTCCTGCAAACATAAGAGATAGAATCAGACTAAGAAGAAGTAGCTGCCCTAACCTGTTGGCTTAGTGGATAGAGTGTCAACCTGCAGACTCAAGGGTCCCAGGTTCGATTCCGGTCAAGGGCATGTACCTTGGTTGCGGGCACATTCCCAGGAGGGGGTGTGCAGAAGGTAGCTGATGGATGTTTCTCTCTCATCGATGTTTCTAACTCTCTCTCCCTCTCCCTTCCTCTCTGTAAGAAATCAATAAAATATATTTTATTAAAAAGAAGAAGAAGTAGCCAACAAGGTGGAAGGAAAACCAGAAGAGAGTGGCAACTCAAAGGCAAGAAAAGAGAGTTTCAAGAAGGCAACAGAGATCCCTCAGGGACTGACGGCCGAGCAAGAAGCTCAGAGGAGCAGTTCTGCCCCAGGGACAGCTACTTCAGAGGAACCGTGCGGAGCAGTAATCACACGGTTACCAGTTCTTGAGTGCCTACCAATCGCCTGGCATGCTAATCGATTTTCTTGTTAAATCATCACAGCAATTCAATAAGGTAAATATCATGACCCCCATTTCACAGATGAGGGAGCTGAGGGACAGGGAGACTGAATAACTTGCTCAAGTTCATATGGTTTGTGGAGTGGCAGGGGCCGTGTTGAAACTCAAGTTGATTTTGGTTTTGACCCCAAGGGATGGGCAGGATGGAAGGGGCCTGCATAGTTGTGTTTTGTTTTGTTTTGTGTTGTTTTTTGTTTTGTTTTTTTACATCTCACTACGAACAGGTCTCCTAGTGAGATGTTTTGTAGGCCCTGAGGGACCTAAACAAATGTGGGCCCAACAGGTGGGTGGGTGTTCCCCCAAAGAGTGAGACAAGAAAGAGAAAAGGGGCAGAGGTGGAAAAGGCAGGGGAGGGGGAATGTGTGCCTTTGACTTTAAAGGAGCAACATGCAAATTATATTCAAAGAAGCATGCAAATGACATGCAAATTGCGCTGTGGATGAGCAACTGTTCTTTTTGAGTCGACAGCTCAGGCACTTCTGGGGGAGCCCTCCTCAGCTTTCTCCAGGGGTCGCCCAGGGTCAGGAGCTCTGAACTAAACTGGAGACGTAGCTCGTGCCTCTTCCCCAAGGCAAACCGGGCTCGGGGCGGGGAGGAGCGGGGGCCCACCATGTCCAGGTGAGTCCCTGAATCAGCGTTCGTCTGACGGATACTTGTGCAGTAACCAGTGGCAGACGAAGCAGACAAGTAGAAGACGCGTTCTTTCTGATTTCCGGGAACATACTCTAGCGGGGGGAATAAATAGATACAGTAAAGCCTCCGGTGTTCTCTAGAGTCCAGCCGAGTTTTCCCCGCCTCAGCACTATTGGCATTTGGTGCGGGGCCACGCCAAGGGGGGCCGTCCCGTGCGTGGTAGGATGGTTAGCGGCACCCCTGGTCTTTATCCACAGAGGCCAGGAGCGCCCCCTCCCGCATTGTAACAACCAAAAACCGTCCCCAGACATCGCCAGATATCCCCTGGGGTGTGGGCGAGGGAGCCAACATCACCCAGCTGAGAACCAGTGCTCAGGACTCTACAGCTCGCAGCTCCTGGAGAGAGTCCACACCCTCGGGGGGGCTCCAGGCCCGCCTTCAAGGACCCACGTGGCTCCCTGTTTCTGTACGTTCACCTCGCTCACCTCCTTGGAGGGCCGTCCTTCTGACACCTCTCCCCTGATTCCTTCCCACCGAACACGGCCTTCCCTGGCACCCCAGCCTCCGCTCTGAGCACCAGCTGTTACTCAGCGTGGCCCCAGAGATTCTGAGGAGCAATCAAGGTCACCCCCAAACTAAACCCTTCAGGCTCCATGTCTGCTCTTCCGCATCATCCGATTTCTTCCTCCTTGGTCCTCGAGTTGCCACCTGCGGCTGTCACGCACGCTCCTCCCTCTGCCTGCGCCCAGGCCCTTCGATGGGCAGCTTCCAGGAGTTAAGAACCGGGATTCTGCAGATGAGTGTTTTTCTCACCGGGCGCTACCAAGCGCTGGGAGTCCTGCGGGGCCTTCAGAAGCCCCTGGGGGGGGGAGGGCGGGAGGGGCAGGGGGCTTCGGAGAGACCGGAGGAGGAACGCAGGCGCTGGACTTTCCTGAGGCTTGTGTCCCCCTGCTTCTGCAGGATGTCCTTGTCCCAAGGATAAAAGGTGTTTGCAAACCGCTGACTCGATGGGGGGCCTTGTGAGAGCAGAGGGCTGGCCCGGCCAGCCGGCGTGGCTTGGTGATTGAGCGTCAACCTATGAACCGGGAGGTCATGGTTCGATTCCCGGTCAGGGCACATGCCCGGGTTGTGGGCTCCATTCCCAGTGTGGGGCATGCGGGAGGTAGCCAATCAATGGTTCTCTCTCACTGATGTTTCTCTCTCCCTCCCTCTCCCTTCCTTTCTGAAATCAATAAAAATGTGTTTTTTAAAAAAAAGAGCAGAGGGCTGGCTCCCGGCACCTAAAATGGCTCTGCTTTGGTGCCCACCTTTCCGCTCCCTCCCAGCTCCTTCCTACGGGGTGGGTGATGGGGGGGTGGGTGTTGGGGGGGTGGGTGATGGGGGGGTGAGTGATGGGGGCCCCCAGGAAGGCGGTGCTTTACACAGAGACCAAGCCCTTTTTGAATGAGGGCAGGCAATGGCCCCCAGAGGCAGACCAGGCCTCCGGGCTTCCGAATGGGACCGCAGCGCCCCTTCCTGGGAAGGAAAGGCAGGAAACCCCGGGACTGAGGGCCTCAGCCGCCCAGAGAGCAGAACCGAGAGGAATGCTCTGTGGCTGCAGCAGGAAGGGGTGAGGCAGGGCCCCATGAAGGACTTCCCAGCGTGCACCAGGGGAGGAGGCTTTGGGGGCGGCTGGACCAGGCAGGAGGGTTTCCAGGCTGAGGGATAGTCACACCACCCTTCCCCCTTCACCCCTCCCTGTCCTCTGCCCCTCACGGGGCTCAGCCCTGACAGATGAACCTCCAGGCGCTGAAGCTTGGCAAGGGCCGGGGAGCAGGGCCAGGCCGTGCCCTGTCCCGCCTTCTCTAAGAGGCCCTTTCTGTCCGAGCCCTGCCAGGCAACAGCACAATGTGTGGGGATCTTGTTCCCAAGGGGATGGAGCAGGCTCTCCCTTCTCCCCGCAACCTCCCGGCCCCGAGGGACCCCCTGGCCCCGGGCACAATCAGGCACTTCATGCCTCCTGAGGGTCAGAATGAAAGGCCTGTGTCTGCCTGTGCTCCCCTCCCCCACTTCCATCTCCCGATTTTTCCATCTGCCCTTGAGCCAGAGCCTCTTCCTCCCCCTCCTTCCCCCTCCTGCCTGCTAAACCCTTTACAAATATCTGGGAACAGAAGAGATTGCCTTTAATACTCAGTACCGCTCACCCAGGTCTCTCCCGAGCCGAGGAGGGAGGGAGGATGCTAATGATCCTCTCCTGTCACTCACGGGAGACTGGAGAGCTCAATGACACCCCAAGGTCAGACAGCTCCAGCCGGACCCACTGCTCTGCCCACCCCCTCCCTCCCACCCTGTCCTCCCCTGTGGTTTGCCCTGGATCTGGGGTTCCTTGCCGAGCCAACGGGCTTCTTCCCTCCGGAAACCCCCCGGACACTGAGATGACCGAGGCCTGGAGGAGCTGCTGAACCTAAAACCCAACCAAGTTCAAATCAGAGTTCGCCCTGCTCATGGCCGTGAGTCCCAGGGAAGGGGGGCTCCCCGTGCAGGCTGGGGGTGCCGATGGCCGCTCTGTCCTCCCCCCTCCCACCCCCCACCCCATGTCGAAGCCAGAGGAACCCGCATCGCTGTTCTCCAGTCCCCACCGCCGCTGCCGCCCACCGCCCCCCCCCCATGAGCAACCGTTCCGGGGCCTGACATTCTGTCGGATTCACACCACCTCCCAGAGCCCAGCCAGGAGCACTTCCTGGATAAAATATTAAACATGCAAATCCGAGACAGAGCCTTAACGAGCGACAGACTGCACGGCCACAGCCTGGCAGAGCAGACACACGCGTCCGGGGGTGGGAGGGGGAGAGGTATATATAGATATAGGCTTCGGAGCTATCTGCGCAGCGTGTGGATGAGGCAGAGAGCAGCAGGGATGGAAAACTACCACCGCAGCCGCCCAGCTGGGGTGGCCTGAGGCCGGCTGGAGGCTGGGGGGGTTGGGGGGAGGAGGGTCAGGAGGCTCCCCAAAACAGAGAGCTCAGGAAGAGGGATGACAAAAGCCCTTTGTGCTGGGACTCTGGGTGGAGGGAGACCGGGCCTTCGGACTTGGAGAAGGAAGCTGGTTAGAAGCAAGGCCTCAGGGCGGGAGGAGAGGAAGACGAGAGAGGAGGCGGCAGAGGCCTGGGGAGTCACGGGGACCATCCTCAACGCCCATGGGTGCTGCCGGCTCCTTCACAGGCGCCCACGTTGGCCTGGGTGCCATGGAGCTCACACGGCATTGACTCCGTGTGGATCTGCCTTGATCCAGATCGGCATGAAGCTGACATGGTGTCGTTCAAACGCTAACGTGCACGCGAATCACAAGGGTCTCCCCGCAGTGCAGGCCGCTCTGATCCAGCTGGGGGAGGCCTGGGACCCTGCATCTCTGGCAAGTCCCAGGTGACGCCAGTGCCGCTGTCCACCAAGCCCAGCCACACAGCGTGGTCTAGAAGGAACTAGAGCAACACGGAGCTCACTTTGGCTCAGATAGAAAAGCAGTCACGCCCTGGCCGGTTGGCTCAGTGGATAGAGCATCGGCCTGCAGACTGAAAGGTCCCAGGTTTTATTCCAGTCAAGGGCATGTACCTTGGTTGGGAGCACATCCCCAGTAGGGGGTGTGCAGGAGGCAGCTGATTGATGTTTCTCTCTCATTGATGTTTCTAACTCTTTTTTTTTTTTCATATATTTTATTGACTTTTTACAGAAAGGAAGGGAGAGAGATAAGAGAGTTTGAAACATCGATCAGCTGCCTCCTGCACACCCCCTACTGGGGATGTGCCCGCAATCAAGGTACATGCCCTTGATCAGAATTGAACCTGGGACCTTTCCGTCCACAGGCTGAAGCTCTATCCACTGAGCCAAACCGGTTTCGGTGATGTTTCTAATTCTTATCCCTTTCCCTTCCTCTCTGTAGAAAAAAATCAATAAAAAATGCTTTAAAAAAAATAAAAAATAAAAGCAGTCACCGGAGTCCCGAGGGGCCCCAGGGTGCTGGTGGAGAGGGTGCCTGATGATGCTACCCAGCAGGTGAAGGACTTAGAAGCATTCGGCACCCCCTGGATGCAAACAGATGCGGCACTCCCAGCCCAGAGTCCCCGGGCTCCACAGCAGAGTCCCCGGGCTCCCTCAGCAGAGTCCCCGGGCTCCACAGCAGAGTCCCCGGGCTCCCTCAGCAGAGTCCCCGGGCTCCACAGCAGAGTCCCCGGGCTCCACAGCAGAGTCCCCGGGCTCCACAGCAGAGTCCCCGGGCTCCCTCAGCAGAGTCCCCGGGCTCCACAGCAGAGTCCCCGGGCTCCCTCAGCAGAGTCCCCGGGCTCCACAGCAGAGTCCCCGGGCTCCACAGCAGAGTCCCCGGGCTCCCTCAGCAGAGTCCCCGGGCTCCCTCAGCAGAGTCCCCGGGCTCCACAGCAGAGTCCCCGGGCTCCCTCAGCAGAGTCCCCGGGCTCCACAGCAGAGTCCCCGGGCTCCACAGCAGAGTCCCCGGGCTCCACAGCAGAGTCCCCGGGCTCCACAGCAGAGTCCCCGGGCTCCACAGCAGAGTCCCCGGGCTCCACAGCAGAGTCCCCGGGCTCCACAGCAGAGTCCCCGGGCTCCCTCAGCAGAGTCCCCGGGCTCCACAGCAGAGTCCCCGGGCTCCACAGCAGAGTCCCCGGGCTCCACAGCAGAGTCCCCGGGCTCCCTCAGCAGAGTCCCCGGGCTCCACAGCAGAGTCCCCGGGCTCCCTCAGCAGAGTCCCCGGGCTCCACAGCAGAGTCCCCGGGCTCCCACAGCAGAGTCCCCGGGCTCCACAGCAGAGTCCCCGGGCTCCCTCAGCAGAGTCCCCGGGCTCCACAGCAGAGTCCCCGGGCTCCCTCAGCAGAGTCCCCGGGCTCCCACAGCAGAGTCCCCGGGCTCCCACAGCAGAGTCCCCGGGCTCCCACAGCAGAGTCCCCGGGCTCCCACAGCAGAGTCCCCGGGCTCCCTCAGCAGAGTCCCCGGGCTCCCTCAGCAGAGTCCCCGGGCTCCACAGCAGAGTCCCCGGGCTCCCACAGCAGAGTCCCCGGGCTCCCTCAGCAGAGTCCCCGGGCTCCACAGCAGAGTCCCCGGGCTCCACAGCAGAGTCCCCGGGCTCCACAGCAGAGTCCCCGGGCTCCACAGCAGAGTCCCCGGGCTCCCTCAGCAGAGTCCCCGGGCTCCCTCAGCAGAGTCCCCGGGCTCCCACAGCAGAGTCCCCGGGCTCCCTCAGCAGAGTCCCCGGGCTCCCTCAGCAGAGTCCCCGGGCTCCCTCAGCAGAGTCCCCGGGCTCCACAGCAGAGTCCCCGGGCTCCCACAGCAGAGTCCCCGGGCTCCCTCAGCAGAGTCCCCGGGCTCCACAGCAGAGTCCCCGGGCTCCCACAGCAGAGTCCCCGGGCTCCCACAGCAGAGTCCCCGGGCTCCCCCCGGGGCCCGGGATGGCACGGAGGCCAGGGGCCTGGAACTGTCTAGTGTGGAGCCCACAGGAGCCAGAGGGAGAGAGAGCCCACGGTGGCCACAGGCTCTGGCTGACTTGGAACCCACGAAGGACTATGGGGGTGCCCACCTGGGCCCGGGGTGACAGGGAGCTCCCGGGGCGCGGGCGGATGTGCCCCGGGGGCAGAAGGCTGGAGGCGGACCGGACAGAGCGGGAGCTCTCCACGGACCTCCAGGATCTGGAAGACGGAGCGGGAGGGGCCCGAGGAGGCTGAGGAGCGGGGGCAGGAGCCAAGATGCTGCAGGCGGTGCTGGGCCTGTGCGTGGGCCCAGCGGGACTTGGCTGGGCGCTGGGTTGGGAGGTGTGAGAGAGAAGCTGCTGCTGCTGCCACAGCTCAGATGGAGGAGGAAGCGAGAAGCCGGAGGCAGGCTGGCATAGGGAGGGTCCGCGGCCGCATCCGGGCCCCGGCATTCAGACTCCCTGCTCCCATTATCTCAGGAAGCCTTGGGGAGTTGTGGGGTTAGCGGTTAGGGACCCCGGATGGAGGGCTATCCAGCACGAGGGGGGAGGAACAGACAAAGCAGCATCTCCTTGGTTGGGAGACTCGGGCCCCAGAGGAATGGGGGTTCTCACTCCTGGCCTGGGACAGGGGCCCTTCCATGAAGCCAGGTCCCTGGGCAGAATGCCCTGACCCTCCTGTGACCTTCCCGGGGGGAAGGACGCAGCCATGCAGGTCCCCTCCCCAAGGAGACCCGTCAGCATCTGGAGACACTTTCTCATCGTTTTCTTAACTAAATCGAGCCCTCCTTTCCCATCTGATCAGACACCCCCTCAGTCCCAGGCCCCGCCCGGCGAGCGGCTACTCAGAGTCTGCCTGCAGCTTCTCTTTGCTGCCCAGTCAAGGTGACAGGGAAGGGGTGGAGGGACCAGTGTTGCTATGGGAACTTGCTACAGCAGATCTGATAGCATCAGGCCGGAGGGACACCAGACTTTTGAACAAGGGGAAAAGAAACATTTCTCTTGACCAAAGCCCCAGGGGGCTGTTCCGTGCACCCTCTGGCCCCCCACCCCACAATCCCCAGGCCAGGACACCTCAACATTCCCCCCCCCCGCTCCCCCCCACCCACCGCCGCTGTCGCCTCCTCCCGCCCACTCTTTTTGGAGCTTCTCCTCCAGAGCAGGTAGGTGTCAGGAAGACTCTCCCAGGTCCCAGCTCCCTCCCCTTCCTCCGCCCCACCACCTCCCCATCCAGCCTATTACTGCTGGAAATCGATCCCCGACTCCGCTGCCTCCTGCATGCTGACCTAGTTTCCGGCTCATTGCGGAGGGGACGCATCCTCACACAGTCCTCGACAGACACGGAGCCAGGCACAGCCGAGGGATGCGCGCTCACTGCACTTGGGATAGCCTGCTGCAGGAACTTACCGCGTGCTCTCCCAAACACATGTGCTCACACTCAGAGACAACCCCCCCAACTCAGGAACACGCTAGGGACTGCCCCCCCAACACACACACACACACACACACACACACTCACACACACGGCTCCATTACTCATAGGACCATGGACACATGTTGGCAGGCGTACAGGTCTTCATGAGCCACAGACACAACTCCCCCCTGGGCCTCCCCACTCTGTCTCCAGCTCCAGCTCCAGCTCCCCACCCTCCAGAGCAGGGCCCTGCTTAATCCCTCTCTATGAAAACAGGTGATGGCACAGGTAGGGGATAGGAAAGCCTTTGCAATGGTCAAGCTCAAGGCCACAAACGTAAGCGACCGTTGTTTGTTCTGCCTGTTCCTGTCCCCATGGTGGGCAGAGGGCACCGCTCCCTCCCCTCCCAACAGCCCATGCAGGAAGCCGCTCAGGGAAAGCTCCTGTCGATGACTGCCCTGCCCACACTCCTCCTATTCCAAAGACTCTGCTCTTGACTCCCAGATGTCTCTCCAGCCCAAGTCCTGCTGTCCTCCTGGGGAGCCTTGGGGTCCCAGCAAACTGGAAAGGCAGGCAGCCTCCATTGGCCTGCCTCCCTCTGTCCAGGGCCTGCCTCCTTCCGTCCACCTGTCTGTCCATCGCAACCGCTCTGTGCCTTCCCCAACAGCCACACCCTCCCTCACCTTTCTCCATTTTCTACTGAGTTCTTGCCCTCCGCTGCCTGCAAGGCCCTGGGCCCACCTACCTGCCGGCTTTGTGCCTAGATCCCAGCGCTGGGCTCATCTGGAAAAAGCCCCGCACCCAGGAGGTCTGGTGCCCCCACCGGCCCCGGGCTTCCAGCGGTCTCTGTGTGGTTAGCAGATTCCTTCTCTGAGCCTCTGTTTCTCCCAGCTCCTCGGTCCTCTCTCCCCTCCCCCACCGTGCCCACCCCAGGCCCCCGCTTCTCAGAGCATGGTGCTCTCTAGGAAGCACTCCCCCCACCACCACCACCACCCACCCCACCCCCCCACCCCCGCTCCCACAGCTGCCGCACACCTGTCTCCCGCTCCTCTGCTCCCCGCCTGCGTGTGAGTCAGAGTGTGCTGGTGAACACACATGTTCCTCCATGTCACCCGGGGCCCAGCCCCTGCCCCTCCACATGGACCTCCCTCCCTCCCTCATCCTTTCCCAGGTCCCCCGTTAGTCCCCGTTCTGCCCCAGCCCCACCGCGAGCACGCTCAACCCTGAGTTCCCTCTAGACCGTCCCCATTTCTTCCCTCCGCACCCAAGTTCCTCAAAAGAGGTGCCTGCGTGGGTTGCACCTCCTGCCTCACCCCCCACACCCCGGAGAGGGGGCCCCTGGGGCCTCCAGAGGCCTCCGAGGGGCCAAGGCCGGTGGACCTCCTTCCCCCTTATTGTACCTGATCTTCGTGCGACACTCAACACTGCTCCCCGCTGTGTTTTCCTTTGCTTTCTTTTTTTGTTAATCCTCACCCGAGGATGTTTTTCCGTTGATTTTTAGAGAGAGTGTAAGGGATGAGGGGAGAGAGAGGTAAACATCTATGTGAGAGAGGCACATCGAGTGGCTGCCTCCCACGGGTGCCCCACCCCAGCGTCCACAGCCAGAGGTCTAAGGCTCACTCTTGTCCCCTCCCTCCCCCTCATCCCCGGGTCTCCCCCTCACACCGCTGGCCAACTGGACCTGCACCCCCTTCCCTCCACAGCTGCGGCCCCACCCCTCTCCCCACCTCCCCCGCAGGCCACCCTCCTCTCTCTCTTGCCGGGACTGACAGCGGCCCGCTCATCAGCTCCCCTCTTCCGCCTTTATCCAGCCGCCCACACGGAGGCCACATTGACCTCTCCGAACAGCTCTGACCGGTACAGCCTGCTCACGGCTGGCTTCGGTGCTGTCAGAACCAGAACCAGCCCAAACCCTTGTCTTGCCGCAAGGCTCTGCAAAACCAGCCCATCTGCCAGCACTGGTTTGGCTCAGTGGATAGAGCGTCGGCCTGCAGACTGAAGGGTCCCGGGTTCGATTCCATGTACCTTGGTTGCAGGCACATCCCCAGTAGTGGGTGTGCGGGAGGCAGGTGGTCGATGATTCTCTCTCGTCGACGTTTCTAACTCTCTATCCTTCTCTCTTCCTCTGTGAAAAATGAATAAAATATATTAAAAAAAAAAAAAAAAAAAAAAAGATGGGCCCATCCCCTGCCCCTGCCCAGCGTCTCTCCGTGACTCCAGGCTCCGCCACACTCGGCTCTTCGATGCCCCTTCCTCCAGCTCCCCTCAGCACCAGGACCCTTAGCCACACCGTCCTCTCTGCCTCGGACACTCCTCCCTCCCCTCTCCCTGCCCCGTCAGATGCTCCTGGCACAGCCCGCAGGCCTGGAACGCCTCTGCTTCCCGGCACTGCTTCAGCTGCATGATTCTCAATGCCCATCCCCCACGCCCCGCACACTCCAGAGGGCCAGGCCCCACCTGCGCTGCTCACCATTCTCGCTCAGTGCCTGCCACAAGGCCCAGCACATAGTAGGGCCTCCATTAATATTTATTGAACAAACAATAAGTGAGGTTTATGGCCACCATGGTCTGACTGGGTCACCCCTCAGGGGCTTGGGATAAACTCCTTATGCCGGTGTACAAGGCCTTCTGTAATCTGGCCTCTCTCTGCCTCATCCCCCTCGCGTGCACCCGTGCTTCCGGCAGTAGGAGCTGCCCGAGTCCCACGCACTCAGCGTCAGTGCCTGGCTGTGCCCTCTCCGTCCTCAGCACCTCCTGGGCCTTCATCCCTTGTGAGCTCCTGCGTACCCTTCGAGACTCAACTCAGCTACCTCCTCCTCCCTCGTCCCCACGCGCCTCCCACAGGCCCATTGTTCCCGCAGCCTCGCTGGTCTCCGCCTCCCCCTGTCCCGCTGTACGGCGACTGTTCGCTCCCTGGTCTCTCTCCCTTCCCAAGCTGTGAGCTTTGGGAGGGAAATACAGGGTTTTGGTCATTTCTTTACCTCTAGCCCTTAGCCCATTGTCCAGGACAGTTCATGCTTGAGTAGATGTTAACGCTCTCCCCTCTCTTCACTGCCCCTCCCCATTCCTTTGAAACTGTGCCATATGACCCTAGCCGGTTGCTCAGTGGTTAGAGCACCGGCCTGCAGACTGAAGGGTCGGTCATGGGTTCGATTCAGGTCAAGGGTACATACCTCAATTGCAGGAGGCAACCAATCAACATGTCTCTCTCCCATAGATGCTTCTCTGTCTCTCCTCCTCCCTTTCACTCTCTTTAAAAATCAATGGAGCCCTGGCCGGTTTGGCTCAGTGGATAGAGCATCAGCCTTCAGACTGAAGGGTCCAGGGTTCCATTCTGGTCAAGGGCATATGTCTGAGTCGCGGGTTTGATACCCACTAGGGGGCGTGCAGGAGGCGGCCAATCCATGGTTCTCTCTCATGGATGATGTTTCTATCTCCCACCCTCTCCCTTCCTTTCTGAAATCAATAAAAATATATATATTTTTTTAAATTAATGGAAAAAAGCCAAAACCGGTTTGACTCAGTGGATAGAGCATCAGCCTGCGGACTGAAAGGTCTCAGGTTCGATTCCGGTCAAGGGCATGTACCTTGATTGCGGGCACATCCCCAGTAGGGGGTGTGCAGGAGGCAGCTAATCGATGTCTAGCTCTCTATCCCTCTCTCTTCCTCTCTGTAAAAAATCAATAAAATATATTTTAAAAAAATTAATGGAAAAAATATTCTCAGGTGAGGATCAGAAAAAAAAAAAAGTGACACACAGCTCTATGCATAAAGCTGACACCTGGGTGGTGATCACACAGGTATGTGCCAGGGTAAACATTAATCAAGCTTTTTGTGCTCTCTAAAAAAAAAGTCATGGCTATTTTTTTTAATGCTGTAATTTTTGCAATAAATCATCATGGATTACCAATTTCTGTGCCTGAGAGTCACTTCCTGCTACAGAGCTCCCTGAAATACAGAAGCCCAGAGAAGGTGAGCCACTCAGTTGGAGTCACCCAGCACACCTACGGAGAGTCCATACCCGAAGGAGACAACTGCATGGACCGCTTTTCCCATGCATCTGAAGGTCTCTCGGGCCCTAGCCGGTTTGGCTCAGTGGATAGAGCATCAGACTGCAGATTGAAGGGTCCCAGGTTCAATTCCGGCTCGATCCCCAGCAGGGGGCATACAGGAGGCAGCCAATCAATGATTCTCTCTCATCATTGATGCTTCTATCTCCCTCTCCCTCTCTGAAATCAATAAAGAAATATATATATTTAAATAAAATAAATGTCTCTCGGGTACAGGCGCTTGTCTTTGTGTCTCTGGCACAGAGCTCTGTGACCTCCAAGTACTGGGGACTACCTCCGGTTGGTAGCTGATTTTTGCTGGTTGGTGAAACATGGGCGCTGTGTGGTCATTAACAGCACAGACTCTAGCCTCTAAGGCACTATTCCGCAGCTGTGTCAGCTTAACCTCTCTGTGCCTCCGTTTCCTTATCCACAAAATAGGGATAATCATGGTACCTTTCTCATAAAGTCCTTCTAAGGATTAGATGAGTGACTAAGCATAAGCCACTTAGAACAGGGTCTGGCTCCGAGAAAGTGCCAAGTAAGTGTCTGCTATGATAAATGCTATCGAGGGAAAACTCACCCAGACAGGCCAGAGCTCCTCTGCTCCTCCACTGGCTGTGTGATCTCAGGCAAATCAACTAACCTCTCTGAACCTGCATTTCCTCACCTATTAAGCAGGATAATAATAACTAGCTGTCGCCGGGACCGGTTTGGCTCAGTGGATAGAGCCTCGGCCTGCGGACTGAAGGGTCCCAAGTTCGATTCCGGTCAAGGGCATGTACCTTGGTTGCGGGCACATCCCCAGTAGGGGGTGTGCAAGAGGCAGCTGATCAATGATTCTCTCTCATCGATGTTTCTAACTCTCTATCCCTCTCTTCCTCTCTGTGAAAAATCAATAAAATATAAAAATTAAAAATAAAATAATAACTAGCTGTCATGCTGAAACCGGTTTGACTCAGTGGATAGAGTGTCCGTCTTCGGACTGAAAGGTCCCAGGTTCGATTCCAGTCAAGCGCATGTACCTTGGTTGCGGTGCACATCCCCGGTAGGGGGTGTGCAGGAGGCAGCTGGTCGATGTTTCTCTCTCATCGATGTTTCTAGCTCTCTGTCCCTCTCCCTTTCTCTCTGTGAAAAATCAATAAAATATATTTTTAAAATAAATAAAATAATAACTATCTGTCATTATTAAGGCAAATTAATGTATGCAAAGCACCTAAGTTCTTGTGTGCGAGGAGCATTCTTACGTATCTCTCAGGAGCCCAGCCCTGGGAAGTGCTCAGTTGCTGGAAAGAATTAATCCCTTCCCCAGCCACCTGGCATCCTCCATCTAGTGCTACCAGACAGCACCATCTAGTGGAAAGCTACGGCACTGCATTTAGCTAGTGAGCCTTTTTATTTTATTGATTTTTGTACAGAGAGGAAGGGAGAGAGATAGAGAGTTAGAAACATGGATGAGAGAGAGTCATCGATCAGCTGCCTCCTGCATGCCCCCTACTGAGAACGTGTCCGCAACCAATGTACATGCCCTTGACCGGAATCGAACCTGGGACCCTTCAGTCCTCAGACCGACGCTCTATCCACTGAGCCAAACCGGTCTTGGCCCTTTAAGCCTTTTTAAATATGCACTCTGCATGGGACAGGAATTAGGTGCCTGCTGTGACAGGACACGGATCCCAAACCTAAAGAAAATCAAGATGACTCAGAGGAGTGCAAAAAAAATTACAATTATCATCAGTACCCTATTTTTTTTATCTTAATGAAAATATAAACACACGTAGAAGGACTTGGAGCACAGGGCAGTGTCTTCTCAGGAAGTTTTACGATTTCAGGACTGATTTCGAAATGGCCATCTTTGTGTCAGTGACTCTCAGTTAAGACCAAAGCGATGGAATGAAAGCTTAGGTCAGAAAGGTGATTCCCGAGGGGAGGGGGTCCGTGGGGGAAAGGAGAAGACATCTGTAAAACTTTCAACAATAAAGACACATTTCTTAACAAAAAGAAGGGTCGTCACCCGAGATAGACTGACTTAGTCTGCCAGGTTCTTCGAGGAGAGCTGGGGGAAGTGTGTGGCTCTGAGCTCCTGTTCTTCGCACCCTCCCCCAGCGCGAAGCGGTCTGGACTTCTTCATAAAAGAGTGAGAGGGTCTGAAGGTGGCATGCTCACATCTCACCGTGGAAATCAAAGAAGGCTTCCTGGAAGAGCTAGCCTTTCCAGTGGGCTTTGGAGAAGAAGGTGGAGAAAGGGGTGGGTGGCTGGCTGGGGAAGGAGGAGCCTTCCAGGGGGTGGATCACGCAGAGTATAAAGTGAAAGAACAGGGATGGGCTAGAGAGGAGAGCTAGGGCCGGGCACGCAGAGGGCTCCGAATGACAGGCTCCGGAGGAGGCCTGCAATGCAGTCAGGATCCCCACTGAGGAAGGAGGCGATCTGATCTGAGAGCAAGAAAAACCAGACACAGAAACTCGTTTGGTGGCTGCTGCAGTCGCCCAGACTCAGCTCACTGGGAGCCGTGCTGTGGTGAGAGGAGACAGGAGGGGCTGGCAAGAAACGTGATGACATCAAGAAAATGGGGAAACGGGGGTCAGAGGGCCCCTCCAGGGCATCCTGGGCTACACTGAGGACCGAGCTGTCTCCCCAAACATCATCAGTGACACCCACTCTTCCACCTTCGATGCTTTGCCAAGCCATTTCCTGGTTTGACAGTGAACTTGGCTACGGCAACAGGAATGGTCCATATAGCCTCCAAGGACCACCAGCCCCAGCAAGAGGAAGAGAGGCCTTCAGAGACTGGGGTGTCCTCGCCCCAAACAGGCCCCCCACCCCACTGACCTGCACAGTTTCCTTCTCTGACTCCCTGACGAAGGGGAGGGATGTAGGAAGCCCTACCTTGTCCTGCATCATCAATAAAGTACACTCTTGAAAGAAAGATGAGAGGGGGAGGGAGGGAGAGATAGCAGTGGGTCGAATGAGAAACAGGGTGAGGATTCAGGGAGCTGAATCTTGGGGAGGGAATGGGAAGAAAGACAACACTGGGACCAGAGCGTAGACATGACTAGGGAGGTTGGTGTGGGCAGGGGATGGAGACAACCGGTTTGGTCGTTAATGGGGGTAGGGGAGGAATGAGCTGCCAGGACCTACAGGAAGCTATGAGACCTTAGCTCAGGAGTGGGGCTGGCTGGAGGGGGATGAGGAGACAGGGACAGTCACCTGGGAGTCACCCATGCAGGTGCACGCTGAAGATTTGGGAGAGGAAGACAAAGGGAATCGCCTGGGTGAGGGAGAGGGGGGTAAACACCCAGTGGACCTCATTGGGCTCCCACCTTTTTAAAGCTTCCTGAGGACAGAGGCGGAAGAGGAGGCACAGAAGAAAGGGACCTTGGAGAGAGAACCAGGAGACCTTGGTGGGGGTCCAGCAGTGCCATACCTCATGCAGAGACCCGGGGTCAGAGCAGCCATTGGCTCTGTGGTTGGGGAGAGTGGTTTCAGGAGGTAGGAGTCAAACCGGAAAGATTTAAGAGGCGAGAGGCAGAAGGTGTGGGGGCAGTGGCTGCGCCTCCCAAGAGAAGGGAGGTGATGGTGAGCAGGGATGGATTAGGGTGAGGTCGGCCCCAGGGCCCTGGGGACAACATTGAAGGAGCCACTCACCCTCAGGGCTGTGCAGGTGACCCTAATAAAAAGGGGCAGGCCAAGGCCCACAGCTGCCAAGAGATAGAGGCCCAGCCGAAACCGGTTTGGCTCAGTGAATAGAGCGTCGGACTGCGGACTGAAAGGTCCCAGGTTCGATTCCGGTCAAGGGCATGTACATTGGTTTCGGGCACATCCCCAGTGGTGGGTGTGCAGGAGGAAGCTGGTCAATGATTCTCTCTCGTCGATGTTTCTAGCTCTCTATCCCTGTCTCTTCCTCTCTGTGGAAAATCAATAAAATATATCTTTTTTTAAAAAAAAAGAATCAGAACTTTGAGAGAGAGAGAGAGAGAAAGAGAGAGAGAAAAAGAGAGAGAGAGACCTTAAAGAGAGATAGAGGCCCATAAAGCGACACTCTGAGATGAAAGGACCCTGGGAAGAGAGGACCCTGGGAGGGAACTTAGAGACCCAACAGAAGCTAAGACCCTCGATCTCCACAGCCCAGAGAACACACGGTGGCCAGTGGCCCAGCCTGGACCCTCAGAGAAGGAACATGAAGGGTGGGGGAAGGGTAGGGGAGCGGGCAAGTGACAGTCTGGGAACAGGGGTTAGGGACACTCGGCCTGGAGCAGCCAGGGACCCAGGGCGGGGGAGCGGGGAAGGGGAGGGAGAGCGAGCTTCCTTGGACCTCCCTGGGGAGATTGGATTGAGCTTCCTTTCCCGGTGAGTACTGGGGGGAGGGGAGTCCCAGCATCTTTGGGGTCAGCCTGGGGAAAGCAAGTGGTCCCATTCTACCCTTCCCCCAGGCTGCTCCGATCCAGGGAGACCTGTGGCCCCAGCCCAGAGAGGCTGCACTCCGCCCGGACCCCAAACAGGTTCTCTTCTCCCGCAAATGGTGGGCGAGTGTCTCCTTCTCAGAATGCAGTCTGCAGGGGGTTGTCTGTCCTCACCCTCTTCCCTCCAGACCTGCGAGGGTGACCCCCTTCCAAACAAGGGCCTCCGCGGATGTGACGCCATTGGGTGATCAAGCCGACCTCACGCTGGGTGATCCGAGGGGCCCTAACCCAGCAACAGGACCCTTGTAAGAGGCGGGGGCGGGGAAGGCCATGCTAGGATGGAGCCGAGGAGCGGACGGATGCCCGGGCTCCCCGGAAGCCGGCAGAGGCGGGAAGGGGCTCTCCCCGGAGCCATCGCAGAGGCCCTGGCCCTGCCAGCAGCTCCATTTCACACTCTGGCCCCCAGAACTTCTTGCGGGAGGAAACATTTCTCCTGCCTGAAGCCGCCGCGCGCGCGCGTGTGGCGATTTGTTCTGGCAGCGCTGGGAGACGCGTGTAGCTCGCTCCCTGGTCTGTGAAATGACCGGGAAGTGCTCAGGGATGCTTCCAGCCCCGAGTCTCCCCCAATCCAACCTTTCGGCAAAGAGGGCAGTTCCAGGTCTAGTCAAAGGTGTGCCCTCAGCCCTGCCCCTGCCCACTGAGATTTCCTCCGTTCACTGGAGGAGGAGGAGGAGGAAGGCCAAATGAAGGGCCCACCTCCCATGGCCCACCACCCCTTCCTCCTTCGCCCACAGCTCACGCCGTCCTCACGGGCTGGTCAAAAGGGCCAAAGCTCGCCCGGGCCACACAACTAAAGGCAAGGATCTTTTCCAAAACAGGACGCGGCCTTTCTGAATTTGTCCTTGCAAGCGTCACCCCTTCTTCACAGACTCTCCCCCCACCCCCTTCGTCCTCTGCCCCCTCAGTCTTAGGGGACAAGATACGAGGGATCCCCCCAAGCACGGGAATGGAAGGCACTCTCCCGCCCTCCCCCCTCTTCCCACGACACAGCTGGAGGGGGGAGGGGAGGTCAGCCGGGTTCATAAAGGCCAGATGTTGAGGAGAAAGAGAGCAGGGCCCACCCCACGCCCACCACCCCACCCCCACCCTCACCCCCAGCAAAGAAAAATAACGGAGAGACACGGTGTGAAACACAAACACAAGTTTTGTGGTCCAAAACAGTATTTATCAAGGATCTGCTCTATGCAAACAATAACTTTTTACAAAGCATTTTCACAGAAAAGGAGACAAGTCCTTCCCCAGGATCACATGTGGGAATTGTTCCTCCCTCACCCTGTCTGGTGGGGATGGGGGGCATTACTCGCTGGTGTGGACAGAAGGGTCCCCGGGTCCCCATGTGGCTGGGCAGATCCTCAGCCCCCAGGTTCCCCTCACGGAGTTCACCTCCCCTGACCTCACCTGGGTGGAGGAGAAAGCCGCTCCATCCCTCCCACCCTAAGGGATCCTCCCAGCCTGAGGGCGTGGTCCAGGCCTAGCTCTCCCCTCCCCCCACAAAACAGAACCTCTGACCTCGGGACTAATCCCCTGGCCCTGCCCCCTTCGGATCCATCAGGTCCCTGACAACTCCCCAAAGGCCGAAGGAAAGGGGCCAGCTGAGGGTACCGCAGCCCGGTTCCCACCCAAACCCCCACGCTGCCCCTCCAGACCCCACTGACCCTCGTGTTCGGGCCCAGAGCCTTCCCTTCACCCCCTCCACCCCTCCAGTGTCTATCTCTGAAGGAGGCCGAGTTTAGTGTCCAGAGGGACCCAGGCCTCCCCTCTACCTCCACCTCCTCCCACCCACAAATCGGTGGAGAGAACTTCAGAAGGCAACTTGTTGGGTCTGATTGTATTGATTTCTTCCACCTTCCATTACTTTCCCTGGGAAAACCTCTGGCCCCTTCCCCAGGCGAAGTCTGCCCTTTGCAGGGGAGGAGGTCCCTGGGCCCTGCCTCTCCTGCGATCTAATATGGGGCGCAAACTGGGGGAGGGGGTTGGTTGACCCAGGGGCACCTCTTTAACCCATAAACTGAGAGCAAACAGGAAAACTGACGAAGGAAACCCGAAAACCGAACAAAAGGGGAAAAGTTGGTGGCTGAGACTGAGGATCTCAACAGTCAGGGGGGGTCTCCTGACTTGGGGGCCCCTAGGAAAGGGGGTGATCGTCAAGCTGCTCCCCTTCCCCCCAAGAAGGCTTCTCGGTGCTCAGGACGCTGGGGAAGGCCTGAGGGGAGTCAAGGGTTAAAGGCCTAGATGGTGGGGATGGGGGGCATCCAATCACCCAGGGAGCTGCCAATCACCTCCCCGCCCCCATCTCGGCCCCCTCATCCCGGAGCTGGCCCTCAGAGACCGGTCTGTCCATCACCGAGGTCTCTCCCTCTCTCTCCGCCTCGTCGTCCAGGTGCAGCCTCCCAGAGATCCGAGGAGGAAGAGCGGAGGGGCTGGAATCCGCGTCGTTAACTCTTCCTTTAAGCCTTCTCCCGACTCCGGCCTTCAGATCCTCTCGGGTGGATGAGGGGGAGGGGGTGTCACCCCAGCCAGTTAGGCGCTTGAAGATCACTGTCATTTGAGGTCCCTCTGACCACACGGCCCATCACACATCAACGGGGGAGGCAACGTGTGAGAGGACCGGCCCGCAGTTTGGCAGAGAGGTCCCGCGTTCAGAGGTCCTCCTCCAGGTGGCCCCCCCAGAACTTGACGCCGGGGGGCTCGGGGACGGCGGGGCCCCCCACCTGCCACCTCCACAGCGGGTGGGCGGGCGGGGGCTTGGCGGCGTCTCCCCGCAGGCGGAGCGAGGCCGCGGGGCCCAGGTCCCCGTCCTCGCCCACCACCAGGGCGGCCGGGCAGGGGAAGCAGTCCAGGAGGCGGAAGGTGCTGGCGGCGGGGAGCGCGGGCGCCGGGCGGCGGGGCTGCGCCGGGCGCGGGGGGCGCGCGGGCCGCCGGCGCTTCTTGGCGGCGCCCCGGGCGGGCCCTCGGGCCGCGGGCCGGTCGGGGCCCCGGCGCAGGCTCGGCGTGTCCAGGGCGAAGCCCTTTGCGTAACACCAGAGCTTGGAGCGGCGGATCAGGCGGTCGAAGTGTTCCTGGCGGAGGTTGCCGGGCGCGGCCGGGGCCCCGCGGGCCGTCGAGGGGCCGGCGGCGGGCGCGGCGGGGTCGGCCTGCGGAGGGGCTCCGGGCGCGGCGGCCGTTTGGCCGGGCGGGGGCGGCCCCCCGGGCTGGAGGGGAAGGCCCGCAGGTGGCGGCGGCGGCGGCGGCGGGCCGGGCTCCCGGTGCGGGCTGGCGGCGGCGGCGGGCCCAGGTGAAGGATCCAGAGCCTGGGCCGGTCTAGGCGGGGCCGAGGCGGGGCTGGTGGCCGAGTCCCGAGGGCTCCGGGGCGCCGGGCAGCGGCCGGAACGGGCGCCCGGGTGCGGGAAGCTGCCTCCGCCCTCTTCCTCCTCGCGGCGGGCCCGGCTCGCTGCGGCGGCGGCGGCATCCTGGCCGGCGGGGGTGCTCAGGCCCTCCGGGGCCCGGCGGCCCGGGCGCGGCGGGGCGCGCGGGCCCAGCGGCAACGGAGCCCGCGGCGCCGGCTCCCCGGGCCCGAGGCCCAGCGGGGACGCCCGGGGCTTGGCAAGGGCGCAGAAGGCGAGGGCTCGCAGGCAGAGCGGGGAGAACTGCGGGCTCCCCAGGCGCGGCTTCCTGGGTGCCGCGGAGCAGGGCGACCCTCGCGGGGACGCCGGCACCGCGAGGCGGGGAGCGGGGCACAGGGTCTCCATGGAGCCGCCTGCGGGGGCGCCCGCTGCGGGAGCCCAGGTCCGAGCGGCGGGATGCCCCGGCTGCCCGAAGAGCCCGCGGGCGAGGGGAACATCGCCCCCCCTCGACGGGGAGGTCTCCGCTCACGGCCGCCCCCGGCCCGCACCCCCGGGGCCGCGCAGCTCCGGCTCCCCTTCCTCGGTCGCTCACGCGGCCCTCCTCCCGGCGACCGGACTCCTGGGTCCCCGCGAGTCCCTGCGCGGTCGGTCGGCCGCCCTTCCTGCCGCCGCCGCGATCCCCGGGCAGCCCGCCCCCGCGGGAGCCCCTCTCCGGGAGCCCGGAGCGCGCGGAGGCGGGGGGAACAAAGCCCCCGGCGGCCGCGGGAGGCGGGAAGGACCCCGGGCCCGGCACCCGGTGCCCGGGCCCAGGCGGCGGAGAGGGCGCCTTCCGCCCGCTCGGCTCCTTTCTTCCCCGCTGGCTCCGGAGACCGCGTTCTGGAGCACGGCCCCCTCGCTGCCCCAATACCAGCGCCGGGGCCGCGAGCGCGCCGCTGATTGGGCGGCAGCGCCCGTGACGTAGCAGGCCCCGCCCCGCGGCCCCGCCCCCGGCCCCATTCCGCGCACAGACAGACACACGTGGACCCGGCGAGGCCGGGCGGGCGCGGAGCGTGCGCGGGTGGGTGTCGGAGCCGCGCTGCACGTGGCCGGGAGGCGCCCCGTGCACTCGGGCGTCGCCGTGCAATTCGCGTTCTCCCTCGGCGGTCGCGGTCTTCGCATCCGTAGCATGGGAACGTTCACGCCCCCCCTCCTGGGGCTACGCGAGCGAAAATAGATGGAAAACAATGTGGGAGGAGAAGAGGGCATGAGGCGATGGTGGCGTACCCGCCTCAGAGAAGGCTCCCTGCCTCTCTGCTCCAGGCCCCTAGAACACTGGGGGCTCAGAAAACACTGAGCGAGGAGTGAGGAATTGAGTGAGGGTGCCAGGGGAACAAAGGAAACATAAATTCGGGGGAGGGGGGAGGTGTCATGACGTCACGGGAGACGGGAGACTTTCTCAGTACCTGTTTCCATTTCTCTCATTGCAGTTTCTGAACGGCCTCTGGACCAAATTCCGAGTGGCTATCTCTGCAGCACCCCCTCAGATCCCACGACTCTGCCCTCTGGAGTCTTGAATTTCAAAAATTGGTGGAAGAGGCCAGAGGGAGGGGATGCACAGACACTCCCCCCCAAAAAAACAACAACAAAAAAAAAACAACAGTAAAGCAAAGAAAAAGTGAATCCCCAATTAAAAAAAAAAAAAAGCCTTAATGGAGGACCACCTCCCCGCAGCGTGGTCTATTTCTCACCCTGCTTTCGTTTCTGTATAGCCGCCTGTGAAATGAGAGTCTTAATCACCACTGCATCCTCGCTGCCTAGACCCATGCCCAGGCATAATAGGTGCTTAATTTAATAAACACGTGTAAGTGAATGAAATAAATACTCCCCAGAATATTTTCTCCTTGATAAAAATCAGGATATCGGAATATGGCCACCTCCCATCCCCAGAAATACAAAGAGAGCTTGGCAGGAGGGCTTGGAGTGAAGGGATAGAAGGAGGGTGAGGGGTGCCACAAAAATACCTCCTTCTGGGGCTGGGGTAGCAGAGGGCTCCTGTAAGGGGATGAGGGATGTGACTTCCATCTGACCCTCCTGGCCATGGCCACAGAAGCAGTGTTTTCCTACGCGTCAGCAAGTAACGTCGGATGGAAAGGAATTAGGACGATTGGCCTCCCGCTGCTCTTTGCAGAGGCCAGAGGCAAAGGCCCCAGGGTGGGGCTTGAGTTTAAGGAATGGGGGAGGAAGCGGTTCTGCTGCCCAACACTCTCACCCCCTGACAGGTTTCCAGGTGTCATGCGAGGAGTTCCCAGGGTCCCGCTGGTCTAGACTTCAGGTTCCCAGATGCCCCAAAGGCTCCCTGCCCCCTCCTCACCCCCCGCCCCCCTCCAAGAGAACAGTCCTAGAAGGATGATGATCTTCACGGCTGCTCTTCTGGGCTGCTGTGCTGAGAACTCTCACCGAGACACAGCGCCTGGTTCTTCTGCTTGTGGGGCAGAAGGGCACCTGCCTCCACCCAGCTCTGCTCCAGCCTCTCTGCAGCTGGGATGCCGGGAGAGAAGGCCGGGCCCCCTGCAGGAACCTGGACAGCACAGATCCATGGCCTCCTCCTCCTCCCACTCCAAAAGCCACCAGTCCCCCCACCTCTGAGTGCAGGGGCGTTATCAGCAGCGACCCTTACTGCTGAGAGTCCTTCCCCCAAGAGGGAATTCCCTCCACCCCCGCGTTCCTTTCTTTCCCTTCCCCGGAAGCAGGCGCCCCAGGATGCAGCCCGGGTGGGAAGGTCCTCCGTGGCACAGGAGCACTTTGCAAACAGCAGGAATCCGTGCCCCTCTCCAGCTGAAAGGACCGAGAATAATCACGCCTCGGTTTTCAGAGGGCTTGAGCTGGAGGAGCCAGTTCCTACCCCTAGGCCCCAGCTGTCAATCCTGGGCAAGTCACCCAGACGCTTGGAGTCCTCACGTCCCTATCAGTGAAAGGGGGACAACAGCAGCTGCCTCCCGGCACTGTCAGGGGGGTGGGAACCCGATGGGAGAGGGCTGGCCCCTGTTGCAATTCCCGTTGCCTGCAGTAGAGGTCACTCGACCCCGTCCTCAGCCAGTGGGATGAGAAGGCAACAACACCCTTCTCGGAACCCCTATTTCCCCATCGGAGCAAGAGGGACAAGGCTAGATGCTGGGTTCCACCTCTGAAATAAGGCGTATTCTGTATCTCCCCTCCCCCCACCCGCCCCCGCCCCCCCCCACCCCCCCGCCCCCAGGACCTGGAAACCCGCCCTTCCTGGCCCCGTGGCCCAGAGGCCTGTGTTCAAGAGCTTGAGAGCGAGGCACCTGCCTACTTGCCCTTCCCTGGAGGAAGGCATGGCAGGGAACTGGCCCCAGAGATCCAGCCCAAGAATAACTTCTACAGCCCTAGCTGGTTTGGCTCAGTGGATAGAGCATCGGCCTGGGGACTGAAGGGTTCCAGGTTTGATTCCCGTCAAGGGCATGTACCTTGGTTGCAGGCACATCCCCAGTAGGGGGTGTGCAGGAGGCAGCTGATAGATGCTTCTCTCTCATCGGTGTTCCTGTCTCTATCCCTCTTCCTTCCTCCCTGTAAAAAAAAAAAAAAAAAAAATCAATAAAATATATTTTTAAAAAGTAACTTCTATAGTACTGACTATATTCCAGTCCCAAGTTTAAGAAATTTGTGTTACTTAATCCCCATAACAAGTTTATAAGATTCTATGTATATTGTATATACATATCTATTTTTGTTAATCCTCACCTGAGGACATTTTCCCATTAGGGAGAGAGAGAGAGAGAGAGAGAGAGAGAGAGAGAGAGAGAGAGAGAGAGAGTAAGAGTCATCAGACATTGATCGGCTGCCTCCCAAACAGACCCTGACAGGGAATCAAACCTGCAACCTTTTTGGTGTGGGATGACACTTCAACCAACTGAGCCACCTGGCCAGGGCAAAAGCATGATGTTTTTGAGCTTCATTCCTGCTGTAGCCTGTAGTAGCGCCCCCTTTTATTGCTGAGTGGTCCCATGGTGTGGAAATATCCATTCACATTTGGGTGGTTCCCACTTCTCAGTTACTAGAAATAATCATCATAAACATTTGCATACAAGCCTTTGTGTGGACATAAGTGTTCATATTAAAAGTGGAATTCCCAGGTCCTATGGTAAATTCGTGTTTGGCTTTTGAAGAAACTGCCTAACTGTTTTCTAAACTGGCTCTACGGTACCATTTTACATTTCTATTCATGGCAGTGTTATAAATGAGGAAAGTGAGGGACAGTGACTTTAAGCGAGATTTGCCCAAGGTCACGTGGCTAGCAAGTGTCAGAGCTTGGACTCAACCCAGGTCCCAAGTCCATGTTCATAACCCAGAGTCAACCCCTTGACAATGAATGGCAGAGGGAAGCCATTTCTTTTTTCTTTTTCTTTTTTCCCAACTATATTTTATTGATTTTTCACAGAGAGGAAGGGAGAGGAATAGATAGCTAGAAACATCAATGAGAGAGAATCATCGACTAGCTGCCTCCTGCACACCCCCTACTGTGATGTGCCCACAACCAAGGTACATGCCCTTGACTGGAATCGAACCTGGGACCTTTCAGTCTGCAGACCGACGCTCTATCCACTGAGCCAAACCGGTTTCGGCGGGAAGCCATTTCTTGCCCTCCCACACCGCAGCCACCACCGTTTTGCCTATCTGGCTTCTAGAATTTCCTAAGGCAGGATCTGGGCTCCACACCAGCTGGGATGCCTCTCCCCTTAACCATGCCCACGCTGGGCTTTCCTCCTGGAAAAGTGCACCTCGGGTTAAGAGCTAAAGTTCTGATTCTGGGTGGGTCTATGCATATTCCAGACTCATCATTTTACCAGCTGTGTGAGCTGGGGACCAGTTACCTAACCCCACACACACCCCCAGAAGCTTACCTTCTGGTAAACCAGGGGGAGCCAGGTTATATACAAGCAGACAGTATTCCTCCCAGGGAGACAGTGAGGACGAAATGAGAACCCCAGCAGAAACTGGTTTGGCTCAGTGGATAGAGCATCGGTCTGCTGACTGAAAGGTCCCAGGTTCGATTCCAGTCAAGGGCATGTACATTAATTGTGGGCATATCCCCAGTAAGGGGGATATGCAAGAGGCAGCTGGTCGATGTTTCTAGCTCTCTCTCCCTTCCTCTCTGTAAAAAATCAATAATATATATATATATATATATATATATATATATATTTTTTTTTTTTTTTAAAGAAAAAAAGAAATGAGAACCCCATGTTTAGCGCCCGGTCCATGATGCCCTTGATAAGTGCAAGTGCTCTTGGCAGTAGCTTAGCCTTTTCCCCTTCTTCTGTCTCTTCCCTTTCCCCATCCTTACGCCACATCCCCAGGAATGGCCCCAGGCTGGCCCTCCTGCCATACTTTCTCCACGTGTTTAGAATGAATCCATCCGTCTATTTATCCACTGTCACTGAGCATCCACCTTGTAGCCAGCCCGGGCAGGGCCCTGGAGACTCGGAAATGATGGAGACACAGTCTGGTGGGAGAGGTGGGTGTTCCGGCTACTTTGAGAAGTAGCAATAGAGGCACCTTGAGGAGAAGACAACCTTCCACTCTGTTCTAAGGTGAGCAGGACCACACAAAGGAGGCCTGAGAGACGAGCTCCAGAGGCAAGTGAGTGCCGGTCCTGCTGCTGCCACCTGCCGCCATCACCAGCCACCTACTCCTGTTAAGTAGAGAGGATGCCCTCAGTGGTCCTGTCCCATCTGCCCTCGCAGCGTCATCCTTTATCCCTCTGGTAAGTCTCTCCCATGAAAAAGCCAAATCTTCCCTTGACCCTGTAGGCCCTAGCCCCCATCTCTCCCCCTCCATAGCCACGCTTCCCACCACAGCTGTCTAGACACTATCTTCCTTTTCTCACTTCCCACTGACTCCTCAGCCCACGTCCATCTGTTCCTACCTCCACGGCCATCAAAATAGCTCCTGCTGAGGCCCCGGGGGCCTCCGTCTCTTTAAAACTCACAGACTCTTGTCAGCCCTCGGTCTTGGCCTCTCAACGGGGTCCCACACGATTGGCCACTTCCTCTTTCTAGAAACTTTCTCGTCCCCTGCCTCTTGCAGGCACCTGGCTCTCCTGGTATCTTCAGCACAGGCTCACTCTCCCTGCCTCAGCCCACGCATCCCGGCTCCTCGAGGTTCAGTCCAAACGTCTCCTCCCTCCTCTCTCCGGACAGTCTCCTGTGCCCACACCACAGTTACCAACCGGCCACCACGGGGCTCAGCCCTCGCCTCTCCTCTGAGCTCCGACCGTGACACCTGGCTGTCCATGCAGCTCCTATCTCGGGCATTTCTAAAGCCCAGCAAACCGTCAGGGACCCCCCTCCTCTGCCACACTGTCCATTCCCAAGGAAAACTGCCCCGGTGTATGGCTCCTGCATCCACCCACTTCCACAGCAAGGGGTCATCCTGGCACCTCCCAGCCAACGCCTCCGCAAGTCCTGTGCTCATGACTCTCCGTGTCTGTCCCTCAGCTCCATTCCAGCCCACTCCAGCAGCACCCCCACATCCTGTCATGTCCCCTCTACGTTATCTTTTCAAGCCACAAATCGGATTGTGTGACACCCCCACCCACCCACCCACCCATTCCCGTTTAAAACCATGTCATGTCTTCCCCTTGCTTTCAGAATAAAGATGCCATACTTTCTCATTTGACTCACAGGTGAATCTGGCAATGGGCCCCCTCCCCTCCACCTCCTCTGTGCTCTCCTCTCTCCCTTCAGCCACCCTGACCGCCTAAAGCAACAAGATCCCCCCTCACTCGCCTACCTTAGCACATGCTGTTCCTTCTGACTGTGTACGTCCACCCACCGCCCCTCTCCTGTGCCTGGCCCACACCTGCTCCTATTCTGAGCTCCACTGAATCACTTCTGCCTCAGAGAAAACCTCTCCCGCCCCTGCAGGCTGGGACCAGGTCAGCTCCCGCCATTATCCCCGCTGGAGACCGGTGTTCCTCCTTTCATGCGTTTTCATTCACGTGTCCCTGTTCATAGATTAGGGTGATGAATTGATTATTCACCTCTCCCCTCCCACAGTCCATGTTTCAGGGAGACAAGGACCACATTCGATTTTTGCCTTAGCTCAGTGGTGAGTCCATAGTTGGCACTCAAATCCATATTTTAAATTTGTTCATCATACACATTTCAAACTGAAAGAAAGAAAGAAAGAAAGAAAGAAAGAAAGAAAGAAAGAAAGAAAGAAAGAAAGAAGATAATCATGAAATGAACTCCATATGCCCATTACCTAGATAGGTAATCATGGTAATCATTATTAACGCCAGTGATCTTGATCCGGCATCTAGAAGGGTTCAGGAATCTGGAGAAAGGGCCAAGTGTAGATTAAATAAGATTGATGTTTCTCTCTCATTGATGTTTCCGGCTTTCTGTCCCTCTCCTTTCCTCTCTGTAAAAAAATCAATAAAGTATATTTTAAAAAAATAAATGAGGCTTAAGAGATATAACCAAATGCAACACACAGATCTTATTTAGATCCTGGTGGAAACAAACCAAGCGTGAAAGAAGCATTTTGGGGGGCACAATTAGGGAAATTTGAATATGGGCCAGTTCTTAGATGATTTTAAGGAGTTATTGTTAATTTTTGTAAGGTGTGCTTATAACAGTGTAGTAAGAAAACTTCCTGAAGAAATTAGGAGCGAACAGTCATGAAAACTCTAAAACACTTGAAAATATTCCAGTGAAAATGGTAAATATGCTACAATGCTAGAAGCCAATTCTAGCATGTCATAATTGCAAGAGTTTATCAAAAGGTTGATGGAACTTGGGGACTCAGCAAGGGCTGAGTCACATATGTTATCACCTGTTGGGAACAGCTAAAGGCATTTCCCCAAACCTGACGAGGATGCATTAAATTGATTGCCTGCTGACAGACAGCACAGGGCATCTTAATCTACATGTCACTGCCTCCTACTTACCAAACACCTGAACAGCTGTATGCTCTTCCCCAATCTGACAATGGACTCTGTAGACTAACCCTGGCCTTTGAAGTGTATATCTTTACCTTGCCTTAGGACAAATTGTGTTAATAAAAAAACAAGGGGTCCTGAGACAAGGAGAACTTGGTTTCTTCAGCCAAGCTGACCCCTTTCCCCCCAATAATGCCTTTCAAAATTATGTTTCATCTTAAGCCTCATTTAAATCTAGAATAACTCTTCTCCCCTATGCCACTGAGTTGTTGAATTGCTAAATAAAGTATTTTCAGTAAATTGCACACACCATGTCCCATGGTCTAGATTTGTCTGAATGCTTTCTAGTTGTGCTGTGTATCCTCTGTTTCCAGTAAACTGGAAATTAGATCTACAGGCTTGATTCAATTCAGACTGACTGGCAAGTACTTCCTGGATGATGATGCTCTCTCCGTGACTGAGCGCCACCGCCAGCTCCCCTCTGATTGGCGGGCTCACTGATGACAGCTGATGCCTCGACTGAGAAGTTTCTTCTTTAGGGCCAGCAAGTAGTCTGTGAGACAATACTTTGAAATGACTGTTTTTACTTATTTTTTACTGTTTTGTTAAAGAATGTTTTATTGATTTTTAGAGAGGATGGGAGAGTGAGAGAAACATCCATGTGAGCGTAGCTGCTTCCCCCACACACCCTCCTGTGGGATTAAGCCTGCAACCCTGGCATGTGCCCTGACCTGAATCTAACTAGCAACCCTTCGGTGCACAGGACAATGCCTGGCCAATTGAGCCACACCTGCCAGGGCACACTGACTAGGTTTTCAGTCAACGAATGGAGGAGGTCAGTGCGGCTGAGCAGCGGTGAGGGCGGTGGGTGAGAACCAGAGCGAAAGGGTCATAGGCCTTGATGAGAAATTTGGACTTTATCCGGTAGGGCGGGCAATTACCAACCCCTTTCAAGCAAAGGAAGTCATGTGACCACACTTGGCAAGGGGAAAGGGTGAGGAAGCATGAAGCGAACAAGGAAGGAGCGTTTCCCGGATGCTCAGCCTGAGCCCAGCTCTCTGCTAGGTGTTTGGCACGCTCGGTCTGAGTGAAATGTTCACCGTGTTTTTTTTAATAAAAAAAAAACCCATTTCACCGATGAGGAACATGGAGGCTCAGACTCGGTCACTCACCCAGGGTCGCAGCCAAGGATGGGGGCGACCTAAGGAAAGCAGTGACCACAAGTGTGGACAGGGATTCGAGGCGGAATCCGCAGCCCTTGCAAGCAACAGGCCACGGGGAGGCGGGGAAGCGGGAGCCGGGCCTGATGCTGACTCATGGGTGGGATGCAGGAAGAGACAAGCAGGTTGGAGGGGAAGATAATGAGCTCAGGCTCCCAGCTGCCCAGATGCCTCTGAGCCGCTCTCTTAAGAAATGATGTCTGTAACATGACAATGTCTATAAATTGGCTTCCGGCATGACTCGATAATTAGCTTAAGTTACCCCTCCTTGGCATTTCGCTCAATGCAAGGACACTCTTCCATCCATCCTGCTGAGGCCTGTATGCTGTGTGTCAGGGTGAGTGGGAACCTGGGGCTGTGTGGTCTGTCCCTTGGCTCAAGGGGGCCAGGGACTGACGTCGTAGGGTGGGCGGGCTGTCTGTTCTCTCAGCTAGAGTCTGTCTCTGGGGTGCAGGCTCCCCATCAGATAAAGAGCTGGTGAGGGTGGAGTCCTGGAACCCGCCCAGTCAATGCCCAGTACACACGAGTGTGGTCCAGGGATTGGTCCCAGGAGCCACATGGAGGATATAGTGACAAGGAAGGTGGTCAGTTGGGTGGCAGTGGTCAAGGTCAGCTGCAAGGATGCTTAGGGCCGAAAGAGGACTGTGTTTAGAGAAATCAGAGAAACTTAAGAGTGTTGACATGGTAGATTTTTAAAAAAATATATGTATTTATTGATTTCAGAGAGGAAGGGTAAGGGAGAAAAAAAAGCCATAAACGATGAGAGAATCATTGATCAGCCACCTCCTGCATGCCTCCTACTGGGGATGGAGCCCACAACCTGGGTAGGTGCCCTGACCTGGAATCAAACCATGACCTCCTGCTTCATAGGTTAACACTCAACCACTGAGCCACGCCGGCCAGGTGACCGGTGTATTTTATAAAATTTGGCAGCTGATCCGGAGATCTGAGGAGATCGAGAGCTGAGAAGGACCCTCAAGTTTTATCTCAGAAGAGAGTGCAGATAGAGAGCTGAGAAGGACCCTCAAGTTTTATCTCAGAAGAGAGACGGGACCTACAAGAGGAAGGTGGGTCCAGGCATAGGGAGATGTTGAGTATAGTTTGGGGCTCCATGAGCCAAATCTAAGTAGGCATAGTCCAAGAAGACCTGGGGAAAGAGGTCTAGGACTAGAGAGTAGTCAAGACTAAGTCATGAGCCGAAACCGGTGTGGCTCAGTGGTAGAGCGTTGGTCTGCGGACTGAAAGGTCCCAGGTTCGATTCCGATCAAGGGTATGTGCATTGGTTGTGGGCACATCCCTGGTAGGGGGTGTGCAGGAGGCAGCTGGTCGATGTTTCTCTCTTGTCGATGTTTCTAACTCTCTGTCCCTCTCTCTTTCTCTCTGTAAAAAATCAATAAAATAGCCGAAACTGGTTTGGCTCAATGGATAGAGCGTCGGCTTGGGGACTGAAGGGTCCCGGGTTCGATTCCGGTCAAGGGCATGTACCTTGGTTGCGGGTGCATCCCCAGTAGGGGGTGTGCAGGAGGCAGCTGATCGATGACTCTCTCATCGATGTTTCTAACTTTCTATCTCTCTCCCTTCCTCTCTGTAAAAAATCAATAAAATATATTTTTAAAAAAAATCAATAAAATATATTAAACAAACAAACAAACAAACAAACAAAAAAGAGACTAAGTCATGGGCACACAAGTCAAGGTCATGAGTAAGCCTTTACTGGGAAAGTCATGTGGGGTTCAGATGGGATTGGCAGGGGACCAGGACTCCAGCAAAGGCAGCTGGGAAATGTGAGGTGAGATGTGCAGGGAGGTCATGAGGATCAAATGCCATGGGGAGATTAAGTAGGGCAATGACCAAATGTTACTGGCCTTAGTGATTCTGAATGACCGAGTCAGGGGCCCAGGAAACAGGCTCTGGCTTATAAGAAAAGAGAGAGAGAGAGAGAGAGAGAGAGAGAGAGAGAGAGAGAGAGAGAGAGAGAAAGAGAGAGAGAGAGAGAGAGATTGAAATGGGGGACCACGTGGAGGTGGAGCCAAAGAAGCAAAAAACAGAGCTGTCTCTTAGCAGGGCCTGGCACAGGATACCACCCGACTGGCACCTCTCACAGAGCCGTCAGGAGGGATCCCACCGGCCTCTGTCCTGGCTACTTGCCCCTCAGAGCAGAGCATGAAGGCATCGGATTGGAGGGCTTAGGTCACAGGTCCAAGTGTCGGAGGCTCCGAATTCCTTCTTTCAGTAAATATTGATTGAGCGCCTCCAATGTGCCAGGCACAGGTCTCAGCCCTTGCAAAGAGCAACGAAGTCCACAAAGATCCTTGTCTTCATGGCCCTGACATCAGAGGGGAAAGACTGATGATAAACAACAGACATAAACCTGTGAATGCTGTCGGAGGCTAAGAACAAAGAGAAAGCATGAGGAAGGATGGAGAAGTGCATGTAAGGAGGGAGCAGGGAGGGCACAGGGTGTGGTCCTGCGCCCGGTCCAGGAGAGCCGGGCGAGCAGGCAGGAGTGTGCCCGGTGCTCAGCAAACAGTGTGGAAGCCAGAGGGGTGGCTGTATCGTACCAGCAAGGGGAGAGCTAAGGCCAGAGCGATCGGGGCAGCAGACTGGATAGGACCTCATAGGCCCCTGTAAGAACTCGGGGCTTCCCACTGAGGACAGTGGGAACTCTGGGAGGACTTGGACCCCAGGGGTGACCCGATCATCCTACAGTTTATTTTTTTAAATATGTTTTATTGAGAGGAAGGGAGAAGGAATAGAAAGTTAGAAACATGGATGAGAGATAGAGACATCAATCAGCTGCCTCCTGCACACCTCCTACTGGGGATGTGCCCACAACCAAGGTACATGTCCCGACCAGAATCGAACCTGGGACCTTTCAGTTCGCAGGCCGACGTTCTATCCACTGAGTCAAACCGGTTAGGGCTCATCCTACAGTTTAATAGGATCTTTTTAGCCGCTGTGTAGGGAATAGATGGCCGGAGCAAGAATAGAGGCAAAGAGACCAGTTAGGAGGCTCCTACATAATCCAGGGGAAGAGGATGATGGTGCAGACGGTGGGAATTCATCAGAGTTCATATGCATTGTTAAGGCAGAATTGGCAGAATTTGCTGACAGAGTGATGTGCGAGAGGAATCCGAAATGACTCCAGTTGCCATCAATTAAGATGGAGAGAGCTGAGGGTAAGGCAGATGGCGCAGGTGGGGGTGGGGAGGAAAGGATGGGTGGAGAGAGAGTTCTAGTTAGGTCACCCCATGGGGGCATTCCCCTGAAATAGGAGGGAGACACTGGGCAGCCACAATCCCCAGAAAACGTCCACCCTTGGTGACCTTTGTCAGAGCCATTTCAGCAGGGGGTGTGGGAGCCAGAGAGTGAGCATGAATCAAGTCCTGGGGGCTCCTGGTTCCCAAACCAGAGCAGGGACAGGAGACAGAGAGACCCAGAGCCAAGGCCAAGAGGGTGGCTTTTAGGACGGAGGTGGCTGAGCCCATTGGGAGGCTGAGGGGAAAGAGGCAGGTGAGGGAGAGATTGCCCATCAGGATGGAGAAACTCCACCAGGGGGAGGAGAAATGGGTCCCAGCTGAGGTTTGGTCTAGAAAGCTCAAGGCCAACAGAAGGAAGCCCTCTAGACACAGTCTGACAGACGAGGTGGTGGCTCTGACATTGGGTCAGCAGGAGTCAAGCATGACCCCAGAATGTGGAATCCCAACTCCCGCCATCAGCCTGCAGACCTTCCCTGTGAACGTCCGGTCCAGGTCTCCTCATTTTCCTGCCGTTCCAATCCCCAGGCCCCACACTGCCCCACCATGACCAAGGTCTACGCTCCCCAGAATCCAATGCTCTGAGCATAGCTCTGAGTTCAGATCCACTTGGCTGCTTTCCCCACTTCTGCCACGGGACACTGGTCACTGGCTGTCCCAGCACTGCCCAGGCTTCTGATCCCAGCAGCTCCGAGTGGCTCCTTCTCCTCTCTCCACCTGGGTCCCCAGCGCAGCAATGGCTCTGCTTCCTGTTTCAGAAGGTACAGCGCTGAGTGAGAGAAGCCAAACACAGAAGAAGACATATGGTAAGATCCCACCTTTACGACACCCTAGAATCAGCAAAATGAGTCTGTTGTAATCTGCAGGATGGAAATTGGGTCAGGGTATTTGGGGCTAAGGCAATGCAGTGAGATAGGGAGGAACTTTTTGGGGAGATGGAAACATATTTATTGGGATGGCGGTTACATGACTGTATATACTTATTAAAAGTTATCACTTACACACTTAAAATATGTGCATTTTAGCCGAAACCAATTTGGCTCAGTGGATGGAGTGTCGGCCTGCGGACTGGAGGGTCCAGGGTTTGATTCCAGCCAAGGGCATGTACCTTGGTTTCGGGCACAACCCTAGTTGGGGGGGAGGGTGCAGGAGGCGGCTAATCAATGTTTCTCTCTCATTGATGTTTCTGACTCTCTATCCCTTTCTTTTCCTCTCTGTAAAAAAAAAAAATCAATAAAAAAAATATTTTTAAATGTGTGCATTTTATTACATGCAGATAATACTATTTAAGAATTTATTTCAAAACAGAGTGATAGATGTTAGTTGATTGCAGTAATCATTTCACAATGTATACCTATATCAAATCATTATGTTGTACACCTTACACTAATGCAATGCTATATGTCAATTATGGGTCAATCAAACTGGAAAAATGGAGAGAGAATTAGCCCAGGCTGGTGTGGCCTGGTTGGTCGGAGCGTTGTCCTGTGCACTGGGGTTTGATTCCAGGTCAGGGTAGCTGCTCGGGGTTGTGGGTTCAATCCCGATTGGGGTGGTACAGGAGGCAGCTGATCGGTGTTTCTCTCCCTTCCTCTCTCTGGAGTCAATGAAAAAAAAAGGGGGGAAGGGGGTCAAGAGAGAACTAAAACAAATGTTAAGACAGAAAATACATGTTATTTCCCTGGTCATGTGGCTCCGGCGGTCAGTTGATGGAGCCTCGTCTCCTGCACAGAGAGGTCGCTGGTTTGATTCCCTGACTCCATGGCCCGGTTGTGGGCTCAATCCCCAGCAGGGGGCAGCCGAGTGATGATTCTCTCTCATCACTGATGTTTCTAGCTCTCTCTCCCTCTCTCTTCCTCTGAAATCAATAATTTTTTTTTTATTTTAAATAAATACACATGCTGTCAGGTAGAGAAACACATCCATCCTTCACTTCTTCCATCCTCTCTGGGGGAAGCAAAACGGCCCCCGCTAGTCCACCCAAGCCCTTGTGCTGGAGACTGTCCCCCAAAACCGGGGCCATCCCTCACAGACCTTGTATCCCCCTCCGCCGTCCTGTCTCCCTCTGGCTTACCACCCAGCCCCTAGGAAGGTTGTCAAAACCCACCTGGTCTTCCTCTCCTCCAGCCGCAGTCCACACCACCTCCCTCTGCCATGCAGGACCAGTCACCGCTCTCTGAGACCCTGCCCTGTGGGCTCACCCTCCCTCCTCCCTCTTTCCTCCCTGGCTTCCATGACACCCCTTTCTGGGGTTCCAGCTCCGGGCACTCCTTCTCAGGCCCCTTCCCGGGCTCCCCTCCCCCTGCCCCCTGATCCATGCAGGTGTTGCCTGGGCCCGGCCTTCTGCTCGCCGCACCTGCAGGCCTCTCAGCGTGCTCTCACTGGAGCCAAGGCCTCAGGCACCACCTATTGCTGACAATGCGCAGCGTACCGAGGAAATGGCAGGAGAGGCAGACAGAATGCTACATGTGCTTCGAAAGCCCTATCCATCCCTCTCTGGGACAGTCCACTGCGCCTCCACCCCAAGTGCCTTCGGGGCTGTGACCGCTTTGATGCATTCTGCATCACCATCGCCTGGCCCGTTATCTGGCACGTAGCAGAGATCAACGAACAGCGGTGGCGTAAATAAGTGACAGTGAATTCGCAGAGGTGTCACACGGGGACGGGGCTGGGGAGAAAGAGGGAGTGAGTTCTCAATTAGCCTCAGACCAGCCCCCTTCATTCAGATGGACCCTGTGGCTAACGACAAGGTTCAGATCCTGCCTCTTCCCCTACTGGCCATGTTCTCTGAGCTTCTTTTCTTTCCTATATGATGGGAACAAGCCCTCGTTGGTGTGGTTCAGTGGATAGAATGGTCCGAGGTTCAATTCCGGTCAAGGGCACATGCCAGGGTTGTGAGCTGAATCCCCAGCAGAGGGTGGGCAGGAGGCAGCCAATCAATGATTCTCTCTCATCATTGATGTTTCTGTCTTTCTCTCTCTTTCCCTTCCTCTATATTAAAAATATATGTAACGGGCCGAAACCTGTTTGGCTCAGTGGATAGGGTCCCGGGTTCGATTCCGGTCAAGGGCGTGTACCTTGGTTGTGGGCACATCCCCAGTAGGGGATGTGCAAGAGGCAGTTGATTGATGTTTCTCATCGATGTTTCTAACTCTCTATCCCTCTCTCTTCCTCTCTGTAAAAAAAAAAAAAAAAAAAAAAAAAAAAAAAAAAGCAATATATATATATATATATATATATATATATATATTTAAATACATGTAACGGGAACAAGAACAGAACCCACCTCAGTGTTGCTGCAGGGAGCATGCTGGATGCTCAGCACCGTGCCTGGCATACAGGTTCTCATAAAAAGCGAGCTGTTACCCTCGCTGTTGTCATCCTCATCAGCCCCATCCCGTGGCCATCCTTGCCTGCTGCTCCTCCCCTCTCCCTGGCACTGTTCCCTGCTGTTTCCTCCCTTCTCCTCTCCTTGTCCCAGTGCGGCCCTGCCCCCCACTCCAGTGCCTGGAACTTTCCAAGCTGAGGCCACCAGGGACCTCCGCCTGGCAGAACCCTTTCCTCCCTCGGCCTCTCAATAGCATGTGACTCTGGCATTGCTTCCTCCTTTTTAAAAAGACGTGTTTTTATTGACTTCAGAGAGAGGAAGGGAGAAGGAAACAAACTCCTTGGCAAAATAGCCACGTTCCCCTTTTGCCTTATAGTCACCCTCTAACCACCCCCTCCTGCCCTCCCACTACACTGTGTCCGGCGGACACAATGCTCAGACCTCTCGGAAGGCTTCTCCCAGTCTCATTTTCCTCCGTCACAGAAACAGGTGAGATGCAACACAGCGTGACAGCAGTGGAAGTTCTGAGCTACAAGTTCTAAGGCTCCTGCCGCAGGTGTAAGGAGTTTGACCCCCGCTCACCTCTGCACTCATGAAGTGAAGCTTATGATACGCCTTTCTTCTTATTTATTTTTTTAATATATTCTTATTGATTTTAGAGAGGAAGGGAGAGGGATAGAGAGATAGAAACATCAATGATGAAAGAGAATCATTGATCGGCTGCCTCCTGCACGCCCCCTACTGGGTATCAAGCCCATAGCCCGGGCATGTGCCCTTGGCCAGAATCGAACCTGGGACCCTTTAGCCCACAAGCTGACGCTGTATCCAGAGAGCCAAACCGGCTAGGGCCCCTTCTTATTTAACTTCAATACACACTTTGCTGTTACCTACCTCTATTTCTTAGTTGATTGATTTGGGAGAGAGGGAGGGAGAGAAACATTGATTTGTTGTCTCACTCATTTTTGCATTTATTGGTTGACTCTTGCATGTGCCCTGACTGGGGATTGAACTCGCAACCTTGGCACACCGTGAGGATGCTCTAACCAACTGAGCACCTGGTCAGGGACCTCCCTGTTTCTTTGAGCATGCTGTCCCCCTCTCCCCCCCCCCTACACAAACACACCCCAAGAATGCTCTCCTGCTCCTCATTTGCCTGCAGCCCCTCCTTCACCTACTTGGTCCCAGCTCAGGCCTTCCCTGGCTCCATAAACAGTTACTTCCTTCTTGCCGGTGTCAGCATCGTTCTTAGAACTATCACCCTGAATTGAAGTTATTTCTCTACATGCCTGTCACTCCCACTGTCCCAGGTGCGTTTTATGTATCTCCGATGGCCCGTTGATGATGACTCAATGAAGTGTTTGCGGGAAGATTAAATAAGACAACTTTTTTAAACAGATGTTTTTATTGGTTTTAGAGAGAGATGAAGGGAGAGGAAGAGAGAGAGAAACATCCATAATGACAGAGAATCATTGATCGGCTGCCCCCTGCATGACCCCTATTGGGAACTGAGCCTGCAACCCCAGCATGTGCCCTGACCAGGAACTGAATTAGTGGGTTCATGGGTCAACATTCAACCATTGAGCCACACAGGCTGGGCAAATAATGCAACTTTTTCAATGTAAAAGGTTAGACTTCAAGAGGAACTGGTGGGAAAGAGGAACACAGCAGAGCAGATTTGCTCTCCCTCTGTCACCCGTCAGCGTGGACACTTCCCCAAGAGCAGAGTCATCAACCACAGACTGTGAACTCCGAGGGAATTTCACGATCCAGAGAGGGCAGCTGCTTTGCCTAAGGTCACACAGCTGGCTGGGGACGGGGCTGGAACTAGATTCCGGGTAGCTGTGGGAAAAGTCTGAGTAGGTGGCTTCCTCATACCACGAACCTCTTCCCTTTCTGTCCATCTTAACCCCTAATGGGCTCACTCACAACTCTTTTTTTTTAATTATTATTATTTTATTGATTTTTCACAGAGAGGAAAGGAAAGGGATAGAGAGTTAGAAACATCAATCAGCTGCCTCTTGCACACCTCCTACTGGGGATGTGCCCACAACCCAGGTACATGCCCTTGACCGGAATCGAACCTGGGACCCTTCAGTCCACAGGCTGATGCTCTATCCACTGAGCCAAACCGGTTTCGGCTCACTCACAACTCTTAAGCACTTGCTGGGACTTTGGCTGGCTAGAGTTGCCAAAGCCCTGTAGATTGGAGGAAGGGATCCAGTTATCCCCATTTTACAGATTGACAAACCAAGGCAGCAAAGACTGTGTGTCACAATTCAAGCTAACAGCAGAGGCAGGATTTGACAGTAAGCATTGTATTCTTCCTGAAAGAGAGAGAGAGAAAAAAATCCCACCCTGCAGAGTCACTATTTACAATAATCTTGAGGACTGGCCCCGATGCCTGGGGAACCCCCTCACTCCCACCAGTTCCTCTTTGCTATCCACCCAGCTTGCACAGGAAAGAACCAGCACACCCACCCTCACACCCCAATGAGGCCAGGAGAGACCACCTCGGAGTCATAACCTTTGACGGGGAAATCACCCTCACCCTTCCCTGTGCCGCACTTAACAGCGTCATTGCCCACTGGTGTATCACCGTCCGCATTCTGAGATGGGGAAACCGAGGGTCAGAGATGAGACATGAGTGCTCTAGCCCGTTTGGCTCAGTGGACAGAGCGCTGGCCTGCGGACCGAAGGACCCCGGTTTTGATTCTGGTCAAGGGCATATGCCGGGGGTTGCGGGCTCGATCCCCAGTGGAAGGTGGGCAGGAGGCAGCCAATCAATGATTCTCTTTCATCACTGATGTTTCTTTCTCTGCCCCTTCCCCTCTGAAACCAATTTTTAAAAGAAATTTTTTTTTTAAAGAGGACATTCGTAACCCATGGTCAAAGCCAGTAGGTAGCGAGGATGGGTCTCGAACCCAGGTCCATCTGGCCCTAGCGCCCCCTCTTTCTTTCCATCAGGCCACGCCAGGCTCTCCTACACGGTCAGGTGCACCGCCTGGAGCCTCTTACTGGCTGGACTGCTTCGGGAAAGTAACTTAACCTCTCTGGACACCCCCCAAGGTCAGCAGCTCTGCTTTCGGGGAAGAAGGGGGAAGAAATCCGTATGCAAAAGAGACGCCAACGAAACGCCGGTCCGCGGGCGCCCGCGCCGTCCTTTCCCGGAGCTCGGGGCTTTCTAAGGAGAGGGCGTGTCCCGGCCCGGCACCGGCGCCGCAGCCCCCGGCCCGCCTGGCAGAAGCGAAACCGCGGCGCCCGCCAGCCTCCCCCGCCCGCTTCTGGGAACCGGCGGGCCCGACTTCGTGGAAACGCGCGCCGCGCGGCAGCCGACCGGAGCCCCAGGACCCCCGGACCTCAGCCCGCGTCCCGGGCCGGCGGCGGCGGGGACGGCGCGGGCGGGCCCGAGAAGCAGCGTGACGCGCGCTTCCGCCCCGCTCGGCTCCGGCGGCGGCCGCGGCGGCCCCACAATCCCCTTCTGGCTCCGGGGACGGGCGGGGCGGGGCGGGGCGGGCGGAGCGGGCGGAAACAATTTTCTGTTTGGTCCTCTCGGCCCCAGGCCCTGGGCCGCGGGTCGGGCGGGGATGCGGGAGGCGGGAGAGGGAGGAGGGATGGGGAACGCGCTGTCCCGGCCAGCTTAGAGGGAGGACACTCAGAGGGGCGAGCAGGATTGCAAGCCTACTGTGTGCTTTACGTTAGGATTTTGTTCAATCTTCCCCACCGCTCCTGCCAGGAGCAGCTAACCCCTGCGTGTAAAGGGACAAGCTGAGCTCTGAGAAGTGAAGTCACTGGCCCCAAACCGCGCACCCAGGACCAGCGTGACACCTTACAGCAGCACCCAGTTACACCAGAGAGAGCCCGAGGGATCGGGACCAGTTGTTGGCTGGGTCCTGCTCTTCTTAAAAAAAAAAAAAAAAAAAAAAAAAATGTGGCTAGGCACATAGTAAGTGCTCCGAAAAAGACTGGAAGCTGAAGGACGAGTTTGACAGCTCAGCCCCGGGTGGACTCGCCGCGAATCCAGGGTCCCCGGACTCCCCCAGAGTCTGGGATCCAGACCCCCGAAGGGAGCTTTCGCGATAGACGGGCGGCCAGCGGCCAACGGAACGTCCGATTCCGACATGGGCGTTCGGCGGACAGGTGGTGGCGGAGCCCCGGCCCTGGCGGAGGGCGGACCGGGTTCAAACCCCCGCGCTGCCTCCGTTAGGCGGTGGGACTTCGGGCACGTCATGTCACCCGCGGGGACCCGCTCCTCCACCTGTAAAACGGGGGTGTTCATGCCCACCCCAAAGGGTCGTGGAAAGGAGCGAACGAAACAGTGCTCCCCAATACATTCACGAAACGCGCCAGTGTCGTCGCGCGTTCACCCCCCAGGTTCCCGGCGGCGCCTGTGCCCCCGGTGTGGACCCGGGACAGAGGCTCCTCGGTCCGTCTCCGCCTCCAGGCCGCCCACTCGCGGCCGCCGGGGACCGACGGGCCTTCGGGTGACCCTCATCCCGCGAAACCCCGCAGCGGCGGCCACCTCCACCGGCCGCGGTCGGTCCCGAAAGCAAACATTCAAACATCCGGACACTGGCGAACGGCGAGGGCTGACATGGTTGCGGTTCATCTCCTCTGAGGTTCTGTTCTTGTCGGTCAAGGTCGTTTCCTGGGACTTCCCGTCGGGGTCTGGTTTGACTTTTCGTCCGAGCGAAGTTCACGAAGCAGACCAAGATGCCCGCGCGTGGCGGTCCGAGCAGGGATCCCCAAACTGCAGACCCGCACCCTCCCCCCCCATTCCCGACGATCCCCTGGCCGCCGGCCCCCTCCCCCCACCCGGCCCGTTAGACGGAGCCTCTTCGTCCGGGCAGCCCTCCGGCATTCCCTGGAGGAGGAAGGGAAGGCGGCGGCCAGCAGCCCAGAACTCGGCGTCCCCAGCCTCCCCAAAGCCTAGCTTTGCCGGGATTAAGGGAGTAAATCCCTGACGCCGCAGACCAGGTCAAGGACAAGTTCTCCCCCGCCCCGCACCCGCCTCCAGCTGGGGCCGGGATCACCCCTCCCTCTCCCGGATGAAAGGTACTAAACAGACGCGGCGGGAGGGGAGGCGGCGGCCCGGCCCCTTGATGTTCCGGTTGAACAGGTGCCGCTGAAAAGGGGGCGGGCCCGGCGGAAGAGCCGGCTGGGGGGCCGTGTATGGAGGGGGGGCCTCCTCCAGCCTCCATCCCCGCGGGTCTGCCCCTCCGCCCGCCGGCTGCCCATCCCCCGCAGGAAGCGCTCCCGGCCCAGAGGGCTTTGAAGTGTGGCCGATGCCCCCCAGAGCCGCCTCCTCTCCGCCCAGAGAGGGTGTGACCTTTGGTCTCTGCGGGCGTCTGCACCCCTTTGGAAAGTTGGGCTGGAGCGGGGTAGGGGGGGCGGGGGGGCGGGGGGGGGCAGATTTCGTCCTCTTTTGCCCCCACACGGGTCTTGGGGAGGAAGCCTTCGAGCTGATACCCCCCTCTTCTTCCCAGATCCAACGTCAGGGGCTTTCATTCCTTGGGTGTGAGTTTGTTGTGTGTGTGTGTGTGTGTGTGTGTGTGTGCCTAAAGGTCAAGGGTAGCGGGTGTGTGACCACTTCCGTAGGCGTGGGGCTCTAACGTGCGTGGGTCCCTAAGCGCCTGCGGGGCTGGCCCTGGGCTGGGCTCTCCCGGGAGGGGCCGGCCTCCGCCTGGGAGGGGCGGGCGGCGCGGCGGGAGGAGGCTGGGGGTGAGGCTGGGTGTCTGGGTGCCTCGGGGCGTCTGTTGGGGTGACGAGCCCCGGTGCGTGCGTGTCTGAGCGCCGGACCGGAAGCTCCCCGAGGGCAGGAATACCTGTTTTATGGCCCGCGCTTCCCAGCGGCTGCACATCGTAAGCATTCAATAAATGCCTGTGACATGAACCCATGTCTGCGCGTTTCTCTGAACGTCTACCCTGCAGAATGGCCTCTGCGGGGAGAGCCCCCGATCCGGAGGGGCGAGCCACGCAGGTCGCCCCCGCTCCTCCGAGCGCCCCTTCCCCTGCCCTCCACCCCAGTGTCCTTGGGCGTGAAGAGCGGCCGCAGAGGCCAGCAGCCGGGCGGGGGGCCAGGGGGGGGGGGGTCTGGAGAGTCGGACCCTGAACCGAGCCCGAGAGACACAGGGCAGAGGGATGAGGGCTCGGGGGCGCCGAGGGAGAACTACGGGCAGGACCAGAAAGGGGGGGGCCGAGCGCGGAGCCAGCGAGCGAAAAGCTCCCTACCCAGCCGGGCTTTGTTCCCTGAACCTAAGACTTTACCCGGCGGCGGCGGCGGGCGGCGGGCGGGCCGGGAGCGAGCGGGCGGCGGCGCGCGGCCATGGCTGCCGCGGCCGGGCAGGGGGGCCGGGGGGGCGGCGCGTGAGCGGGCGGCGCGGGGCGGGCGGGCGGCGCGATGAGCCTCTCGGCGCCTCCCCCGCGGGGCCCGGGCTGCGCGGCGGCCGGGCGGCCCTGGTAGCCGGGCGCGCGGCGCGGAGGGGGGCGAGCCGGCGCGCGACTCTCATTGTTGGGGGGCGGGGGGGGGCCCGTCGGGGCATGAGGGCGAGAGCACGGCGGGGGGGGCGGCCAGACCGAGCGAGCGAGGAGGAGGAGGAGGAGGACGCCGAGGAGGAGGAAGGAGGAGGAGGCAAAGAAAAGAAGCGGCGGCGGCGGCGGCGGAGGAGGAGGAGGGAGCGAGGAGGCGCGCGGCCCCCCGCTCCCTCCCTCCCCCCCTGACCCCCGACCCCCGCCGGCCGGCCCCCCGCCCCAGCCCCGGAGGGAGCTCATGGGAGCATGAAGGAGATGGTAGGAGGCTGCTGCGTATGTTCGGACGAGAGGGGCTGGGCCGAGAACCCGCTGGTCTACTGTGATGGGCACGCGTGCAGCGTGGCTGTCCACCAAGGTACCGGGCGGCCCGCGGGGGGCGGCGGGACCCCGGGGCGGCGCGCGCGGGGCGCCCTCGGCCGCGCCCTCCGGGGACCTCCCGGGGCTCGGGCGCCCCTCCCCCACGCCACCTGGGAGGGGAGGGAGGCGCCGGGGGGCTGCCCCCGCCCTGGCCTGGAGGGCCGGGTCAGGCATTGTTTTCCAGCCTATTGTTCCCGCCCCGCGCCCCCCGCCCCAAGTTGAGGGAGTTTGGAGACGGCCGGGGGCGGGGAGCGCGCTCCGGGCGCCCGGAACCGCCGGTGTCCGGGCCGCCGCGGGAATGTTTACCTCCGAGGTGTCCCCTCCTGCCTGCCGGGTTATTTTGGTCCCGGCTCCCTCCCGGAGGGAGAGGTCAAGGGGGAGTCACCCCCCTCCCTCCCGCTTCCGGATGCGGGGAGGAGCGCGCTGGGGAGGGAGGAGAAGGGTCCCCGGGGAGAGGGGACTCCTGGAACCCTCCTGGGAGGAGCTCCGGGAGGGAGAGAGGCTGTGCCAGGGGCCGGAGCCGGGCGAGGAGAGGGAGGTTCGGAGTTTCCCCCAGCAGCACATGGCTCGGGAGTTAACTCCTTGAGGAATCTCGCCGAGGGCGCAGGCTGGCATCTCCCGCCGGCCTGGCACGGCGGCGCCCCCCTCCCTCCCGGGACAGCCCTTAAGGCTGCCGCCGCCGGCTCTTCCCGCCACTCTCCCACAGGCTACCTGCACCGCACCGCCCTCGGCCTCGGCTTCTGACCTTCCCTGTTACATAGTTCGAGGCAGTAGAGGAGGTCCCTGGACCCCCAACTTTTCGCCTCTCCTTTTACTGGCCCTTTAAGACACCCCCCCTCCCCCCAATAACAACACAAACGTGTTCGCCTATGGTACTGTTGTCCCTCCAGTTTTCTCTATTCTGGATGATCTCTTGGCGGAAATGGGGAAACAGGTCCAGAGAGGAGGGTCTTCTAAGACTAGAGTTTAAGGTCAAGGACTCAGACTTCCTGCCCCTACGCGGAGTAGCTTGGTTCTGTGGTTGAAGGCTGTCCTGTGCGCGGTTGGGCATTCTTTGTGGTCCTGCTGGCTAGTCAGTGACCCCCAGACAGAGGAGCAGCCCCCCCCCACTGGAACTGGCTGTAGTCCTTTAGTCACCCCTTCCCCGCCCCCTTACTCTGGGAAAAGCCACTGCTGACACATTTGCTCCATGACTCTCCCCCCCGCCCCCCAGCTTGCTATGGCATCGTCCAGGTGCCCACAGGACCCTGGTTCTGCCGGAAATGTGAATCTCAGGAGCGAGCAGCCAGGGTGGTGAGTTTGGGAGTCCCCTGCCCCCCTTCGCCCTACACCTGAACGTCTCCCCCATGAGAGGGGGTGGGACTGTCACACCGGACTTCCTGTTTCCTGCACACCTATCGCCTACCCCATCTCGCCCTCAGCTCATTACTCACTCTGCCCCAGCTCAGGCAAGAAGGGGCCTTTTATTTTTGTCTGCTTGCTTGTTTGAACTTTTTTGTTATGGAAAGTTTTCAGCCTGTACCAACGTGGAGGGACTAGTCTAAGGAACCGTATGTTCCCGTCACCCACCTTCCAACAGTTCCCGGCTCGCCGCCAATCCTGTTTCCTCTAGACCCCAACTCCCTCCCCCATAGACAGGGTACCATTTCCTCCCGGGGCCCCCAGCGCCTGGAGGCAGGTCCCCACCCCTTCTGGAAAGGCCCTCCTCCATCCCTGTGCCTCCTTCCCTTGGCAGAGGTGTGAGCTGTGCCCACACAAAGACGGGGCATTGAAGAGGACTGACAATGGAGGTGAGGGGAGCCCTGAGCTCCAGGGCTCGTCTGCTGAGGTCAGCAAGGCCCCCTGAGCAAGGGTCTGGGAAGGCAGGGGTGTGTGTGTGTGTGTGTATGGGGTGCCCGATTTCCCTTTCCTGGCCGGCACTGGGATCCAATGGGAAGGCCACAGAGGCGGGTTGCCTGCAGGGTGGGGCTGTGAGGGGTCCCGGTCTAGGACCTGCCTGAGGCCTGCCCCACGCCGCCCCAGGCTGGGCCCACGTGGTGTGTGCCCTCTACATCCCCGAGGTGCAGTTCGCCAACGTGCTCACCATGGAGCCCATCGTGCTGCAGTACGTGCCTCATGATCGCTTCAACAAGGTCAGTGGCCCCCGCCCTGCCCTCCCGCCGGCCCCCTCCCTGGTGGGGTCCCTCCGCCTCTCTCCATCCAGTGAAATCCGATTCTGTCCCACAGACACTTTCAGGAAACTCGGGAAGTGAGTAGGCACCTTTCCCTGACAGACAGGCTCGTTCTCTGGAATTCAAGCGCTGTCAGAGGGTAGCCCTTAGCCAGCAGCCTCTGAGTGCTGACCGCGTGCCAAACCCGGGGCAGGGTACCCCGAGGCGCACAGTGGTCAGTACTGATCAAAACAGAGGTGCCCCCGATCCCGGAAAACTCACACCCGTGTGCGGGAAGACCGTAAATATCAACAAACAGGCAAATAACATAAATGCCGTTTGCGATAAGCGCTGTGAAGAAAGCAAGGCACTGAAATAAAGAATACTGCGGGGAGAGGAGGCTTTGTTTAACGTGGTGACGGCAAGAGACAGGCTAAGGCCAGGGCGATGGGAGTCAGCCTTGCGGGCTCCAGGTTCAAGCGGGAGGTGAGAATAAGCCCCTCCAGTGAGCAAGGCAGACGCAGTCCCCGAGCACTGTGCTCCCCACCAAAGAAGCCAGCAGCCACGTGGCTATGCAATTTCAAACCAAGTCCTATTTAAAGTTCAGGTCCTCGGCCACACTGCAGGTGCCCATGGGGGTCACGGCTACTGTACTGGGCAGTGCAGCATACAACCTGTCCGTCCTCACAGAAGGTGGCACTAGCCTGGATAACGGGGGAAGGCTGGGATGGAGGTGGGGGGTCCCTGAGGTGGGAGGGAGGAGGGGACGAGAGCGCTGTGTCCTGCAGACCTGCTACATCTGCGAGGAGCAGGGCCGCGAGAGCAAGGCCGCCTCGGGAGCCTGCATGACCTGCAACCGCCACGGCTGTCGGCAAGCTTTCCACGTCACCTGGTGAGACCCCCCCCCCCCGCCTCCCGCCTCCCACTCCGGGCCTCTCCGGGGTCCCCGGCCAGCGGTAGCGACCCGCTCCAAGGTTTGCCATGGATGGCCACCCAGTGGGCTGATCCTGACAGACAGCAGTGCTTCCCTGGGATGGCCTTGGCTCTGCCCCCGGGGGGGGGTCCAGGAGGGGAGAAGGGCAGAGGCTGGGCTGGTGCGTGTGGCCACACCCTTCTCAGGCTGACCTCTCTTGGTTAGCGCCCAAATGGCAGGCCTGCTGTGCGAGGAAGAGGTGCTGGAGGTTGACAATGTCAAGTACTGCGGCTACTGCAAATACCACTTCAGCAAGATGGTGAGTCCCGTCCGCCAGGGCACGGATGGGTCCGTCAGCCACGGTTTGGAGGGCCGTGGGCTCTGATGACGGAGACGGAAGGAACCCGTCCCTGCCCTTGAGGCACTCTTCAGCGAATGGAGAGTCAACGGAAGCAGAGCCTGGAGGTGTGGATCAGAGTTAAACCCTTCAGCCCGCCCAGAAGCCAGAGCGCCTGTCAGTCTGGGAGGGTCCCAAGGAGAGACAGCACAGAAGCTGGTGGAGGCGGGAACCAGAGCCGACATGTGGGGTGGGGCTTACTGTGCCCCGGCCTCTGTACTAAGTTCTCCGCATGTACTATTTTGTACGATCCTTCCAACGACCCTAAGGACTAGATGTCCTGCATCTTCCCATTTTACAGATGAGTAAACTAAGACCCACTGAGGTTCTGTAACTTATCTTGCAGCATGGATGGGGTTCAGACAGTCCGATTTTGAAAGCCCCTCAGGAGGAAAGGAACCCCAGGCAGTGGGACTGGCATGGGCCACGTCCTGAGAGGAGAAAGAATTTTCTGAGCAGCAGAGCAGGGTGTTGGGTGGGGTTAAAGCAGATGAGGCAAAAAAAAGAAAAGAAAAGAAAAGCTCAGGCAGGGCCAGAGCTGGGCTTCCCTCCGCCCCAGGCTGCAGGGAGCCCCGGCGAGGCTGGGGAAGGGGTGCTGTCTCATGTTTGTTGGAAAGACCTGCGGGCTCCAGCGGCTGTGTGTGTCCCGGAGAGAGGGCTGTGGCCAGACTAGGATTTCGGCTTGGACCTCACCCCGGGGCCACAGGCTTGTGAGGCTGCTTGTACGCGGGAGGGTAACATGATCGGATTTGTTTTTTAGGGAAGATTACCCTGGCAGGCCCCGGGGAAGCCGGATCCAAAGGGGAAGGAGACAGCTGCGCAGGGCGGGGGATGGAGGGATGCGGCTGAGCTGAGAACCCTTCTGGGTGGACTTGCCCGTGTGTGGGAGCCGCGGAGGAGGCGTGGAGGGTGGCAGATAAGATCCCGGCGCTGAGCGCCCGGGGATGTTAGGGACAGGCTGGTGTGGGGTTAGCATCTGCCCTGGTCCACCCCAGGCAGCCCCTGTTGGTGCCTATGGCTCTGGTGGAATCATTAATAGTTCCCTCTTTCAATGTCAGCCGTGTCCTGGTTTGGTTCATAAGTTACATGGTTACCTTGGTTCCAGGGTTTGAAGATGGCTTAGGAGGAGGGAGGGAGGGAGGTTTACAGGCGGTGCCAAGTGGGAATGGTGAGCTCGGTGGCTGTCAGACACCCTGGGCAGGGTGGGAGTGCCGGTCCCAGGTGTATAAGGCCGGGGCTGGAGCCCCCAGGTGCCTGTCAGGGTAGCGAGGGTCAGGGTGGGAAGGGAACCGTGAACGGGAGAGTCTTAGGAGCTTGGGACGGTGGTAAGATCAGTGCCCAGGGGGGCGATCGGGGCAGACGAGGTCTGAAACGAGTCCTTGGGTTTGGCGATTGGTGGGCAGTGGGTGACCTCAGGGAGCAGCTGCAGGGCAGGGAAGCCATCACCCTGGGCCTGGGGCGTCTGTTAGCAGCGAAGGAAGGAGCAGGCCCCGGCTGGGGGGAGAGGCAGCATGGGGGTCGTTTGGGCTTTTGCTGTGGATGCTGACTTCCCCTTCTCAGGGCAGCAGCTCTGGAAGGAAGGAACCACTGTGTTTGGGGAGGGGGCGGGGCTAGGAACAAGGGGGAAGGGCTGATGGCCGGGGAGAAGTGTCTGGAGGGGAGGCTGGGGTGTGGGGTGGAGAGGAGCATGGGTTCCCACAGGGGGCCCCCATACATCCTCTACCCCAGGAGCAGAGGCAGAGTAGGGCGTTGGCTCAGCTGCCTGCGGAGGGCCAGGAGGACGCTGTGGAAAGAGGCGGGTGGAGAGCCAGGACCTGGCCCCAGGCCTGCCTCCTCATGCCTTGCTGCAGCCTGGCCTCTTCTGGGCCTCAGTGGTCAGGTCTGTGCACTGGGCACACACGCTGGGGGAGCTCTAGCTTCGTTGAGCAGGGCCTCGTTGAGAACACAGGTCCTCCCAGGGCCCCCCAGGGTCACCTGACCTTCAGGAACCTTCCTCTGAGCCGATGAGCGGAGCGTGTGGCAGCTCCTCTCAATTCCCCCCCCAGAAGACGTCCCGGCACGCCGGCGGGGGAGGCGGCGGAGCGGCAGCCGCGGGAGGCGGCGGCGGCACCGGGGGAGGCGGCAGCGGCTTCATCGCCGGCCGGAGGAGCCGGTCAGCCTCCCCGTCCGCCCAGCAGGACAAGCACCCTTCCCACCACGAAAGGGCACAGAAGAAGGTGAGCGTCTCCCCCGCTCCCTGTCCTGCCCCTTCCCAAACTCAGACCTCTTTCCAGAAGCCCCCACAAGGTGCCCCCCACCAAGGAGCCTGCCCCTCCCCTCCTCTGAGGCCACCGAGAGCAGGGAGGGGGCTGCGGAAGTGACACGTGAGGGTCACAGAGGGTGAGGCGAGGGCCTGGCTTCCTTGGGCTCTCGGGTTTGTGTGGCTCTTCCAGTGTCTTCCCCATGACACTCACTGTCCTCCCCATGACACGGCAGTGTCCTCCCCATGACACGCACTGTCCTCCCCATGACACGCACTGTCCTCCCCATGACACAGCAGTGTCCTCCCCATGACACGGCACCGTCCTCCCCATGACACGGCACCGTCCTCCCCATGACACGCACCGTCCTCCCCATGACACGCACTGTCCTTCCCATGACACAGCAGTGCCCCGACAGCCCCCAGTGCATGGCCCTGCGCACATCCCCTCGGTCTAGCCTTGTGTCCGCCCAGGTTGTAAGTGTACAGGCCTGCGTCCCCTGTGCCTCCTGTCACAGTGAGCCTGGCTCCCACCCCTCCGCACAGCTCCGTGTCCCTGGCGGACACCCTGGCAGGTGCGTGCTCACGTGTGTCACCGGCGTGATAACGGGACAGGCTGTTTTTAGCAGGCAGAATGGACGAGGGGCTGTCCAGCCGAAGTCCCCCAGCCCCACCAGAGGGGGAGGTGACACCCACAAAGCCCACCCCTGAGAGGGGTCCACTGTCCACATGCACGTGTCCCACATGCCCCCAACACCAATATCCGCTCACCCGTCCTTCCCTAGAGTCGAAAGGACAAGGAACGCCTTAAACAGAAGCACAAGAAGCGGCCTGACTCACCCTCCAGCATCCTCCCCCCACCCGCAGCCCCCGCTGCTGACAAGGTACCGCTGCCCACGCCCCGGAGGGATGGCCACAGCAGCGGGAGGGAGGCTGGGTGTGCGGGGTCAGGGTGAGCCAGGGACCTGGGCACCCCACAGCTTAGGTTAATGTGCCTCTGCTCCCCACCTCCACCCCCTCTAGGCCCCAGCCCCACCCATCATGTACGAGCGGGAAGGTCGAGGTGGGTGGGGGTACCGCCCTCCCTGCTGGCTGCCAGATGTCCACCTCTGCCTCTGTCCAGACAGGGAGCCTCAGCGCTGGGCTCCCGTCTGTGGAGACATGCTCACTTCTCCAGTTCTCCAAGCTCTGGAGCCTGTTCTCCAGAGACAGGCAGAGAGGACCCCGTCTCTCTCACCCCCTCCCCTTTGCACCTCTTCTCCCTGTCAGGAAGACGCCCCAGCCTGTGAGCTAACCAAAATCCTACTCTGTGCATGCTGGAGGGACTGAAAGTGTGGCCCGTGGCAGGGCCCTGACAACACCCCGAAACCCCACCCCCTCATCCCACCATCCCAGGGGGGGCATGGTATGGCAGGCCTGTCTCCAGAAAAGGGCAACATCAGGATAAGCAAACAGCAGGCCCTTCCCCAGGCCAGGGAGCTCCTAATCCAAGCCAGAGCAGCCCTCTCCGCCCCTCCTGCCAGCCTGCCCGCCCCAGGGAAGGTGAGCGGGGCCTGGAGAAACCGCTCCTCAGTTCACGCCCTCTGCCTGCCCAGGTTGGCAGAGCTCTGGGCATCTTGTTTGCAGGAGGCTCAGGTATCAGGTTTCCAGGGGGATGTTGCTGTGGCAACTACCCCAGTAACCCTCTCCCTGCCCTGCTTTCCAGGACTCACCTGGCAAAGCTGGTCCTCTCTGCCCTGTGCCCTTACCCGGGAGCCTGCAGACAGGCAGGAGGAGAGGGCAGAGGGCCGGGAGTAGCCCCCGGGGCTGGGCATTCCCTTGGACATGCTGGAGCACTCTGCTCATCCCCTCCGCCCGCCCCAGTGTTGCTGCGGCCCCTCCCCCCGGCCCCTCTCCTCCCTTGCTCTCAGAACCACATCTGGCTCCCTTCAGAACTCCAGCTGTTGGCAAGAACAAAGGAGAGGAGACCAGGGCTCCCCCCAGGGAGGGCAGCACAGGGTGCCTCTCATTCCCCCCATCCATCCTCCCCGGGCATTTGCTGGTTTAGCAGAGGCTGACGCATACCTGGTCTCCATCCCTGGCAGTAATACGATGCTCTCACTCAGCCACCGCGCGCCAGCCTGCCTTCTAGAGCGGGGACCTGCAGGGTGTACAGGGATTCGCTTGTTTAATCCTCAGAACAGTCCAGTTTTATTAACCCCATTTAATAAATGAAGAAACTCGAGGTGCAGAGAGGTTAACTAATTTGCCTCAAAGCGCACAGCCAGGTAGTGGTGGAGTCAAGATCTGAACGCAGGCAGCCTGACTTGAAGGCCTGTACTCGCAACCAGCACAGTCAGACAGTGCAGTGTGTTACTAGCAGCCACAGCCATCACCATCCTCATGGCTGACCCTGCAGTGAGTGCCTGGCATTAGGTCCCTCAGGCCTCCAAGCAGGACACCGAAGCTCAGCGAAGGGGAGAGACCGTGCAACGTAAACATGGCAGCAAATGCAGCGCCCGCCCCCCTCCCGCCCCTGCCCCGCCGCCCTCAGAGGGGTGACGGGGGCCCCAGAAATGGGGACAGTATATTTCAGTGGCAGCTGTTGGCATGGCTGATGTGGGCACATGGTGCCCTGGAACTAAGAGGACAGCGTGGCTTATTCCGCCCCAGGAATCCAGGGTGGCTTCCTGGAAGAGTGGGCTTCCAAGCTGGATTTTGAAGGAGGAGAAGTTTTCCAAGAAGAGTAACAGGCCCTCCTGGCAGAGGGCTCGGCGCTGGGAGTACAGGCTGTCTAGGAGAGGCACGGAGGGCCAGGGACTAGGGTGTCAGCGGGTGGCTGCAGCTCGGGGAGAGCCAGGAGGGAAGGGTGGTGATTGGAGGGCCCACAGATGCGGCCAGGCCCTCACCACTTCCCAACCTAAGTCCAGCAAGTATTTCTTTTTTCTTTTCTTTTTTTAATATGTTTTGTTGATTTTTTACAGAGAGGAAAGGAGAGGGATAGAGAGTTAGAAACATCGATGAGAGAGAAGCATCAATCAGCTGCCTCTGGTACACTCCCTACTGGGGATGTGCCCACAACCAAGGTACATGCCCTTGACCGGAATCGAACCTGGGACCCTTGAGTCTGCAGGCCGACGCTCTAGCCATTGAGCCAAACCAGTTAGGGCCAGCAAGTATTTCTGAATGAATGAATAAATGAATGAATGAGAGAGTATATTAGTACAGACTCCGAGACTGTTTTCATCTCCTACCCGAGGGGAAGGACAGACAGCCTCTTGGGTTCAGAATGCTCAGCTCTCCTCGCGCCCAGCAGTTCCACAGCCGCTTCCCCATCTCCCTGGTCTAGGGACTCTTGGCACCACCTCTCCACCCGGGATCCTTCTCGAAGCTTCTGGACTCTCCCCGTGAAGCCCGGGTCCTGCGTGCTCCTGCTCCACTCCCAAGTCAGGGTGAACCCCGGCCCAGGCAGCTGGTCTCAAGCCTTCCTCTCTCCTCCCTTCTTTAGGCCTCCTCCTCAGCGTCCTCCTCCTCCCACCACGAGGCCAGCACCCAGGAGACCTCTGAGAGCAACAGGGACCCGAAGGGGAAAAAGTCTTCCAGCCATAGCCTGAGTCACAAGGGGAAGAAGCTGAGCAGCGGGAAAGGTGTGAGCAGTTTCACCTCCGTCTCCTCCTCCTCTTCCTCCTCCTCTTCTTCCTCCTCTGGGGGGCCCTTCCAGCCTGCAGGTGAGTGAGGGCAGGTGAGCCTCCTGGAGGAGCCTGGGAATGGGGCAGCCTTCGGCCCTGAGCTTTTCCAGCAAGGGCCTTTGCATATTAGTTTGCATCTTATTTTATTTTTGTGTGTGTGTTTTTTTAATCCTCACCCGAGGACATTTTTCCATTGATTTTTTTAGAGAGAGTGGAAGGGAGGGGGAGAGACAGAGAGAGAGAGAGAAACATCAATGTGAGAGAGACACATGGATCAGTTGCCTCCCACATGGACCCTCCCCACCACCACCACCACCAGCGCTGGGGATCAAGCCTGCGACTGAGGCACATGCTCGGAATCGAACCTGGACCCTTCAGTCCGTACTCTGACGCTCTGTCCCCCGACCCAAACTGGCCAGGGCTCTCATTTGCTTCTTATAATTGGTTCGGGTCAAAGATCGGGGACCCCCCACCAAATTATACTTCTCCAGACCCTTCCCTCACCCTTCCCTTTGGAGCTAGAACTCTCCTCCACTCCCCCTTTATTGTCCGTGGGGGACACAGAGATAGTGGCCGAGCTGGGACAGGACACCAGGCTTCCCCGTCCCCTGGCCAGAGCTCTCCCACCAGTGCATCCTGGGAGTGGGGGCGGGGGGGGAGCCGGGATGCAGCTGTAATTCTGTTTTCCTTCTGTGCAGTTGCGTCCCTGCAGAGCTCCCCCGACTTCTCTGCCTTCCCCAAGCTGGAGCAGCCGGAGGAGGACAAGTACTCCAAGCCCGCAGCCTCCACCCCTCCAGCTCCCCCCTCCCCCTCGGCTCCCGAGCCCCCCAAGACTGACCTCTTTGAGCAGAAGGTGGTCTTCTCCAGCTTTGGGCCCATCATGCGCTTCTCCACCACCACCTCCAGCTCAGGCCGGGCCCGGGCCCCATCCCCCGGGGACTACAAGTCTCCTCACCTCTCAGGGTCTGGGACCTCAGCAGGCACCCACAAGCGGATGCCCACCCTGAGCGCTGCCCCCGCGCCCGCCGAAGAGACCCCCCCTGAGACAGGCGTGAAGGAGAAGAAGCACAAAGCCAGCAAGAGGAGCCGTCACGGGCCGGGTCGTCCCAAGGGCGGCCGGAACGAGGAGGGTGTTGGCGCCCCCGCAGCGCCCTCCCTGCCTGGCGCCCAGCTGGCTGGCTTCACCGCCACAGCGGCCTCACCCTTCTCAGGAGGCTCCCTGGTCAGCTCCGGCCTGGGCGGTCTGGCCTCCCGCACCTTCGGGCCTTCCGCAAGCCTGCCCAGCCTGAGCCTGGAGTCCCCCCTGCTGGGGGCAGGTTAGTGACCCTTTGGGATGGTGGGCATCGGAGGGCCCAGCCGGTCTAGTGATGGAACAGAGGGGTAAGCATGTCGTTAGAAGGGAATGTGATAGACACTACACCAAAGGACAGAGGTAAAGCATGGAAGCGATAGGCACCTCCAAGACACTCCTCTGTACCCATCTTTTAAAAAAAAAATATATATATATATTTATTGATTTTTTTACAGAGAAAGGGAGAGAGATAGAGCTAGAAACATAGATAAGAGAGAGACATTGATCAGCTGCCTCCTGCACACCCTTTACCGGGCATGTGCCTGCAACCAAGGTACATGCCCTTGACCGGAATCGAACCTGGGACCTTTCAGTCTGCAGGCCGTCGCTCTATCCACTGAGCCAAACCGGTTTCGGCTCTATACCCATCTTCTGCTTGGTTGTAGCAGGAGAGATTGTGTTAGGTTGTCAGTAGGACATAAAAAGTTTCGGTTGGGATGTTAGAATAGCTGGGAATCCCCCAGGCCCGGGCAGGGCAGGGCAGGCCAGTGAGTAGGCATGTCAGGCAGATACCACCCGGGCAAAAAGTGACATCTGTGCCCAGAGGAGGGTAGGCTAGTGCCAGGAGCAGGGAACGTCTTCCTGGGGGGCGAGGTGACTGTCGCTTTCCTCCGTGTCCTGTGCCTGTAGGCATCTACACCAGTAACAAGGACCCCATCTCGCACGGTGGCAGCGGAATGCTGCGGGCGGTCTGCAGCACCCCCCTCTCTTCCAGCCTGCTGGGGCCCCCCGGGACCTCTGCCTTGCCCCGCCTCAGCCGCTCCCCGTTCACCAGCACCCTCCCCTCCTCTTCTGCTTCAATCTCCACCACTCAGGTGAGGACTTACTGCCGGGCTCTCCATCCCTGGGCAGAAGGGGGACAGGTTCCTCCATGGGAACTTGAGATACTGGGCTTGATCCCCAGAACTGCTCCCTGTCTCTGGCCCTCTCTCCCCCCCAGCACGCCTGGTCCCCTCTACCCCCACCCCATAAGCACAGTTGTGGGGTGGATCTGAGAATAACCCCCAGCTGGACTCTCCCTCCTTCCCCTCAGGTGTTTTCTCTGGCTGGCTCTACCTTCAGCCTCCCTTCTACCCACATCTTTGGAACCCCCATGGGTGTCGTTAACCCCATCCTTACCCAAGCTGAGAGCAGCCACACAGGTATGTGAGTCTCTGACCCCCGTTCCCCTTTCTTCCCGTCCCCTGTATGTCTTCCCCCCAAAAGAGGTGGGAGGGCTTTTGGCTGCCCCCTCCCTCCGGCCACTGCCCACCCTGCAGAAAAAGTTTTCACACACAACAAACCTGGGTACACTTTCAGGTTAAAACCTGCTGAGAGGTTGGGGCAGGACAGGAGAGAATTACTGCTCCAAGTCGGGAGAAAGCAGAGAGATTAATGCGTGAGCAGCTGAAGTAGGGAAATTCTGGTCTCTTGACTCTGACCCCAGTTTTCTTACCGCTCCCAGTATGGCTCCCAGCTGGCCTTATAGTGAGTCCTTGGGATCAGCGGTTACAGCGATCCCAACCAGCTGGGCAACCTGCTCTCCGGTTATATAGGAGTTAAAGGGGCGGGTCATAAGCGCCCCACCCTCTCCCTTGAGAGTCAGCCTAGCCCCAGAGAGCTGATTGGTGCAGACACACCACCTGGCCAGCCAGGGGCGGGGCCTACCACCCGCCACCAGTTCAGGTAGACCTTCTTAAAGAGACCGAATCCAGAGTTAAAGACCTGACACAGTAGGATGACACACCCCTCTCCCCCACAACCCAAATAGGAATGCTGTGTCCCCAACAAGGGCTTTGCCACCTAGTTTGTGAGTTTATGCATATAAAAATTCATACAAAACATAATAGCCACTATTAACTATGGGCTTCCTGCATGCAGCTCAGCTCTTCACATGTATTTGCCTTATTTTTAAGTCTCATAACAATCACTTCAGAGGTTAGTTGCAAGCCCGAGTTCACAGAGCAAGTATCAAAACCCAGTTTGACCCAGGGATGTCTAGATCCAAAATTCCTATAGCATTTAGCTCCCCGGAAAGAAATCGGGAGGTGAGGAAATAGCCAGGCGGAGGAAAATAGCCTGCTTAGAGAAGGGAAGAGACCAGATCCCTGGCTTTCCTTCCCAAGGGGCCCAGATTCCATGCCAGGGCTCCCAGAACTGGGGTTGGGAGGTCCTGGGAGAAGGGGTCTGCTGTAAGGTTCCAGATCCCATGCCCACTTCCCGGCGGGGACCGAGCGGCCGACTGGCATCCTTTCCCCGCTGATCCCCGCCTCCCTTCTCCTTCCAAGAGCCAGACCTGGAGGACTGCAGCTTCCGGTGTCGGGGGACCTCCCCTCAGGAGAGTCTGTCTTCCATGTGAGAGAGGGCGCGGCGGCTGGGGAGGGGCTGGGAGCGGGGCTGGAGGGACTCTCTGGGCGGAGGGGCGGGCACCAGGAGAGGGTGGGGTTCAGACGCGGATGGCTGGAACCCCTGAGGAGCGGGGGGGGGGGAGGGGAGACAGGAATGGGAGGTCAGCCTGAGCCCAGTGTGCCCTTCCGATCCCAGGTCCCCCATCAGCAGCCTCCCCGCACTCTTCGACCAGACGGCGTCCGCACCCTGCGGGGGCGGCCAGGTAGACCCAGCAGCCCCCGGGACGACCAACATGGAACAGCTGCTGGAGAAGCAGGGCGACGGCGAGGCCGGCGTCAACAGTGAGGCCTCCCGCTCAGGGCTGGGAGGCCTGCCCCAGGACCCCAGACTCGGTCCCCCCTCTCCCTGAAGTTCCCAAACGTCTCCAAGGTTCTCCCGGCCTAGACCCTACCCCGGCTCTAACTCCTGCCAACCTCAGCCTCCCCTTCAGCCCCTTCCGGGCCCTGCACCTGGCGCCGCGACCTCTGCACACTGCCTTTGGTCCCCCCGGACTCCCAGCCCATACCCTATTAGCCCCGAGTTTTCGCCCGCCCCTTGCCTCCCCATCACGTGGCCTCAGACCGAGCCCCAGGCCCCGCCGGTGGTCCTCACAGCTGGGGTCCCCCAGGCCCCGCCTCTCCGAGCTCACCTGACCCCCTTTCCAGACCTCGCCTTCTTCCCCGAGGTCCCATTCCGACCCCCCCGTCAGGCCCCGGCCCCGTCCTCCGGCCCCGCCCCCGGCCCTCGCCACGCCCCCAAGCACATCACCCCGCCCCGGTCTGGCCCCGCCCCCTCGGGAGCCCGGTCCTCTGGCCCCGCCCCCGCCCCGCCCCGCCCCCTCAGGCGCCGGTCCTCTCTCCGCAGTCGTGGAGATGCTGAAGGCGCTGCACGCGCTGCAGAAGGAAAACCAGCGGCTGCAGGAGCAGATCCTGAGCCTGACGGCCAAGAAGGAGCGGCTGCAGATTCTCAACGTGCAGCTCTCCGTGCCCTTCCCCGCCCTGCCCGCCGTCCTGCCCGCCGCCAACGGCCCTGTCCCTGGGCCCTACGGCCTGCCTCCCCCAGGTAAGGGAGCTTCCCCAGCCTGGGAGGGAGGGCCCATGCCGGGCGGCAGGAACTAGCTCCGATTCCAGGCCTGACCGCCTCCCCTGATCCGCCTCCCTCAGCCGGCAGCAGCGACTCCTTAAGCACCAGCAAGAGCCCTCCCGGGAAGAACAGCCTCGGCCTGGACAACTCGCTGTCCACGTCCTCGGAGGTGGGCCCCCGCGGGCCCCGGGGAGGGGCGGGAGAGGGAGGCGCGAGGGCCTCCTGGCCCCACCCCACCTTGCAGCCATTGGAGGTTGGACAATGGAGTGATTGGCAGAGCAATGAGTTGATGGATCCTTGCATTCCTTCATTAGATAAGTCATAATTATGAGGCTTCTACTTAATGCCAGGCAACTGGCAAAGCAATTAGTGAGCAAAATGGACGAAGTCCTGCTCCTGAAGATAGGCTAAATCCGAGAAAAACAGTCAATAATGACAAGCCGGGAGAAATGCTAAAACGGAAATAATTTGAGGGCTGTGAGGAAGAGTGGGGCTTGGGATTCTCTGAGGATAGAAGTGGGTAGGGAAGGCCTCTGTGAGTGTCTGTGACGGGTTCATTACAGTGCCTCACACGCAGAATTCCTGGGTAATTGGCAGCGGTTGGGGCAGCAGTCTCTGTTGTTGTGTTGTGGTTATTATTGAAATGAAGCAAGCTAGTTTCTTGCTCTCTCTGCCACTTGCTAACTGAGTGACTTGGGCAGTAATAATCATCAAAATAACTACTGTTAACTGCATATTTGCCCTTCGTCATGTCCTGTGCTGAGATTTTTAAAGCATCGGTGTGTGTAGTCTTCACTCTGGGATAGATACTATGTTACCCCCATGTGACGAATGAGCAAACTGAGGCAGAGACGCCACCCACCACATTGAATTGTGGACACAGGGTTTGAACTCGCGCCTGTCACCCTAGCTGTCTACAAAGTCCCTTAGTCTGTCCAAGCCTAGGCCATGGGGAGAATGAGAGTGCGGGTCAGGCGCTGAACCCCGAGTCTGGCTTCCTAGAGTCTCAGGCCAGCATTGGTGTTCAGTGTCGGACAGGACGGCGGGTGCCGGGCCCCGGGCCGCGGTCTGTGAACGTGATCTGTGAAGACACTGAGGATGCTTAGCCTCACCCCCTGGGCCTCGCTGCTTCCTCCCGGTGGCTCTGCCTGGGGGTGAGGTGGGGGTGTGGGTGCGCGCTCAGCATGTTGGTGGGTGCTGGGCTGAGGGCTTGCCCCTCTGATCCTCCCTCTCCCTCCCTTCCCAGGACCCACACTCAGGCTGCCCGAGCCGCAGCAGCTCCTCGCTGTCCTTCCACAGCACGCCCCCGCCGCTGCCCCTGCTCCAGCAGAGTCCGGCCACGCTGCCCCTGGCCCTGCCCGGAGCCCCCGCCCCACTCCCGGCCCAGCCACAGAACGGGCTGGGCCGAGCGCCGGGGGCGGCGGGGCTGGGGGCGATGCCCATGGCCGAGGGGCTGTTGGGGGGGCTGGCGGGCAGCGGGGCCCTGCCCCTCAATGGGCTCCTGGGGGGGCTGAATGGGGCTGCTGCCCCCAACCCTGCGGGCTTGAGCCAGGCCGGTGGGGCCCCCACGCTGCAGCTGCCAGGCTGTCTCAACAGGTGAGGGGAAGCTCGGCCTGGGGAAGGGGTCGGGGAGGCTGGCCATGGGAGGGGTTCCCCCCAAACACCCACAGCCCCCCAAAGGGGAAGATGTCCTCCAATTGTATGGAATCCAGCCACCTCTTGGCCCCAGGTACTCCCTAGATGTGAGTTGTGAGTGCCCTTTGGATGGCAACTCTCTAGGACCCAGCCGTCTATTTCCTGTTCCCCTACCTAGGTCTCCCTCCTGGGGAAGTTCCGCCTGACGCACCGCCCGCTGTACACACACACACACACACACACACCCCAGCTCAGCCTGCCTCTCTCCCCGAGTCGGGGGGAGTCTGGGAACTCGTGGGAGTGGGTGTGTCCCTGGCCCTTCCATTGTCTGTGCTTTGTCCCCTGCCCAGCCTCACGGAGCAGCAGAGACACCTCCTGCAGCAGCAAGAGCAGCAGCTCCAGCAGCTCCAGCAGCTCCTGGCCTCCCCCCAGCTGAGCCCGGTAACCCCTCCTTTCCTGGGGCCCGGGCAGAGGGTCTGGGAGGGCGGGCAGAGGGTCTGGAGGGTGGACAGCGCCAGGCGGGGCTGAGAGGCCCCCTGTGGGCCTGGAGCAGCCTCTAGGAGAGCAGGTCCAGAGGGTGGCAAGTCCTCAGTGACTGAGCATTTCCAGTCCCAGCCCCAGGGGTGTTCAGGGGGGAGCCTCAGAGTGTGCGTGGGGCGGCGGCTGAGCGGGTGGCACCCCTCAGCCAGAGCAGCCCCGTTTGGGTCTGCCTTGCATGTTGGGCTCCGCTAAGATTTCCTTCGGGGGAAAAGGAGGGAGCTGGAACTATATAAACAATAGTCACCTTCATATAAAGAAACATTAGAAAGAGACACAAGAACCCAACTTAACTGGTCATCTCTGAGGGCCAGGTGGGAAAGGTTAGGAGCACAATCTCCCAGGGTAAACCAGGATACACTGTTTCCGTTTTCAGAAAACTCGAAAATGCTTTGCATTCTCAAAGCAAAAATAAACGAATCTTAAATTTAAAAAAGCAGACAAAGAAGAGGAGGAGTTGAAAACTACTGACCTGGTTTAATGTTTCTCACGTTGGGGTCTCACCACCCCGAGGGGAATTGGCGGTTGTCATAGTGACTGGGGAGCTGGCTTGAGTGGAGCGAGGCCAGGGATGGCAGACACCCGGTGCTTGGCCAGTACTGTCCCACGTGACAGACACTGATAGTGCGCAACCACTTTCTTGTCCCGATGGGGAAACTGAGGCCCAGAGTGGGGAGAGGGAGACAGGAGAACCCTGACCCTCTCCTGCCTCCACTGTGATGAGATGGGGCGTGGGCCAAGCAGGGCAAGCCGGCCTTGGGAGCCACCGGCCACTGAGTGATCCGGCCTCCTTGCAGGAACACCAGACGGTGGTCTACCAGATGATCCAGCAGATCCAGCAGAAGCGGGAGCTGCAGCGGCTGCAGATGGCCGGGGGCTCCCAGCTGCCCATGGCCAGCCTGCTGGCAGGAAGCTCTGCCCCCCTGCTGTCTGCGGGCACTCCTGGCCTGCTGCCCGCGGCATCCGCCCCACCCCTGCTGCCCGCCGGAGCCCTGGTGGCTCCCTCCCTCGGCAACAACACGAGTCTCATGGCCGCAGCAGCTGCGGCCGCGGCAGCAGTAGCAGCAGCGGGCGGCCCTCCGGTCCTGACTGCGCAGACCAACCCCTTCCTCAGCCTGTCGGGGGCGGACGGCGGCGGCGGCGGCCCCAAAGGAGTGGTGAGTAAGGGGTCTGGGGCTGACCTGTCCTCCTGCTCTGGCATAGGCAGCATCAGAAGGCCCATCATCGGGTGCATCCTGAGGAGGAGGAGGAGGAAGTGACCCCTAGGTCAGCAAAGCCCCCTGCTCCAGACCCCAGGCCTCTACAGGCACCTGGGTTCCCTCCTGCAGACCCAAGAAAGAGGCCCTCTGAGCATCACTAACGGCGAAAGCACCAGTTAGGAAGCAGCATTCCCCTGGGAAGACCAATTAGAAAGGCTTTTCCTCCCGGAGTAGAAGGAGATGGTGCTCTGGGCGGGTCTTTCTGGAAATGCCCACTTTATGCCACTCCGAGAGCATAGACAGCACAGGGTGCTGGCTTTGGCTGGAGCATGCCCGCTTAGCCAGGCACCCTTGTGCAGAGCACACTCCCCTCCCGCCCCCCACACACCACGCACACGCACACTCACACGCACATGCACACACATGTTGTTGACTTGGATGTCTGCCCATCAGAGCCCACGTCAGGAACTGGAACTGGGCACCCTCCCTGCACCTTTCAAAAGCTCCCTTCACCCAAAGAGCTGTGCTCAGCTGGGTGTTAGGAGCAAATGCCTCCCCTCAAACCCCCAGCCTCCCTTCCTCTCTTTCCAGACCGCTGACAAAGGAGCCTCAGCCAACCAGGAAAAAGGCTAACTCCGTCCACACCCCCCTGACCCCCAGAGCGGAGGGGGCAGTCCCGGCTTGAGGGGGTCCTAGCCTGGAGCAGGCACCTGCGCCCCGATCCTGGAGAGCCCCAGCCCAGAGCACGCACGCGCGCACATGCTGAGACCTGGCGAGTGTGGGTGCGCCTGGTGCCGGGGACTGAGCCCGAGAGGGGAGCGCCTTCTCTCTGGCCTCTCTCCCCTCTGCAGAGACCCGCTGTGAGGGGCTCCAAGGGAGGACGGCTCCACGCTGACCTAGGAGCCAAGGCGTTGAGGTCCTCCAGGGAGCAGAGTGGGCCGTGGCATAGGTGGGGGGTTGGCTGGACCCGCCACATAAAACGGATCAGCACTTGGGTGGGGTGGGTCCCGGGCCTGCCCCTGCGCAGAACCTGCTAAGGAGGAAGGGGTGGCCCTGCTGTACCTGCAGCTTCCGCCCAGCACGGGCAGGTGGCAGGAGGGTCCCTTAGGCCGTTTCTCAGTCTTCTCCCCCTGCCCCCCACAAGGGTCACAAGCTGAGCTTGTAAAAGCCCACAGACGGGGAGGCTGAGGCAGGGGCAGGATGGCCTCTAACCGGCCCCAGCCTCCCCACCTCTGGGGGAAGCCCAGGGATGGGGGGGAGCCCAGCCCCCCGGCTGCCTGCCCCTTTTTGCACTATTGGATATTGGATTTAGGAGTGCCGAGGGTGGGGAGATGGAGCTAGCTGCGTGTGTGCGTGTGTGTGTGTGTGTGTACATGTGTGTACGTCTGTCTCCCTTGACCTGGGGCAGCCAAGGACAGGGATAGGAGCAGTTCTCAGAAGGGGGCTCCCAGCTCTTGTTTGCACCCTCACCAACTTTGGTCCCTTTCTGGGGCACGAGTGGTTAACAAAAATCAGGACAGAACTCCGATATTGGAGAGTGACAGGGGGCTGAGGGCTTTGAATCAGGGTAAATCCTGCCTTCCCTTCCCCAGACCCCTCAGAGCGCCCCTCCCTCCACCTGCTTCCCTGGCACAAGGGGAGCCCCAGGGATTGGGGGACAGAGCAGGGGGGGGGTCCACTTCCTTTGGTGAAGACCTTCCCCCCAGAATAAGCCAGCCTACTTCCTGCACCGTACCGCACCTCCACCAACCAGGGGAGACCTCGCTTACGCTGACCTAACAACTGTCCCTCCACCCACCAGCTCTTTCCCCTCGGGGTGTCGTGGGCTTAGATTCTCACCGGGCCCCACCTGCCCAGAGCCTTTGGTGGCACAGGCCTGGGAGCCGGGGCGGGGGGGGGGGGGGGGGGGCCGGGCCGGGAGAGGGCGAGGTTGAAGACTGTGTCCGTGTCAGTTGCACTGGGGTTGGAGCTAGGAGAAGGCATGTCCAGCTTTCCCTGACGCTCACGTCTTGTCAGTCTCTTTGCATGTGGGGATGTGTGTGTGTGTGTGCGTGTGCGTGTGTGTGTGTGTGTGTGTGTGTGCGTGAGATTGTTCCTGTTTGGGTTTTTGTTGTTGTTGTTTTTTTTTTTTTTTTTTTTTTAATAAAGAAAAGAAGATGTGTATATTTTTGGCAATGACAGAAACGTAGTGCAGATATATTTTTGCCTGTGCTGCTCAACTGGTCTTTTTTCTGATACTGAAAATAATATTAATATTACTGTTGATGAGACTTTGTCATATGTTAGGGAGCTGATCATGGAGGGGGTGGGTGGGAATATGTCCAAGGCAATTTCGTAGGCCCTTGGGAGGGCTTGGGGGGGTGGGGAGAGGGGCGGCCTTTGTGATGACCTCAGAAATACTCACTTTTTATTAATGCTAAATATCAGTTAGCAATGGTAGAACTCAGCATCATATTAATCTTCACCTATGAAGCTGTCTCACTCCTACCCCCAAATCACTGAAAAGAAAAGCAACTTCCCGAGATTCTTAGAGGGAGTTGTTCCCTCACACCCACACCCTCACCCAGGGCCAGTCCACTGAGAGCTGAAGTCAGCTTCTGTTCTGGACAGCGAGGGAATAAGGTCCCCCCTCCCCGTCCCCCCCTCCCCCCCAGGCTGCCGTGGGGGAGAGAGGGCCGCATGACTTAGTGCACTGGATCCACGGCCGCCTCCTCCCTCCCGGCACCCAGGGATCTGTTTCCCAGCTCCCCCCCGCGGGCACAGCAGCAGGGAGTCAGGTCAGATGTGAGGATGGGACCAGGCTGGGTGAGGATCGGTGCTGTCCCCGGACTGGGGATGGGAAGGGGCAGGAGAGAGGTGGTCCGTTCCCACCTTTTAGGAGCTTTATCCTAAGAAAGGTCTAGAGATCATCAGGATGGAGCAGGGTCCCCGTGTGGTGGGGGGAGGGGGGGTGGTTCTACTGACCTGACCTTCGCAGACCCGGTCCTTTTCCCAGGGAATTTGGATGGGGCCTGGGAAGGGGTGCAGATCTGTAGAGCGCTCTGTCTAGGGGAGGGGAAGGATGTGGTTTGCAGGGCGGAAGTGGAGTTCTGAAAATGCATGCAGGAGCTCCGTGGAGATGTGAGTGGGGTGTGCGTGCAGGGCCACTGCCGGGCCTTGGGGTCACACCGGTGCATGAGTGTCAGAACTGGAAGGGACCTGTCTGTAGGGGTCACTTGAGCCAGATCCTCACTCCAAAGGTGATCGATACCTCCGAGCCCAGGAGGGGCAGGGGCTCTGGCAGAGCCGGGACCAGCCCTCAGGACACTGGCCTCCTGGCCCTCCCACCTCCCCCTCCTCCGCACCACCTCCCCACGGCTTCCTGGCTGTCCTGGCGTGTGTGAGTGCGTGTGAGTGCGGGGCTGTGCTGGCGGGGGCGGGGGCGGGAGGGGGGTAATCTGTGTAGCACTGACTGTCTTAGCTCAGAGCTGATGGATCCTCTCGCGGACATGACACTTTAACCGCTGTTTTTGAAAAGGTCTTCCCCCTCAGGCTCACGGGCCTGCTGCTCCCTCCAGGTGCCCTCACCGTGAGGCTGATGAGAGCGCCCCCGCCCCCCATTCCTGTTCTGAGTTCCCGGGGAGTCTTCCTAGGAAGAGCCCAGACACGTGAGGGGCCGCTCTGAGGAAGGGCCATCTCCACACTCCTCTTTCCCAAGCTAGAATGCAGACAAGTTTCCCAGGCTCAGCCTCTTCCTGCCAGCTTCCAGCACCTTCCTTGGTGTGCGGTAGGCCAGAGTTAGGGGTAGGCAGCTCACTTTATCCCAGCTTACCTTCCTGGGGAGAGGAGTCTGGGGGGTTTAAGTCCCTTCCGTTGGGAAGCTGGGACCCAGCACCCCGACTCCCTACGGCCACACCCCCGGATTGCAAGCGTCTAGCTCCTGACCGCTCTGACTTGATCTACTGAGAAGCTGGGGACTGAGGGGTGCCGGCATTGCCCTTCGTTTGCTTCCTCCAGCCCAACGTGGGGCTTCAGTGGCAGGACCCCAGACCCAAACCTTGACCCCTCACCCCCCCCCCCCCGCACCCCCATTCCACCCCAGCCTGTCTCAATGTAGCAGACCCTTCCTGGGGAGCGGGAAGGCGAAGCCATGGTTTGCAAACCCAGGGCTCCTTTTGCATTCTTTCTAAAACCTTTCTATGCTCACCCCAAAGGGCAATGCCCCACCCCACCCCCAACACCCGCCACCTCCAGGCCCGGAATTGTGCATAACCCGGCTCTTGTATCTTTGTATAACGGATGTTATTTGTACGAAGGGCAGTTCGTAAACAGCACTTGTTCTTTTAATAAAAGAATGTTTTACAAAAAAAAAAAAAAAAAAAAAAACCTCCAAAGAGACCCTGCTTTGTCTGGCTTTATGGAAGGGAAAGGGAGGTGGGAGCCTTGGGGGTTGGGCAGGGTCTGTTCCAGTTCTTAAAGCGCTCGGAGTAAAGGTGCGCCAGAGGCTGCAGGGTGAGCATTCAGGGATACCTGCGGGGGGCCCCGCCCCCCAGGGTGTGATGTGGGGGCCGGGCTGCTGGAATCTAACCACCAGCTCCCGAGGCGGCCCGCCCCGCACCGGTAGAAACGCTGCCAGCCTCGGCGGAGAAAACGGCTCCCAGGGGTACCGGCGCCCCGCCCGCGGTGGTGGTGGGGGTGAGGTTGGGGTAGGGGGTGCGGTAAGGGGGTGGCCTGGGAGCGCGGCCGCCGGGAAACGAAAGGCGATGCCCCGGGTCACCCCGCAGACTCGGGGGGTCCAGAAGCCGCGGGGACAGCCGGCCCGCACCCCGGGGGCCCGGGGAGGCTGCGGCCCGGCACTGGGCTCGGCTCCCGCGGTTGGGCCGGACCGGACCGCGCGGAGCTCCCTCCGGCCCCACCCGCGCGGAACCCCGCGGCGTCTTCCGGCCGAGGCGGGGCGGGCCGGGCGGAGGGGGCGGAGGGAGCCGGGAGGTGACCCGGAGGGCGGAGCCGGCGGCGTGCGAGGCCCGGCATGGGTTCCGTGGGCGCGCTGCTGCGACCGGCGGCCTGGGTGAGCATCCCCCGCCCCCCTGCCCGCCCCCTCCCGCCCCCCAGCCCGCCGGCCCCCCGGCCCCCCGGCCCCCCGGCTCCCCCAGCCCAGCCCCCCGGCGCCTGCTGCAGGCGGGCACCTCCCGGCCTCTCCTTGCTGCCTGGTGATCCCTCCCTTACCCTCTCCCTTCGCCTCCATCCATAGCGGTCATCTCTTCCTCCCCAGATGACCCCTCCGGACGCCTTCCGCTTCCCACTGACTTTGTTTTTCCGTTTCCAAATCACTGTATGGCGATGACCACGCGCCTCGCAGAAGCTGAACCAGAGGCGTGACATCTCCTCCTGGCTGGTACGTACCCCCCGTTTCCCCTTCTCTCTCTCTGCCCAGGCCCCCCACGCCCGGAGACCCCAAAGGCAGAGGCCGGGGAAGGCAACCAGGAAGAGTCAGCCCTGCCTCTGGGCTCCAGCCTGCCACCGCCTCGCCTGCAGCCACCTCCGGGGAGGCAGGCTGGACCAGAGGGCACCGGGCAGGGCGCCAGCGATGCCCGATAAACCAAGCCCCAGGTGCCCTGGCGGCTTAGGCTGGCAGGATCCCAGCCCGCCCCTCCCAGCCCAGCCCGCGCCTCCCCAGGGTGGAGCCAGGGTTTTTCAGAGAAAGCAGCTGGGTCTCCAACCCCGAGTGCCTGCACGGCCTCGAAATCTTTCCTGCCTGGAGCTCAGGGCACCTATGGAGTTTTGGGAGGGGGGAGAATGGGGGGGGGGGTGTCCTTGCTGGGTGTCATCACGGGGGAAGCCGCCACAAGCCAGAGCCGGGGGGACACCGGCCGCCATAGGCCAGGCAGTGCTTCAGACCTGGGCTGACCCCAAGCCCCTCCTCTTCCTGCCACAGGCCAAATGGTTCCCCAGAGCCCCAGCCAAGTCTGTGGTGGCCCTGAAAGCACCTATCAAGGTGGAACTGGTGGCGGGGAAAACCTACAGGTGGTGCGTGTGTGGCCGCAGCAAGAAGCAGGTGAGGACACACACACACACACACTCACACACACACACCACACACACACACACACACTCACACACACACTCACACGCCTTTGACACATGACACCCGGGTTGGGAACGCAGGGTGTGTCCCGAGCGCTCCTCTCGGGAAGAAACACTCCGCCTGGCGCACCCATAGCCTTGAGCTGCGTCTGAATCAACCCTTTGAGCCAAGTCCAGATACAGAAACTGTCCCACAGCCAGGCGGGTGGGACCCAGGCTTCTGGTTTTTGTTGGTTTACATTTCATTTGTTTTTATTTCAGATGGTAAGCATCTTTATTGTGGAAAGTGTAGCATGTCCCATCCCCACCCCAAACACTGACTTCTTCTACCCCCCCCACCCCCCACCCCGCCCCCAGCCCAGGGTTCTGGACTTTGCTCTGGGGCTCCCTTCTCAGAGGCTCATTCCAGGCTCTGCTCTAAGCACAGGGGCTTGCCTGTCTCTCTCTTCCTCTCTCCTTGTTCCTAAGAAGCATCGGAGCCAAAGGGAAGACCCCATCATAGGAAGACTGCCCAGCTTTGCTGCCCCCCAGCGCCCCTTCCCCGTCTCCTGAAGACCCTTCCTTCCTGTTCATCTGACTTTCCTGGTGGCAGGCCCGCAGCCTGGCTGCCTGCTCCCTTCTGCCCCCGGAGCCTCTCATCCAGAGGCACCTGGTCCACATCCTTAGCCTCCAGGCCCCTTTCCTTCCTGCGCTGAGCTCCGAACTGTGTTCCTCCACCAAGCCTGCGTGGCCACTGGTCTGATTTGGAGCAGGGCTAAGGGAACAGTGTCAGCTGGAGAGGCTGACTCTCATTAGCTAATTTCCCTCCGCTCTCCGCCTACCCCATCCTGGCCCCAGAGGCCCACCAGTAGCAGGTCCCAGCACCTCTGTGGGCCTCGGTTTCCGTTACCCAGTTCTGCTGAGCACCTGCTGGGATGGCTGAGAAGCGTGTGCTGGCACTGGCAGCCAGTTCCCTATAGGACATCCCCTTCCTCCGTTACACCCACTCCCTATAAATGCCCAGGGGTTTCCTGGAGCCAAAAACCGATACCCCAGCCTGAAAGCCCTGGGATGCGTGCAGCTCTCTCCAACCCAGTCTTCACCAGTATGGGGAGAGAAATGAAGGTTGCGAACCAGTGGAGACTGGGCCATTAAAACAACAACAAACTGTTGGTGTAAAACCTAAGGCCCCATTTCACCTTGGAAAGTCTCTCCTTGTGCCCTTGAGACTAATGCTGTAATGACAAACTTACTGCACACTTGCTGTATGCAAATAACAATTATTCTTCCCTTAGGATAACTCAACTCTTACTGTCCTCACATTACAAATGAGAGGTAAACTAGTGTCACTCGGGAGCCTGGACCCTAACCACTGCCCTGCCCGTCCCAGACCTGCCCATCCCAAACCTGCCCACCACATCAAGGGGGCCAGCTCTCTTAACTTCTCTTTCCCTCACCAGCCCTTCTGTGATGGCTCCCACTTCTTCCAACGCACCGGCCTCTCCCCGCTCAAGTTCAAAGCCCAGGAGACCCGGATGGTGGCCCTGTGTACCTGCAAGGCCACCCAGAAGCCCCCGTACTGCGACGGCACCCACCGGAGCGAAAGGGTGCAGAAGGCAGAAGTGGGCTCCCCGCTCTGAGGGCCGGCTGGTCATCAGCCCCAGGCCTTCCTGACAGGCACCCCCTTTGTGGGGAAGGAAAGCGCGCACCAAGCCCAGAAGTGATCATCCAGGGACCCCAGTACCCCCTGGCTTATAAAGGACTTGCTCCCACAGCCTGAGGTCTCTCACCTGGGGCAGCCAGGAGCAGGTGCCAGGTTTAGCACCTGCTGGTGGGGAAGGGGGCATTAAACAAGCCTGCCCATCCAGAATGGTATTCTTGTCACTGGTGAGGCACAGGCCATACCCCGGCTCTGACTCTTAACCCTGGTCTGGGGGCACCAGACCGGCCCCAGGATAGAGGCCATTCCGGTGCATTCCATATGGGGCCTCCCAAGGCAGGCTGAGCCACGGACAAGCAGTACAAGGAGGAGGAGGCCTGGGACCCCCCCATCCTCTCCCGGTCCCCTCTGCCCCAAAGAACCAGAGGCGCTGGAGAATACGCAGCATTTATTACAAAGCCAGGAGATGCAAATGTCCCAGGGCAGGAGGAGGTACAGCCATGGCACCTCAGACAATGGACAAGGTGCAAACACAGACAAGCCCGCTGTGGGGACCCAAGCCCGGACACCTCGGTTGTGACGGGTCTTACCCCGATCTGACCTATGTACACGGGAAGAAAGCGGTGGGCAGGGAGCTATGGGGGCCTGCCCCTCGGGGGTGGCCCACTGACCGCTCGGGATGGAGTTGTGGACAGAGCTTATGGGCGTCTGTCTTGTGCTTTCAGCTGCCCCTGAGGCCCTTTCCTGTCTGGGCCTCGGCTGGGGGTGGGGCGAGGACTGGAGGGCTGTTTGCCTTGAGCAAAACCTGGGGTCTGTGCTTGTCTGAGGTTAACCCCACTCCCCCTCTCCTCTCCAGGTCCCCAGGCTTGCTGATGGGGGTTCCTGGGCGGGGCTCGGGGCACGCGGGGGTGAAGGGGTTCACAATGCTAGAGCCACAGTGGGACTTCAAGGGCGGAGGCCTCCCGTGGCCTGAATCTTCTCTTCCACACGGAAAACGATGCGAAGGCCACACACACAGGGAGAAAAAAACAAACAGAAGGGCAGAACTATCTATGCTTTGCACAGAGTTTCCACTGCCAGAGGAGGAGGTGAGGCCGATACCATCTCCACCGCCCACTCGCTCCCCAAAACCAGGGGATACACTGCATTGGGAAAAGGCACTGTCTTAGCAAGTCTCTGCACATTCAACACGAGGGGCTGGGGGGCAGCCAAGGTGGGGGTGGGGGAAAGAGGGAGAGAGAGGATGGACCCACACACAGCCAGTCAGAGTTGTGCCTAAAGCTTTGGGGGCCGGGGGGCCCTGTAACACCCCCTCTGCCTTGGGAAACAGGAGGAGGGTGGGGCAAAGCGTTACTGAGCCTCCAGCAGCCCCTCCAGTCCACCCTCAGGCACCCCCAGAACAAAATAGGGCAAATTACACAAGACCCCTTCGAAATGAACCCCCGTCCCCTACACATACACACACACATAAAGTTTGTTTCCTGTGGCATTTAAATTAATCTGGTTGGTCCATAGAAAATATGTATATTTGGTTTTTCCTATGTACATATGTATATATATATATATATATATAAGAGAAATTTATTTATAAAACCCACCCCCCACCCCTAAGGTGGGAGGAACTGGGGGAAAGGAGAAGAGGTGGAAACAGAAGCCCAGAAAAAGTGGAGGGGTGGAGAGGCGCGGCTGGAAAAGGAGGGAAAGGTCCCTTTCCTCAAATTAAGGGGGCCACGGGAGCTCCATTGACAGTCATCTTGCGCCCCCTGCTGGTGGAGGACGGTGCCTGCAGGCAGTTCGAGGCGCCCCCGTTGGTAGCTGTGCTGACCCCACTGGCCGCTGAAGGGGGAGTGGGGGAGGTAGGATGGGTGGCTGGGGGCCCATGGGAGCTGGGAGAGCCATGGGAGGGGGTGGCCGGGCTGGGCAGGGAGGAGGAGGTGGCCGGCAGGGTGGCGGGGCTGGGAGCCTTGTCGCTGACTGACTCACACTCTGATGCCCCACTGGTGTTGGTGCCCTCGGAGGGGGTGGGCGCCGTAGGCAAGGTGAGCCGCTTGCAGGCTGGCTGGACCCGGTACTTGAGGGGGAGAGGGCCGTTCTGCGGGGAGAGTGGGGGGGAGAGAGGCTAACCAGGCAGCCACGCACCTTCACCCCATCATGCCCAAAGAGGAAGGAAGGAAAAGCTTGAGCCCTAGAGAGAAAGACCCAGCGGAGTAGGAGGACCTAGGCATGGCGACGGAGAGAGCAAGACCGGCCGGGCACACGGACCCAGAGAGAACTGTGTGGGCCCGGAGGCTGGAGAGAGGAGGGGGAGGCCAAGGAGCAGGATGCAACATTCACTCCTCCACGGCCACCAGGCCCTCCTGCCTGACCCCACATGGGGGCACGCCATCTGCCAAAGAGCCTTCTTTCCTGAGTGTGGGGGCTCTGGGAGGGAGGGAGGAAGAGAGAGGAAGAGAGAGAGAGAGAGAGAGAACCAGCCCGAGGCTTTGTCCCATGCACAAGGCCAGCTCATGGGACAAAGCGCGTTGTCATGGTTAGAGCAGGTGCCCACGCCAGCCCTGCGGGGCCCCCCCAGCCCCGCTCACCCGCCGCCAGGGGTAGATGTAGGCAATGTCCATGAGGGTGTAGTACTCCTTCAGCGGCTCGTCCTCGTACAGGACTTCCACCTGGAGGGGGCGGACAGGTGAGGAGGATCCGGGAGCCCGGCTCTCACCCGGCGCACAGAGCCGTCCCCGGGAGCTTTAGACAATGCCAGGGCTCCGCCCCAGAGGTTCTGTCCAGCTGGTAAGATAGGAGCTGAGTTTGAAAGCTCCCCACGCGATTCTGACAAAGTTTGGGACCCACCGTCCTAGACCCGGATACTCAGCGTGCGCTCTGCGGCATTGGCAGCACTGGGAGCTTGCTGGGAAAGCAGAATCCGCGGAATCCATCTGCCTTTCAACAAGCTCTCTAAGGGCTCACAGGCTCATGCAAGTTTAAGAAGCAATACCCCAGCCGAAACCGGTTTGACTTAGCGGATAGAGCGTCGGACCGAGGGGTCCCGGGTTCGATTCCGGTCGGGGGCAAGTGCCTTGGTTGCGGGCACATCCCCAGGAGTGGGTGTGCAAAAGGCAGCTGATTGATGATTCTCTCTCATCGATGTTTCTGACTCCCTATCCCTCTCTCTTCCTCTCTGTGAAAAATCAATGAAATATATTTAAAAAGAAAAAGCTTTGTTTAAAAAAAGAAGAAGCAGCAGCAGCAGCAATGCCCTGGAGTTCTGTTGGCCAGGACTTCCTTCAGCCAGCTGGCCCCAGATGAGACCCCGTGTTCTTTGCGCGCACACACACACACAAACACACACTCCCCGCCTCTTTCCCATGCTGTCTGCACACCGGTTTCACCAGCTGCAGACGGCCCCGCCCTAACCCTGGTTTCAATTACCTGTCTGCTTGGGCTCCATTACACAACCCAGCAGGCCTGGGTGACACCTGCCCGCCCTGAACAAAGGCCGGGCTGCACACTGTCAGGCACACCCCGCAGACACTCCCTTTCCCAAAGGGCCCGGACGCACCTTGTACTTGCTGGGCACGTCCATCTTATTGCGGAGAAACTTGGCGAGATGCATGACGGTCATGGCTGCTGGGCACCGCAGGAAGCGCACCCCTGTCTGCCAGGGGAGAGGCACCCAGGGCTGTGGGCCACCCAGGCCCTCTCTCCCGGCCCCCAGCCCACCTTCTCCTTGTCCCCGCCCTCACCTTCTCCTTGTCCCCGTCTCCATTCTCCAAAGGGCCCTTCTCCTCCCGGTCCCTGTGGGGGGAGGTGGAATGAAGCCAGGGAGACCCTGGTTCAGGCAGGCTTCCCCAGCACACACGTCCAGCAGGCCCTCCCCTCCGGGGGAATGGGGCTGGGTGGGAGAAGGGGGAGACCGGCCCAGGACCCCAAAAGGACCGGGCACAGGACAGACTTGCCTGACAGCTTCGTAGAACTCGATGGAGAGGCTGACAATCTCATCATCGCTCAGAGCCCCCTTCTCCTGCTCCAGGACCTCCCCGCGGTCCTCGTTGGAGCCGTTGGGGACTGTAAGAGGAGAAAATGGGGGCTGCCTAGGATGGGGGAGGGAGCCCCACCACGGACCACGGACCTCAGCGCTCAGCGGGGGGAGCCCGGCCGTCCTCCGAGCCAAGGAGACGGCGTGTTCGTGCATGAAGGACGAGCAGCCCAGTGCCCCCGGCCCTCACATCTGGGCAGAGCCGCCTGCTTGCAGGGCCCCAGCCCGGGAGCACACACGTGGCCTCACCTTCCGTCAGGGGGTAGGCCGCATAGAAATCCCGCCGCCGCTTCATCTCATCTGAAGGAGGGAAGGAGACAGGGTGAGGAGGGAGCAGCAGGCTGGGGAATGGGGGCGCAGGAGGAGGAAGGGTGCGTGGATACCTTTAAAAAGCCCTGGGACCAGTTTGTAGACGATGTCTTGGAGGGTCTTGTCAGATCTGGAAAAAAACATCCGGGACCCTATCAACAACCCTCTGACCCCGCCCTCCCAGCCAGGGACCCCGCTTCTCACCTCCCTCCCTCAGACTCAGAGCCTGGTCTCTGCCCCTGCACTGCTCATCTGGACACAAGCCCGAGGGAGGGAAGAGGCCCAGGGCTCCCCCCCACCCCCTGCCACCTTGGCCACAGGGGCCAGGAGGGCTGAGGGGCTGGCGGGGCGGTGCCAGGCCCACCTGATGCTCAGCAGCGGCCGGGTTTTGTGGACCTGCACGTCACACATGGGGCAGTACTTGTTGGTCTCCAGGTAGCGCACGATGCAGGTTTTGCAGACTTGGGGGACACGGAGAGAGGGAGGAGTCAGAGCCCCCCTGGGTCACCAGGCCCAGCCCCCCGCCCCTCTGTCCAGGTTCAGGTCCCCCTTCTCCGCCTTGCCCGGCGGTCTGGGCCTGCACAGAGGGCCAGCACGGGCCTGTCCTCAGAGAGGGCACCTGCCCCGTGTCCGTCCTCGGGAGAGGACAATCTTACGTGTCTACGTGTGTGTGGATCAGGCCAGTGTCGTGTGCCATGGATACGGTGAGCCCCACGCCCCAACCTGCCCTCATGGAGGACACACAACCGCCAGCCTGCTGCCCCTCCCCTGGGTCCTCGGCCTTTACCCCGAGGCCACAGGGCACAGCGGGGGCAGCTGCGCGTCAGGGGGTGACAGGTCAGCCGCAGAGATTCCAGATGGGAGTCCGTGGGAGAACTCTGGGTCAGCACCTCCAGCCTCCCCTCCCAGGCAGCCTCTCTGTGACCGGGGTACCCCCACCCGTCAGAGGCAGGGTCTGTGCTCCTCCCTTCCCGGGCAGTGCCTCCCGCCCCCGCCCCCGCCCCGCCTAGGCCGCTCACAGGAATGCAGGCACTCCACGATGGTGGTGGCGTCGATGAAGTACCCCCCGCAGAGGGCACACATGAGGTGAGGGTTCAGCTCCGTGATTTTGATGCGTGTGGTCCGATGCATGATGCCGGGGAGGGGGCTGGGGGCCGGGGAGCCTCACCTGGGAAGTGAAAGTGGAATTAGAAACGCAAAGACCCGGCATCCTCTCCAAGGCCTCGGACGGGAGGCAGGAAGGGTCCGGTCCCTTCGGGCGCCCTCTGAGCGTTCCCTGGGTGCCGGCCGCTCTGGACAGTCCCCCCACCTTGAGCAACAAGAGCAGCTCCACCTCGGGAGCAGCGGGTAGGACTGAGGCTGGGCCACAGGAAGCACGACCCAACTTCCCAAAGGATGTGGGGAGGCAGGAACGTGGAAGAGAACAGACTTTTAAAATAGCTCCGTATCCCAGTTCAAGTGAGAGCTGGGCGCTAGGAGGAGAATCGGATAAGCCAGACCTCCAGAAAAGAAGAGGGGAGAAAGAATAAGCTGTCCCTGCCCCTTCGCCCGCTCCAGCTGCAAGGCGCCGACTTGGGTCTTGCTCCTCCATGCCACCCTCCTCCTTCCCTCCCATCTGCGCCGCCTCCATGCAGCCTTGGTGTGGAGGGGCACCCACCGCTGTCCTCTGGCTCTGCACCCAGCTCCGGCCCCAGAGCAGCAGCCTGGGCGTCACCTGGCCACGCAGGTCCCAGGCCTCACGCTCACGCAAGAAATACTGAGGAACGCCGAAACCGGTGTGGCTCAGTGGATAGGGCATCGACCTGCGGACTGGAAGGTCCAGGTTCGATTCCGGTCAGGGGCATGTACCTTGGTTGCGGGCACATCCCCAGTGGGGGATGGGGGGTGTGCAGGAGGCAGCTGATCGATGTTCTCTCTCATCGATGTTTCTAACTCTCTATCCCTCTCCCTTCCTCTCTGTAAAAAATCAATAAAATACATTAAAAAAAAAAAATACCAAGGCAGCCAAGACCGGTGTGGCTCAGTGGATAGAGCGTCGGCCTGCAGACTGAAAGGTCCCAGGTTCGATTCCGGTCAAGGGCATGTACCTAGGTTGCAGGCACATCCCTGGTGGGGGGTGTGCAAGAGGCAGCTGATCGATGATTCTCTCTCATCAATGTTTCTAACTCTCCCTTCCTCTCTGTAAAAAATCAATAAAATGCATTAAAAAAAAAAAAATGAGGTACAGGCCGCTCCACCTGTGCCCGCAAGCACACACCTCCAGGACCCCCATCCCAGGTACACGCAGTGATGTCTCCTCGTGGGCACTGCCACCCACCATCTCCCACCTGGTGACACCTCCTCTGCAGCCTGCCGGCCAAGGCTGGGCAGAGCTCCCTGTCCCCGCCGCCTGAGCGCCCAGCCAGGCTCTGGCAGGGCCCGGGAGGTCAGGCAAAGCCCAGCTCTGGCTTGGCTGATGTCCTTCCTTCTTGATAAAAAATAAAATAAAAATAATAAAAATAAATCACAGCTGCACAGAGAAGGGATGGCCCCTCCCTTCTTCCTCTTTCCCAGAGTGGAAGCCCAAGGGGTGGGGCTGGAGCAGGCGGCCAAGTCCCAACTGCTCCTTTCCAACACACACCGTCCTCTCCTCTCCAGGGCGTTTCTAAAGACCCGCCTTGGGCTTTCCAGGACCAGGAATTCACAGCCGGGAGCAGCAGTTTCTATAGAGACCCCAAGATGAGTCTGGCTGGGACCCAAGCAGCCAACAGGGGCTGGCCAGAGACCGAGAGAGACGGAGAGACACAAAGGCCACACGTGGGAGAAACACCAGCGAGCGGAGCAGACAGAGCGGGACAAGCCAGCCGGCCCGGAGAGCCAGCCCGGAGAGCCAGCAGGAAGGCGGCGGCCCAGCCCCGCAGGCCCAGCCCGAGGAAAGCGGTTCTGGCCACACACACAGGGTGGGCTCCTTCTGCCTTCCCTGCACGGGTTCCCCCTTCACAATGAGGTAGCAGCCTTGCTAGGGACTCCGCTGTTTGGTGGTTTCCATGGTAACTCCGTCCCTGGCAAGATGCCCAAATATTATTACAACCATGTGGGGCGGGGGGGGGGGGCGCGGAGAACAAACTCCAAGCGGCCGTCTCGCTGGGCGCGTGTAATATCAGACACATACGTGCTGTCTGGGCCTCCAAAGGCACTTGGTGGGACTACGTGTCCGTGTCCGTGTCCCAGGGAATCTGTGTGCGTGCACAGGCAGCAACAGAACGTCCTGGGCTCTGGTCATGCTGGGGGTCCGGGCTGCTACCAGTAAACGTCACACCCCCTTCCCTTTCCCTCACGTGCACACGTACACACACAGCGCTTCGCACGGCCTTGGCCGCCTCATTCGCACACTTGTGTTTGCAGACACTTGCTGCTAAGAATTCCCACCTAGCTGCTGCCAAGCAGACTATGGCCTCCACACACAGGAGCTCCCGGGCACCTGGCCATCGCCCTCCGCCTCCCCCTTCCACGAGCATTTGTGAGCCTCCAGACCCAGAGTATCCCTCAAGGTCCTTCCTAGATGTGCCAGCGAAGGCAGGCGCTGTGGTGCTTACAGAGGAATGACAGGCTCCTGCATCTCCCGCGAAGGAAACGAGCCCCCTGTGCCTCTCCTCGCTCCACCCACCCCATCCCCAGAACCTCCGATTGCTACCTCCGGGGCTGGGGAGAAGCCAGGATTGGCTCCTCACCTGATTGCCATGGTTACCTGTCCCCCCAAGGACCTCCTCCCCATCTCATCCCCCCACCAGGAAGCCTCAGGGCCCTACAACTGACACCCAGTTCCTCCCCAGAGGCACCTGGCTGGTGTGTGGTGAGAAGCATAAGGAAGAGGGGTGATAGGGGGCTGGACCGTCGGCAGCTGTCACTTTAAGAAAGAGGCTGGGAGATGGGACTAGCCCAAGGGGAACAGAGGAGGAGAGACAGATCCAAGAAGCAGAAAAGGGTAACAGGTCAGCTCTAACCACATCCCCACAGGGGACCCGAGTGCCATCACCCACCTCCAGTGCCTTCCCCCAGCCGGGGGCCAGGCCCGTCCCTCAGTGGCTCCTGTCCCCGCACCAACCACTGGCCGCACAGGCACACCAGCGGGGCCCTGGAGCCCGGGTCTCGGCAGGAAAGGAGCCGGATCAGCACTCCTCCTCGCCATCAAGCCCGGCATTTGTCTCTCCACATCCTCAAAGTCCCCGGCTAATAAAGACCACCCTGCAGCTCTTTGTTTTAACCGCGCTCTTTCCGGAAGCTCCCCCGAGATTTAGGCCTCTCTCGCCATCAGTTTTTGTTTTGTTGTATTGTTGTCCCGCCCCCGCGCCCCCCCCCCCCTTTCCCCAGCAGAGAGAGAGCTGATCTCTGACAACCCCGAGGCCCCTCAGCTCCTCTGGATGCACAGGTGCAGCATCCTTTGCTCTTCCTTTCCTCCCAACGAAGGAAATTAGCCCGGCTCCCTCCACAGAGAGCCTGCAGGTCTTGGGAAAAGTCACTCAAGGTCACACATCCAGACGTCTAGAATGGCAGAGGTAGAGGGCGCCTTAGGAAGCATCTTGTCCGTCATGTCATTTCACAGACGAAGAAACTCAGAAGGAAGGGGATTGCCTGAGGTTACACGGCGGCGGTCCAAGGACGAGAAGCCGCCTGTGCTCTCTGCACAGTGCTCTTTGCACACTGGCCCTCTTCCACCCAGGGCGTTCCCTGGCAGACAGACCACTCGGTGGGCCCCCGAGGTGGGGGCCAACGGCTGGCCAACGACGGCGACCAGCACGCGTGCTGACCTACAAGTACGAAGAGGGCGCAGAGCCCTCATCCCACGCCCGTGGTACAGATGGGGAAGCTGAGGCTGTCCAGAAGCACAGTGAGCCAGAGCGTACTGTCAGACTCAGGCCGTGGGACCTCGGAGTCCTTTCCTCTCCCAACTGCGTAGGTGCCACTGCGTGAGCCCCAAGGGTTTGGGGGGAACACGGGCAGTCCGGTCCACCTGGGAGCACCGTCCGCCTCTCAGGCTTCCCTGGATGCCTACGTCTCCCCCGCCGGCAGCACGAAAAGGAGGCTGCTAGCCGCCTGGTGCTGGGCTCACCCCGTCCTCCCTCCCTGCCCCACCTCCTGGCTTCCGAACATCAAACAAAGACAAAAACCCAAAATATACACACAGGGCCAGACACACCTCCTCCCTCTCTCACTCTCACTACACACAAGGCTGGAGACACAGCACGTGCATGTGTGTGCTTGTGTGTGCGCGTACATATACACACACACACACACACAGCCAGATACTTGGCCAGACACACACACAGACACACCCCATCACACACAGAGCCAGACCAGAGCCCGGCCCACCTTTGCCAGATGCATTCAGCCACCTCCCCCCCTCCTTCCCCCTCCCCAACCAGGAGCACACAGCCCGCCTGACATCCATCCCCGGCTGAAACCAGAGCTGCACACACAAACACACTGGCCTTGTGTGCATCCCTGGTCCACCCCGTGTACATTATAACGCACGTCTCCTGGCAACAAAGCCGGTGCGGCTCCTGACCTCCCCGCTAGGGGCCGGAGCCTGGCAGAGTCGGGTGGGCATCTGACCTGCACGAAGATACACCCTCTTCCTCTTCAGATCGTCTCCATTCCCATGGCAACAGCTCCATCCACCAAGATCTCCCAGGCGAGGCCAGGGCAGCAGAGTCTCCTTCCTGTCCTCTTCCCTCCACCACCACCACCACCACCCCCCCCACCCCCACCCCCCCCTCCCCCCAACCAGGACTTCAACTTGAACCCCTCCCAGCTACACCGTGTCTGGACGCAAACATTTGGAATGTTTCCCGCCTCATTCCAAAGACAGCTCGAAGAACACAAACCCCAACTCCAAATGGGGGAACCCCTGGAGAAACCTCGCCACCAAAAAGCTGCAACAGAGCCGGCTTTCTGCTGCTTTCCCAAGTGCTAACACCTTGGAACAGAGGGGAAGGGGGAGGAAGGAGGGAAAGTGGAGTTTCAGGAACAGATGCAAACTGCAAGAGGCCCAGGAGAGGAGGCATCGGAAAGAAGTGGGAGATGACCAGGGGACGCCCCCCCTCCCTCCTCGCCCCCCTACAGGAAGCCCTGGAGAGACTGAGGCAGCGGGGGTGAGGGGTGGGGGGGTAAAGGGGTAACTCTTGAGAGACAAAGACCAGGGGCACTTCCACAATATTCACAGGCAAATCCACCGCCCGGGCCTCTTCCAGCCATCCGGAGCGATTCTGGGCAGACGGGGGCCTGGGGGAGGGGGGAGGCACGCCTGGGCCCAACGCGAAGGCAGGAAGGACTGGGGTGTCCGCTCGCCCAGGGGCCCCCCTCCCTCCTCCCCAGAGCTAGCAGCAGGAGGACCGGGAAGGAAGGGGCGGCCCGGCCCCCCAGGGGGAGACGGGCCGGTCGGTCAGACCCCCTCCTGCCTCCGCTGGCGATCGGAAATAAACCTTACTCCCCCCGCCCCCCATTTCCATGCCACCCCCTGGGCCCCGGCTGTCCCCGGAGCTGGGTCCGAGGATCCGAGCCCCCAGTGCGACCCCAGTTCCCGGGGGGCCGCTCCTGTCCTCCCAGGAGCCAAACTTTCCGCGGGGCCCAGCTTGGGGGTGGGGGCGGGGGCGGGGCGCCCGGCCTGGGGATGGGGGGGAAGGGGCCGGCGGGGGGAGGTGCCCCGAGCTCCGGGGCCCGGGCAGGAAAGAGCGCCCTCCCCCGGTCCCCGCGGCAATAAAAAGAAGCATGTCCCCTGCCTCCCCGCCTCCAGGCTCTGCACGTCCGCGACGCCGGAGGGGGGGGGGGGGTCCCCGAAAAAAAAACAAAAAAAAAAAACAGAGAGCGACCCCTCCCTGGGCCGAGGGGCGCAGGGGGGGGGGCGCCAGGCAGCTCTGGGTCCTGGAGGCGGGCAGCGGGGCAGACGCACCCCACCCGGCGCCCGGAGCCCCGGCGGAGCCTTTGTGGGCGCCCGGACCTCCCCGCCTCCTCGGCAGCGGGTCCGGGACGGCGCGGAGGCACAAAGAGGGGGTGGTCCGGGACGCCACATCGCTGGGAGGGGAATCCGCTTCGGCCATCTTGGAAGGGAGAGAAGGGGAAGGGGGAGAGGGAAAGGGAGAAAGGAAGGCGGCGGCGGCGGGGGCGGCCGGCGGGTGGGACGCGGCCCGGCCCCGGCGCCCTCCCCGCGGGGATGCGGGAGAGGATGCGGCCCGGCCCGGCCCGGCGGCGGCGGGGCCGGCGGAGGGGAGGGAAGGGCGGTCCGGTCCGCTTACCTGGGCTCGGGGTCTGCGGTCCGGGGAGGGGGCGGGAGGGAGGGAGGGAGGGGAGGGGGCCCAGCCGCGGCGCTCGCTCGGCGGCGGGCGGGGAGAAAGCTTCGGTGAGAAAGGAGTTTGCGAAAGCGGCTGGGGTGGGAGGAAGCGAGGGGAGGGGAGGGGATGGAGGGGGAGGGGAGGGACCCGGGCTGGGGGGGGGGACACAAAATGGCTTTTTTTCCTCCAGACAAGAGCAGGGCCCGCCCACTGCCCACCCACGTGACCCCATTCCTTTAGGGTGTTCGCGGAGGGGGCAGAGGAGGGGGGTAGGGGCGATCGCGGCGGCGCCCCCACCCCACCCCCCGGCCACTGGGCCCCCCAAAGTAGGACAGCCCTTTACCCTCCCCAGACAGCCGGACCCGGAGAAAGGACCCTCCTCTCCGCAGCTCACGCCTCCTCCCCGAACACGCGTGTGCGCCCCCCGCCCCCCGCCCGGCGATGCCCACCCCTCGCGGGGCGCCGGGAAGGGGGTGAAATGCAGCGGGGGCTCCGCGCAGCGGGGCTCGCCCTGCGGTCCCCCCGCCCCGGCCGAAGGGCGCGGGGCCGGGCCAGGGCCGCGCCGCCCGCACGTCCACGCGCCGGGTCCTGTCCATTCACTCGAGCGACGGCCCCCACAGACCGCGGCCGCGATCGTGGGCGCGTGGCCCCCCGCGCCGCTCGCCCCATCGCCCCCCCATCGCCGGCTCCGAGACGCGGCCCCCGGGCCCCACGGGGCGCCCCGAGGGAGCCCACCGCTGGGGACGGGGAGAGGCGGCCGCGGGGCCCGGGTGGGGGGGTCGGGGGTCGGAGGCTGGCGCCCCGGGTGCGGCGGGTGGGGGAAGTGGGGCGCAGCCTGGGAGGGGAGGCTCGGGCCCTGGGCCCGGGACACTGCACCGGGCCGGGTGCGAGAGGCCCGAATGAACTAGAAGCCCCGGCGCCGGGGCTGGGACGGGGCCCGCGCTTTGCCGGCCTCGCGCCGGCCGGTCCCCGCAGTTCTCGCCGCGGTGGGTGCGCCTCCCTCCGGGGCGCGGGCTCCGGGCCCCAGGGGGTCCCGCCAGGGGTTGGGGTGGGGGGTGGGGGGAACGGGAAGGAAGGCTCGGACCCGCCGGGAAGAGCGGGGAGACGGGTGGCGCCGGGGCCGCCGATCGATACTCGGTTTCGGCGACGGCCGCGGGCCTGCCTCATGCAGACGGTCGATTCGCTCATTCGTCCGTGGAGATTGATTGGGATGGTCGCCGTGTCCGTCCTTTCAAAGAGCGCGGCCATCCGGCCAGAAACGCCATTAAGTGCACCGAGTGTGCAAATTTAGGAGGCGAACCTTCGGCAGCTCCGGGGCGCCCCCGCCCCCCGCCTCCTCCCTCCCTTCCCGCCCGCAGCCCTGGCCGCCCCGGAGCCGGCGCCGCGGGCTGCACGCTCCCCTCGCTGGCCGGAGACCAGGGTCATCCTTTGGCCGCCCAGTGACCCCGGCTCCAGCCTCCGGCCCACCCTGGCCGCATGGGGGCGGGAGAGGGGTTCCCGCCCAGAGCCGGGCAGTCTGAGAACCCCGGGGAGAAGGCCAGGGGGGCCTGGCCACCTGCTCCACGCTGTTCGCAGGCACAGACCAGGGCCCCTCTGGGAAAGGGGGCTCGGGGGATGGACACACTGGCTGTCCCTAGGGCAAGGGGGTCGCCTGAACCTGGGGCTCTGCCAGGGAAGAGCCAGGCACCTTCTTCCATCCTGAAGGCGCCCTTGGGGGGGGGGGGGCGGCGGCGGGGCGGTAGGAACACTTGGTCTGCCACTCCTTTGGGGCTAGAAGATCCGGAGCCAGAGAAAGCTGTAGGGGCTTCGGAGATCACAGTCCCTCCCACATGCACACCTTGGTTGTGTGTGTATGAGGGAAGGGGCGGGGGGGGGGGGGTCTGCTACTATCTCTGAGTCCTGCTGCTAGAAGGGATCACCGTGCTCACCTGGGATCCATTCACTTGTTCCTCCATTAACCAAGCGCCGGCCAGGAGCAAACCACAAGACAGAAGGGACCTGCTGAAGACCCTATTGCCCCCTTCCATCATGTATGTCCCAGGCAACAGGGCCCCGTATCCCTGGCCTTTCTGGTTTAGCAGGAGAATCTTCTGAATGTGTCTAGTGTTCGGACAAAGCAGCACCTGTCATGTGTCAAAGCAGGTCCCGTGCCAGGCACAGGGCACAGAACGCCGATGAGCCGGGCTTCCGGGACAGGGTACGCACAGACCGATGGGGGCAAATCCGGAGGGTTCCACAGCCTGTGTGGCTAGCTCCCTTGGCCCTGTGTGCCCCCCGGTGCCCCCCTCAGCGGGGCGAGAGCTGGGTAGGGAGGGTGCGCACTGGCCAGGGCTTTCAGGAGAGGCCTCCTGTGAGCCCGGCCTTGAGAAGAGACCGGACATGGAGGAGGATTGCTGGAGGGAGTCCTTTGCTTGGCTCTTTCGTAAAAGTGGAGGCTCCGACCCCATGCCCTCGCATGTGCTTCTGGGAGAGGTCAGGTGCCAATTATTTCTCTCAGTCTTAGTTGTAGCATCGCATGTGATTCTCTACCTGACAAGTACTCATCAGAGGGATCCGCTTACTGAGGGCAGGAACCCTGGGAATCTGGGTGATTATTTCTGGCACAAACCAAGAGCTACTGCCAGGTCAGATCCCCTTGAAGACGGGCACAGTGGTAGGAGAGAGTGGCCCCTCTCGGGATTGTGTGACTGCCTTTCCTCCTGTCCCTTTCCTTCCTTTCCCAGCGCCTGCCTCCCCCAAACAATGTCTTTGTCGGTTTCTCCTGCTATTTCCCCATTCTCACTCATGCGGGTGTTTTTCTAGGAAAAAAACAAACAAACAAAAAACCCCGTTTTGTTGTTTTCCTTTTTCTAATGCTTCTCATATTAACTGTTCTTTTCCTTCTCTCCATTTCCCCTGTGTCTTCCTTCCTCTCACCTCGCCTATTTCCTGTCATATCCCCTCTTTCTGTGCCCGCCTACCACAGCGATGCTCTCTCTTCCTTTCTCACCTCCCTCTTTGCCCCTCAGCTGGTTTTCTGCCTTTCTCTCACACCCTGTTTCCCTTCCACATGTAATAGTTGGAGATTGTAACATCGCCTGAGATCGACAGTGGAAAACTATCCAACCTCCGCTGGAAATTCGTTCTTAGTCCTAAAGAAAAACGCAACCTGGAACGTGTTGGTATTGCCCGGTGAGACAAAAACCTGTCTGTTGTTCCTGCAGTTCAGTTTCGGGGCAGAGTAGTAGAAGAGGGCGCCAGAGAAATTATCCCATCACTGAGTATATAACACATTTCCAATGACGATGACCCTGTGATGTGCTTATAGAAAAAGTTTATCTCTGCCCTTTCAAAGCCAAATTTAGGATTCCAGCAGTTGGAATAATTACGCTTCGGAGGGAGGAAAACAGAGCGTCCCTGGGTGGGCTCGAACCACCAACCTTTCGGTTAACAGCCGAACGCGCTAACCGATTGCGCCACAGAGACTGTAGTGGCTGGTAAGGCGGCGGCGAGTCGAGTCAATAGGAGTGAGCTGGCGACGAAGCAGAAGCCAGAACAGAAACCCTCGCGGAGGAGCCAAAGCGGACCCGAGGGCGAAAGAGGGTCTGGATTCGTAGAGGAAAACGAGCAGAACAGGCACACCTTCCTCCATTGGCTCTGGAGGCGTGGGCGCCGGCTTCCTACGGATCTTAGATAAGGGAAAGTTCGGAACGTCCCTTTTTAGAGGGACCTGAGATTTGGGATACTTGAAATCGACCCCAGAGCAGAACAACGTTCGGCCTCCAAACCTCCCCTTTGCGGCTGAACCCCTGCAGCTGAACACTCGCGACGCCCACCTACTGCCCTCCCCTCCCCTGCCCGCATTAGTAAATATGCACTTAATGGCGCCTCTTACACACTAGTTCAGTTAATGTCCAGAGCCTAGTGCTTGGCACACAACAGATGTAAGGGTTTCTGGAATAAATACATGAAACAAGCGAAGATGAGTAAAATAATAAGCTCGACAAGCAACACTGTAGCCCTTCAGCAGCCCAAGTGCACGCAGATCCAGTCCGCCGCGATCCCAGCCTGCACCGCGACGCCGGGGCCTTCCGGGCTCACAGTGACTTTTCACTTTCGTTTTACCGCCTCGGGTTTGACTTCTCAATCAAACTTCCCGTGCTGGTGACTGACAGAGGGGGTTCAGCCAATAGGAAGCCACGCTATCCCGGAAAGGTCGGCCTTCCAGCCAATAGGGGGAGAACAGCGAGGGTGGTTGCGCAGTGAGGTCCCTAGCGGGCTCGCCGGAACAGTGGCGCTCGGAAGTCCTACTACACCGCAGTCATGGTGAGATGGGAGCGAGGAGCGGGGGCTCGGGGTAGCGATGGAGAAACGGGGGTCACGGGAGACTTGGGGGGTGAAGAGAGCCTAGTGGTCGGCTGAAGGAAGCGGCAGCAGTTTGAAGGGGGCGGACCATGGTGGGTGAGGTGACGGCGGCTCCTCGCAGCCCGGCAGGGCTGATGGCAGACCCGGAGTTGGAGGCCTCCGCGCACCTCCAGAGGGGAGGACGGTGTGTACAGGACCCTCCGGGTCAGGGGGTGGGTTGGGCCGGGGTCTATGGCCGCGTCTGACCTCTCGCCCTTCCCCCAGTCTATTATGTCCTATAACGGAGGGGCCGTCATGGCCATGAAGGGGAAGGACTGTGTGGCCATCGCTGCCGACAGGCGCTTCGGGATCCAGGCCCAGATGGTGACCACGGACTTCCAGAAGATCTTCCCCATGGGCGACCGGCTGTACATCGGCTTGGCCGGGCTAGCCACCGACGTCCAGACCGTGTAAGTGTGTGTGTGGGGGGGGGAGGGGTCGCCCACGCCCCGGCCTCTTCACGGACCAGCCTTGCCTGGCGTCGTGAGTGGGACACCATAAATGACAGCGTTGTATCCTCGTGACTGACGCCAGCATGTACTCTGTGCCAGGCTCTGTGGAAAGCACCTGGCCTGCCTGGGTTCATGGAATGGCATCGCCATGGTGCTGTCTTAGTTTGCAGGTCAGGGAGCCCAGGCTCTCCGAGAGCATCTTGCCCAAGAGGCAAGCTAATGAAGTTCAGCCAAGATCCCACACAGGCCTCTCCGAAGCGAAAGCCTGTGCACTCCGTCTTTGAAAAGCTTGCGGTCTCGTTGGGGGACAAGGCAGGCATCCAGAAAGAGAAATGACTCCGGTGCATGTGAGATCAGCTGTCTAGTTGGCAGTGGTTCTGTGAGTTGAGACTAGGGAGGGTCTGGGAGATGAAATAGGTAGCCGTTGGGACATCCAGGTGTGCTCGGTATGGCCCTAATGGGGTGGTTGTGGTGGTGGTGGTGGGAAAGGAACTTTGAAAGCTGGCCAGTCGTCGTGGCTACTTGGATATTGTGAGGCCAGAGAATCCTTCATTGAGGCTGTGGTTCCTTCCTTTATCTTGACTATTGTCTATACTAGTTACCCCACATGGAGGCAGTCCGGAGATGTTTTAAAGATGGCTTCTGTGCTGAGCCTGTTGACATATAGGAATTGGGAGGACTTATTTTAGAGGGAGGTGATGACTTTGATTTTGACACTAATTTTGAGGGACAAGGCATGCCATGTAGAAACATCTTGTGAGCATTTGGGGTCTGAAATGCTGTCTCCGGGCTGGAGAGGTATTGGTGAGCTGTTAAATCCATGGGAACAGATTTTGGAGAGACAAAGGGGAAAAATAAGCTGAACGCCATCATTTTAGCAGCTGGGTTAGAAGAGAAGCCAGGGGAAAGAGATAGGGTTTCCAGAGGGAAGGCGTGGTCCTGCAAGAAGCTGGTGGCCTGCCCTGACCGGTGTAGCTCAGTGGATAGAGCATCGGCCTGCGGACTCAAGGGTACCAGGTTCGATTCCGGTCAAAGGCATGTACCTTGGTTGCGGGCACATCCCTGGTAGGGAGTGTGCAAGAGGCAGCTGAGTCGATGTTTCTAACTCTCTATCCCTCTCTTTTCCTCTCTATAAAAAAATCAATAAAATACATTTAAAGAAAAAAGAGAGAGAAGCTGGTGGCCTAAGAAGCAATGGCTCCTGGACTTTGTCTCTGGAAGTCCGAGGGACCAGTCCACTAATGTGGGTGGACGCTTGGCAGAAATGTCCTCTCCCATTTCCCTTAAAGCTCCCTGAGTCGCAAGAACATAGAACTTGGAAATTCGTCCTGAGATCTAACTGAAACCACCAACTTTTTTCCGGTTCTGGTGGCGTCAGGAAATGATGGCAGAGAGTTCCAGTCCCTGAAGGGCCCCCATCAGCCTTCCCCTCTCCAGCCACTGCCGTTCCCACACCCTTTCCTTGTCTTCCGGAGGTTTTTCTCAGAGTTTGCTCGTCTGTGGGCAGTAATGGCTCATTTTGCGAGGCCTTTGCCTCCTCGCCTGTAAGATGAAGCTAAGATCTTGTCTGAGGTTCTTTGTCCTGGGGGCCTGTGGCTGGCTCTTTGCTTTGCTTCTGGCAGGTAAGGCATTAGTGTGCTCCCTGCAGGGCCCCGTTTCTGGGCTCGCAGATGGCACTGGAGGATTTGTGGCCTCCTTTTCTTAGTTACTTTCCGGTCCCTTAGTGTGGTGGCTGCTGCTTAAGACATAGCAGACTTTGCAGTTTTCTAAGCACCTTGTCATATGCCCATCATTATCTCATCACCAGGTGATGTACTTTTACTCATCTTGTGGATGAAAAAATTAAGGTGGAGGTCAGCTCTCTCAATCCACTGCTCCTTCTTCTGTGCATTTTATTGGGTTTGATTCCAGTTAAGGACACATGCCTGGGTTGTGGGCTTGATCTCCAGTAGGGGTCGTGCAGGAGGCAGCTGATCAGTGGTTCTCATCATTGATGTTTCTATCTCTCTTGCTCTTTGAAATCAATATAAAGTGTATATATTAAAGCCAAAACTGGTTTGGCTCAGTGGATAGAGCGTCGGTCTGCGGACTGGAAGGTCCCAGGTTTGATTCTGGTCAAGGGCATGTACATTGGTTGCGGGCACATTCCCCAGTAGATGGTGTGCAGGAGGCAGCTGGTCAGTGTTTCTCTCTCATCGATGTTTCTAGCTTTCTCTCCCTTTCCCTTCCTCTCTGTGAAAAATCAATAAAATATAAATATATATGTATTTATGTTTTATTTATAAATATATATATATGTATTTATAAATATATATATATTTAAATGTATATATTAAAAAAAAAAAGATGGGGGAAATCTCCCCTCTAAGAAGTATGGGAGGTGAGGTTATTAGAGCGGTGTGTCCAGGTGTTGTGTTGGGTAAGTCCTGAAACATGGACATGAGGTTGGACTTCAGGGAGGGGAAGAGAGGAGTCACGGCAGGGCCGAGACGTGGGTCTCCCTATGTACCTCCCACCTCCACAGGCTGAGCACTCGGGGACATGCAGCAGTGGCTTACTAATTCTCCTCCTTCTACAGTGCCCAGCGCCTGAAGTTCCGGCTGAACCTGTATGAGCTGAAGGAAGGTCGGCAGATCAAGCCTTACACCCTCATGAGCATGGTGGCCAACCTCTTGTATGAGAAGCGGTGAGTGGAAATAGAGCACGTCCTCAGATGAGGTGCCATAGGAACTTGTTTGTATCGGTTGGTCTATGACACAGTTGGTTTTATTATATATCATTTCGCTTAAAGTCACAGGACCTATCTATGATGTAAGGGAGGACTTCCTGTTTGGCCTGGGACTCAGAATCAGAAACCTTTGATTCTTTAAGTAGGCATGTAGGAGAGTATGGTGCCCAGGAAAGAGTTCCCTCCTCATTCTCCCATTTCTTTTTTTTTTTTTTTATTGATTTCAGAGAAGAAGGGAGAGGGAGAGAAAGATAGAAATATCAACAATGAGAGAGAATCATTGATCGGGTGCCTTCTGTAGCATGTGTCCTTGACCGGAATCGAACCTGGGACCTTTCAGTCCTAAGGCTGATGCTCTGTCCACTGAGCCAAACCGGCTAGGGCTCCCATTTCTTATTTGCAAGACATCTTTATTTTAGGGTCTGTTTTCTGTGTGCCTGACCATCAAATAGGAAATAAAGGGCTATTGCAGAAGGTAGAGAATGCAAATAGAAAATAAACTTGCTTCTGGGCCACAGAATTGACCATCCCAAAGAGGGTCCTGCAGTCTTCCAGCCAGGGGCCCCCCTTACTCCAAAGCTCACTCTGACACGGATTCTCTGGAACGGCAGGGGACCTAGGATTGGGTGGAGTTGGAGAAAGAACCCGCAGGTACTTTCCCCACCCACCTCTGGACCAAACTGGGAGGCAAGGGCACAAGTTAAGCTCTTTTTTCTTTTTTTTTCTTTTTTTTTTTTTTAATATATTTTATTGATTTTGTACAGAGAGGAAGTGAGAGAGATAGAGAGTCAGAAACATCGATGAGAGAGAGTCATCGATCAGCTGCCTCTTGCACACCCCCAACTGGGGATATGCCCGCAACCAAGGTACATGCCCTTGACCGGAATCGAACCCGGGTCCTTCAGTCCCCAAGCCGACGCTCTATCCACTGAGCCAAACCGGTTTCGGCTCTTTTTTCTTTTTGTTTTTCTAAATGTTTTATATTTAGATAATTTTAGAATTTATAGAAAAGTTGTAGAACTAAGTCTTTGCTACCTGGAGCAAATTATTGCCTTTTTAGTATTAAAAAGTTAAAGACAAAAAAAGGACTACCATTTTAAATATATATATATTTTATTGATTTCGGAGAGGAAGGGAGAAGGAGAGGGAGAGGGAGATAGAAACATCAGTGATGAACCACCCCGGTGCATATGGTAGGCCTGCCTGGTGTCCCTCACCAAGGCCTCCCGAGCACAAGTTCATCTCCGCCATGATAGGCACAATGCGTTCCCAGCGGCGTGGTGAAAAATTAACCCAGAAACTAGGTCACGTAAAACTTACTGAAAATGAAAAACAAAAACACACACACATTAATGATGAGAGAGAATCGTTGATTGGCTGCCTCCTGTACTGCCCGCCCCACACGGGGGATCAAGCCTGCAGCTCGAATATGCCCTGAACTCCAATCGAGCCGTGAACTCTGACTCATAGGTCGATGCTGTCACTGAGCCACGCTAGGCAGGCAGGACCACCGTCTGTTTTTAGGCATGAGTTTACATTCTCAGCTGTGAACTGTCTGCTCTATACGGCAGCCACATTTGTCAGAGCCCCACATTGAGAAAGGCTTAGCAAAAGATTTCTTAAACGGATTCAAATGAGAGGGGGATCTTATAAAACCTAACTCACATTAAGGTTTATATTTAATGGCTCATGTTTATTGAAAATAATAAAAAGGCATCGAGGCCCAACCAGTGTTGCTCAGTGATTAAACATCGACCTATGAACCATGAGGTCACGGTTCGATTCCCGGTCAGGGCACGCGCCCTGGTGGCGGGCTTGTTCCCCATTGTGGGGTGTGCAGGAGGCAGCTGATCAATGACACTGTCATCATTGATGTTTTCATATCTCTCTCTTTCTCTCTCTCTCTCCTTCTCCCTCTCCCTCTCCCTCTCTCCACTTCCCTCTCTCCCTCCCTTCCTCTCTGAAGTCAATAAAAATATAAATAAATTTTAAAAAGCTGGCCACAGGAAAAGGAGATTTCCCAAACAGACCTTCTGTTTCCTCCCTGGGTCTGGGCCAGGGCTTGTCTGACTAGACTAGACCTGAGCAGGGAAGTGCTTGTTCTTAAGCTCTGCTTTCTCTCTGCTCCTGGACCTGCAGGTTTGGCCCCTACTACACTGAGCCCGTCATCGCCGGGTTGGACCCGAAGACCTTCAAGCCCTTCATTTGCTCGCTGGACCTCATCGGCTGCCCCATGGTGACTGACGACTTTGTGGTCAGCGGCACTTGTGCCGAACAGATGTATGGGATGTGCGAGTCCCTCTGGGAGCCCGACATGGTGAGTTGGGGGCAGGAAGTGGGGCTGGGACCTGAAGCTCCCTCCTCTCCTGGACCATCAGGGGGAGATGTGTTTACCTTGCAGATATTGGGGAAATGGTGTGGGTAGGGGAGAAAGCCACAGCTGCTGAGCCAGAAACTCCATCCGCCAGGTGCGGCCTGGCTGGCTTCAGGGACCCCAATCAGATATTTGCTACCACAAGTAATTCCTCACATTGGATTTTCAGGGTTCTCACAGTCATTCATTTAACAAACATTTAACAAAATGTAAAGTGTAGGTTTAGAAGCAGTTCAACAGAATGGGTGCTGGGTTGGAACACCAGCTCCCCCAATCACTTAACTAGTTCTCTTCTTGGGTAATTCATTTCTCTGCCTCCGTCTCCTCCGCTGTAAAATGGGGGTGATAATAGAACCTATCTTATACATGGAGGTGTGAGGAAAACACGAGAGGATTGGAACAGGCCTGGCAGTGAGGGGTGTCCTCTGGGCCGGCTTGGTCAGACTGGGGAACCAGGTAGTCTGTCTGCAGAGGCTCACCGCAGTCCAATGAAGCAAAGCAGACACCCAAATACTTGTTAAACCGCGTTTGTTAGGAAGAGGGGGAGGAAGAAGGAACAGCTTGTGCAAAGGTGTGAGAGGGGCCCGGTGTTCAGAGCTTGCTGTGGCTGCTGAGTGTGAGCGGGTGTGGGGTGACCGGATGAACGAGAGTGAGGTCGGGATGAGTCTTTGAAACACCTTGGACGCCATGCCCAGGAGTTTGAACTTCTCCTTCTGGTGTGTCAGGGCAGTGGGAACCTTAGGGAACAGGCCTGCAGGCAGAAGGGACAAGCTGTGTGGTCACCGGCAGGAGGCTCAGGTTCTGAGCAAGCACTGGCAGTGGGAGGGCAGGGCAGCCATAGTCTAGAGGACTTGGTCATTTAAAACAGAAATATTAAGGACTCCTGAGTTTTCTAGCTAAGCCAGCAAAGATAGAAAATGAAGAACAAGTTTGGGTGGAAATGTGTTGTCATGGCTGGACAGGTTGCATTTTTTGTTTTTTTTGGTTTTAATATGTTTTTATTGATTTTTTTTATAGAGAGGAAGGGAGAGGGATAGAGAGCTAGAAACATTGATGAGAGAGAAACATTGATCAACTGCCTCCTGCACACCTCCTACTGGGTATGTGCCCGCAACCAAGGTACATGCCCTTGACCGGGATGGAACCTGGGACCCTTAAGTCGCAGGCCGACGCTCTATCCACTGAGCCAGACCGGTTAGGGTGACAGGTTGCGTTTTGAGGTACAAACGGGATCCCCAGGGGGAGAGTCCATCAGACAGCTGACAGCACACATGGGAGCCAGATAGGGGGTCTTCTCCCCATTTTCCAGGAGAGGAATTGAGGCTCGGTGAAGGAGGTCTGGCTTGCCCAAGGTCACACTGCTGCCTAGTGGAGGAAGTGCAGGACTTGAACTTGCACTTAGAACCCTGCTCCCTTCTGGGAAGGAGCTGAGGGGCCTTTCACCTCAGGCAGAGGAGGGCCACCGCTGGGTCCTTGGGCCTAGAGAAATAGTGTGTAAGGAGCCAGACCACGCTGGAGTCCAGGCGGGGGGACTGAAAGGCTTCTGCTCTCCTGGCAGGACCCAGAACACCTGTTTGAGACCATCTCCCAAGCCATGCTGAACGCCGTGGACCGGGACGCGGTGTCAGGCATGGGGGTCGTCGTCCACGTCATGTGAGTATGAGCTGCAAGTCCGAAGCTTTGCAGACACTCCCCTCCCCCTCCCGCACAAACACCGTCCCAGCCCCTGGCAGATGCGGGACAGAAGTCCTAAAGGTGGCAGCTGGGAGCCTCCCCAGGTTCCCTGGTCCGTCCGGTGAGGCTCCAGGACCCTGAGACTCCCCTGTTCACAGCAGATATTTCTTTCTCCCTTTAAGTGCCCCAAACCTCAGGGACCGTGTGGCGATGAGCCACAGCAGAGCCACTGCAGACAGATTGAAATACTGGGTGGCTCCCCATCCCCCAGCTCCCACAGTGCGGGACTCCGTGTGGGAGCGGTTTCCCTGCCCTGTGAGCGCCATCCCCTTTCCCTCTTACTTGTTTGGGGCTGTCCCCGGGAGCCTGACTGGGTGGCCTAGGAGTCCCCCAGCTGCTTCCCTTCGGTACAACCCAGAACAATATCTGGGCCCTTCGTTGTGGGAAAGCCTGCTCAGTCACCACGGAAAGCAGACTGGACTAACGGAGAATGTTCTGTCCATCCGTGACACCCATCACGTGTCCTTCCTAGGTTGCTTGTTCTCTAGGCCTGGGCCAGCGCCTGCCTTTCTTCGGAGGGCTTCTCAGTCCGGCCCTGATCATCTCAGCTCCTGATGGTCCCACCCCTGGGGAGCTCCCACCAGTTTCCCCACTTCTCCCTCTCCCTTCCTCAGCACAGGCCGGGAGACAGGCAGACAGTAATGTACGCGAGCAAAACAGTTAACCCAGTTAGGACGCCACTTGTTCTGCGGTCTTATGGTTTTCTCCCTCCGCAGCGAGAAGGACAAAATCACCACCAGGACCCTGAAGGCCCGAATGGATTAACTCCCGTTTCCAGAGCCCACTGTTTTTTTGTCTTTTTTTTTTGTTTGTTAAGTAAATGTTTTTCTTTCACTCCTGTTTCTTTGATCTCTGTCCCCAGCTGGGAAGTTACAAATAGCTACTCAGGGTCTAGCTCAGCCCGCAGGGGGTCTTGACTTACAGCATCTCCACCGGTATACCGAGGGGGTAATGTCTACACTCCCCACCGGTATACCCGAGGGGTAATGTCTACACATCATTTGAGTGCCTGTTACAGGCCCTGCACAAAGTGCTTTACACATTTTGGTATTTAATCATCATAATAACATAAGGTAGTTAAATAACTTGTGCAGGGCCACTTTAGTAAGTGATAGTGCAAAGGTGTAAAAACCCCCATTCTGTTTGCTTTGAAAGACTAGACTCCTTTTCACTCCATAGAAACCCATAAATCTCTTCTCGTTGTTTCTGGTAGAAATTTGGCCGAGTACCCTCCAGTACTATCCTGTAGATCCGGGTTTCTTAGCCTTGGCTGCACATTAGTCACCTGGGGAGCCTCTAAAACATACTTTGATCCCATCCCTCAAGATTCTTATTTAATTGGTCTTTTAAAGGGGCCTGAGCACCTGACTTTTCTGAGTTCCCCAAATGAAAGAGAGTCTACTGGCAGGTACAACACAGGTACTTGTTCAAAGCCAGCCTTGCAGCTGGTGTGCCGGGTGTGCGTGGTTCTCCACAGCTGCCGGAGGGAGAGTGGGTCTGTCCCTTTCTCCGTGTGCGTGGGAATGACACTCACAGACCAGCTCCAGGGCCCTGCTCTTAACCACATCTGAAAGTGGGTGACCAGAAGTGAGTCCTTCTCCAAACTCGAGTCATACGTTAATTTAGCCCAAGCAGCCTCTGACACGGACTACAACCTTTTAATTAAAAGAAAGAAACGAAAGGCTCATTTCCAAAGGACAGATGTGTACACAAAGCTTTTTAAGTTTTATTTTCCTCGGGTTGAAGATTCATCGTAACACGCATGCATTTTAAAACAGTAACAGGGTCTCGAACTGTTCCGAGCAGACATTAGACAAGCACAGGGGCTGAAAATTCCTATTTAAAAAATGGAAATTGCAGTGGGAAATGGAGGTCACACACACATGGCCGGGTGATAGTTTATCCTGCTCCCCCCTGAAATTGAATCTAGACTTAATTCACATTTTTTATTACAATGACCAGACCTGATGCCTGGGTGTGCTGAGCACCACCAGGCCTTCCCCCAAAGGTGGTTGGTTCCTACTTCCCCCTGTGCAAGAGGAAGGGGCTCTCTGGAAGATTCCTCTCCAGCCTCCGAGGATCTCAGCACCACCCACTGGGTAAGCCAAGTCTTCCCTTTGAAGGCACCCTCATGAGGGCGCATCTCAGAGGGAGGGGAGGGCCCTGGCCCCGCCCCCTCCAGGCCGGGCCGATGGCTGGTACATTGAGGGGCAGTTACTTGAATGTTTTCCCTTTGTTTCCTGTGCTTGGAGTGGACTTGCCCTCCACACGTTTCTGACGGAAGAGGTGAGGTCCCTTGACTTGGGAGACCTGTGCTGAGGCGGCCAGAGCTCGAAGGGTTGTGTCAGCACTCCGGCCCCTAACGTTTTAGTAGCTCAAATGCTGGGGAGTGCTGAGGTCTTTCTCCCAACTGGGACTGGTAAAAAGACAACGGGAGTGGGACTGGCTACTCAGGAAAATCCTGGGTCTTTGGTTCACCTCCCCAGGGCAGATCCTGGCAGACTGACGAAGGGAAAGCACTCGGGCAGGGGCTGCAGTCCCCAGTCCGGAGTACTCCCAGGGGCCCGCTTGAGGCCTAACGCACAGGCAGGAGGAACAAGGGGAGTAGGAAGAGCTGCCTGTGACGGGAACTGGGGGAGTGCTGCTGAGAACAGCCACAGACCAGAGCTCCTGAGCAAGTCAGGGACAATGGAGCACTGCTTCGGCTGTGCTCCCGGACTGCGGGTTCCCAGCCCTCCCCTTACTCCCACTGTGGGCATGGGAAGGAGCTCCCACTGGCAGGATAAGCCTCAGTGGTTCATGAACAGGAACAAGGGCCAGAGGCCTTCAGCTAGTAGTCTCAGTGGAGTTTTCAGAAAACCCCTCGTTTTGGCTGGGAAACCTGGAGACTAGTCTCTATCTGTAGCCTTTCGGATCAGGTGCAGGATGGGAGACACTGGGATACGAATCCTGCCCTTCAGACCTCACCATCAGCCATGTCCTATTCTTATGCCTTTGCTCTGGGAGACCCAAACTCCTCTAGGATGCCAAGAGACAGCTGAGTTTCATGCTCCAGGGAGTGAGGCTGAGGGTCCTTACATCCCCTCAGCAGGGGAATGACGGGATTTGGGGAAGAAAAGTGGGGACAGACAAAAGCGTGGGGATCAGTTCACTTTCTCTGCATTCAGACTGCAAACCAAATATAGTATCTTCATCATTACAAAAAGAAGAGAAAGAAAACTTGCATAAACCCAAGATAAATAGCTTTTAAACATTTGAATGCCAAAAGAATTAGAGGGGCAAACCCAAGGTTTTGAAAATAGCACAGAATGACCTTTTTAAAAAAATCTACAATTCACCAAACCACAGCTTAATGTTCCGACCCAATCAACAACACTGTCAGAAACACAAAGAGCATTTGCAATAGGGTGCTACCTCTCAAAATGTAAACAATATACAAAAAATAAACCGCACAAAATCACAAAACTCAATGTTAAGTCAGATACTCGGTAGCTCATCTTTCACGGATAGGATTATTACATAATTCATACACATCGTGGCAACATGATCAGACCAAATGCAGGGAGCCGGCGGGAGCCCGAGGCTACGGAGGCTGCTGGGGGCCAGCCTGCCAGCCTTTGGAGATGCTGGGCCTATGAGCAGATCCAAATCTCTATTCTTGATTAGAAGGTGGGAAATCAAGTGCAAACATCACTCCTATGGAATCCCTAAGTCAGTTTGTTTTCTTCATGTGCCATTTGGTTTCAAGTCCTTGCTCCAGTCCCTTCGTGGTCTTACTGCTGATGTCAGAGTTCCCTCCGGGCCCTTCCTGGGCCCGGGGCAGTTGTTTGGCCCTTCTGCTGCTTCCAGAAGGGTCCGCAGCCCCAGAGGAGTCCAGAACGCTGTCTCCGTCCCCTCCTGACCCAAAGCTGCAGGTAGGGCAGAGATGGTGACGGTTCCTGCTTCCGAGTTTGGAAGGCCCATAGGAAACCAATCCATCCATTCCAAATGCTTCCACAAACTTCCTTCAGATCTGTGTTTGCCATGTCTCCTCCTAAATCCCCCGTTCCTGGTAAGGGGTTGAGAAGATACGGAAATGTACCTCCCCGGCACAGGGCTGTTTTCTCTGCTAGCTGGACCAGACAGCTCTGATGTCACCACGGAATGACAGCTCAATTCTGAGGCCTGGATAGCAAGGCTCAGAGGTGGGAGAGATCCTGAAGGAAGCCGCAGGATGCCACTCCTGAGGAAGCCTGTAGGTGGCAGATCTGTTAGAATCTAGATGGGGCATCAAGGAAAAACAGCCCGAGGGTGGATCCAAATCCACTCCCACCTCAAGCCTCTGCATTGGATTAGGCGGTCACATCCTCACGTGATCCAGAAACGACCTCAGGCTTGGGCACCACATCCTGGTGGCAAACCCAGGCCAGGGAGTCAGATACCTACAGGGCAGCCCTGGGAGCCAAGGCGGAGCCTCAGCAAGGAGCACCCAGGCTCCTGGGGATCTGCCCCAGCTGCCAGGCGCCTGGGCAAAGGTCACAGGAAGTAAGTGGGCGGAGGGCACAAGCCCTCGTTTGATACTCTTCAGCCTCTGGGGTTTCTCCCAGGGGAAGAAAGGGTCCTTGCTTGTTCCTCTTGACCACGTGGGAGGCAGGTTTTATTGAGAAGACGTCTGAACTCCAGGGGCCCAGAGAGCCCAGTGGCTGAGCAGTGATCCGGGTTCTGAGACCCAGCAGTCGGGAGAGCCCAGCAGCCCCACCCTTGCCAGCCCAGGAGGCTGAACCCGCTCCCTCCGAGAGCTTTGATTCTGGTCCAGAATGGCCGGCGTGGACCTGGAGTGTTCCGTCAGGAGGACAGCGCTCAGGATCCGAGGAGGAAAGCTGAGGGAGGTTATGCACAATACTTCATCAAACAAAGTTACCCCAAGGAGGAGGCTGACCTCTCCTCCGGTGTCGGCCCTCGGCCGAGGGGACCCTGAGCGGGTCTCTGGGGTACCCCTGTAACTGAAGGGACTAGGGCAGGATGGGGGGTGGATAGATAGGGTGATGACATACATCATTATAAAGAGCAAACCGAGGGCAATGAAATTTCAGAAAACCCCAAATAAACCCACAGTCACCTCTCGCCCCACGGCATTTTAAAGGCTACAAGGTAACAAAAAGGGAACCCCTTTTAACCTGGGTCAATGGGAGGGGGGAGTCAAAGGTAAGGAGGAGGTGAGGCCACATCCTGTGAGCATAAGCGCACAGCACACCCCCCTCCCCAGAATCGTTCAGTGTCACAGGCTGCAGTCTCACTGCGAACGCCCTCCCCGGCCCCCCACTCTGCTCCCACCCCTCCATCTAGCCCAAATACACCCTCTCCCCCTTCGGATCCCCAACCCCGCATCTCATTCTCTGGCTGTGGCTGAAGGCAGAAGGTCACTACGTCAGGATGTTGGACATGAACTCGTTGAAGCGCTTGGAGTACTGCTCAGGGTTCACAGTCGAGATCTCGGCCCCCGCCTGCAATACAGAGATGGATTCAGGCCCAGCTCCTTGGCCCTCAGCGGCAGCTGCTCCCGGGACGGGCCTGGGTGTTCAGGAGCCTCTAGATCAGCCTTAGAGCTGAATCCAACCCCGTGGACGTGGCAGGCCACTTGGAGAGGGGGCAGCTATGTCTCAGAATTGCCCCAGCCCCTCCTCTGATTTCCAACCCCGGGATGCACCCACTGAAGCAGAGGCAAGTGGTGGGAGGTAGCAGAGAGCCTCCTGACCTCTGGGAGCTGCTGTTTGGAGAAGAGTGGCTGGAAGCCTCTGGGGCGCGGTACGGGCAGGTAAACAAAGCCATTACCGGCATCAACAAACCACCGCATGCCCAGCAGCCCTGGGAGAGGCACCAGGGGCCGCAGAGTCCCGAGGGCCAGAGAACAAAGGGGAAAACAAGTTGGCATATTATCCAGGGAGGAATACAGATGGCAGAGAACGAACACCAGGCAACCTGGCAGGCTGCGCTTCCTGTCCCCTGCCCTGGGAGAGGGGCACGGGGGTGTCTCCTTAGAGGCCTGAGAGGCGGGGGGCCCACCCACTGGGAGAACTCACCCCATGTTTCACTGTTTTGGCTGCATGTGCAGCTTTCTTCTTGGCGTCGTATGGTGTGAGGATATCAATGATGGCCATGAAGTAGACCTCCCTCTTGGGGGAACCTGGAGGGGAAATGAGGAGGAGGAGGTGGCAGAGAGAAGAGCAGCAAGTAGCTGGGTCCATAACCCTTCAGATGTGAGATCCAGGTCGATCCCTACCATTTTGGATCTGAGGGGGAAAATGGCTAATGGAATCCTCAGAAGCTTTCATAGTTTTTAGAAATTACTATTATCGATTCCATAGAGAGACAAACATCAAAGTGAGAGAGAAACATCGACCAGCCACCTGACTAGGAATCGAACCCTCCACCTTCTGGTGTATGAGACCATCCTCCAACCAACTGCGGATTCCATATCATATCTCTCATCGTATTTGATCTTCACAGCTCCCTGTGGGTTGACATGAGGCTATTTATAAAGTTTTATTCGTCCCATGAGTCAGAGAACTATGCCCCAAACATCCAGGACAAAGCAGAGATGGTAAGAACGGCCTCCGGAGAAGAACCCCCGCCCAGAGGACAGAGTTACTGCTGGTGACTCAGTGTGGAGCCTGGGGGCACCAAGAGGCCCAGCTCAGCGATTACTGAATGAAGTGGAAACCCAGACCCACACAGACGCTAAGCCATGGGCCAGGTGGGCAGGAGGAGAGCCCGAGTGGGCAGGGCAGCACAGGCTCCTACTTACTTTCATGGCTCTTCATGGCATACACATCGACAGAGGGGTCGAACTCCCCGGGGCCGAAGAACCGCGGGAGGCTGAGCAGGTTGCCGGGGCTGTCCGGCGGCGTGCCGTACGAGCAGACCAGGTTGCCCATCCCGTCGTTCTCACACTCCTCGTCCTCCGCCCGCTCCTCCACCTCCATCTCCTCCTGCTCTGCCCGGTCCACGTCGTGGATGCCCACCAGCAGGCTGTAGTCCATGATCTTCAGCTGGGCCAGAAACTAGGGGAAGGAAGGCAGAAGTTACGCAGGACATCGCAGTGGCATCTGGAAAGGGAAGAAAACATTCCTTTCAACTCAACTCTCCAATCTGGAAGCCAGAGAATGAGACCCCAGTCTCTGTGCTCCATGGGGAAGCTGGGCCGGAGCTGCGGAGTCCACAGCAGCGGAGCGGGGCCGCCCTGGGAAAGGCTGAGACAGCCTGGCGGACGGGGAAGAGCCAGGCAGGCAGAGGCTGTGGAGGGAAAGGCGGGACGCGCACTGCAGGGAGAGGGGACAGCCGTGAGGAAAGACATGATGGAATGCCACTGTCTTTCAAATCCTGAGTCTCAATCCATTATGACCCTACATTCAATTTAGTGGGCCGAGACTAGGACTTTGAAAATTATTATTAAATACTATCAAATAGCCGAAACCGGTTTGGCTCAATGGATAGAGCGTCGGCTTGGGGACTGAAAAGTCCCGGGTTCGATTCTGGTCAAGGGCATGTACCTTGGTTGCGGGCATATCCCCAATAGGGGGTGTGCAAGAGGCAGCTGATTGATGACTCTCTCTCATCAATGTTTCTAACTCTCTATCTCTCTCCCTTCCTCTCTGTACAAAATCAATAAAATATATTAAAAAATAAATAAATAAATACTATCAAATAGGAAAAAAAGCTCTGTCCGGGCATCTTAGTTGGTTAGAAGGTCTTCCTGATACATCAAGGCTGTGGGTTCGCTCCTCAGGCAGAGACAATATAAGAAACAACTAATCAATACACAAATAAATGGAACAACCAATCAGTGTTGCTCTCGCTCGCTCCCTCTCTCCCTCCATTCCGCTCTCTATAAAATGAGTTAAAAAAAATGAAAAATATAATGAAAAATAGAGTACATAACGTGAAGTAAAGGTAGATAGTATTTCATTGTGTGTGCGCGTGTTTTGGGTTTGCAGGTAAAATGTACTTCTAACGGGGTAATAGGCAAAGTTTGAAAACATACGCAATTCAGCTTCTTTCTGCTCAGGGTAAAATGGGGAGAAAATTTAAAGGAAACGCGATATAAGAATGACGGAGCCAACCACCATCCTGAACTCTCCCTCAGGTCAAAGGGCTGTGGTGCAGGCGGGGGGATGCTGCAGCCCGCCCCTCCACTGCGGCTTCCCTTGCCGCTCAGTCCCCCATCTGCATGTGCTATGAGTAGAATGGTGTCTCCGAGAGGTCTTGGAGAACAAAGAGTGTGGGAATGACACAGGATGGACATGGTCAGCCGGCATTCCAGTCTGGCTAATAGTGAGACCAGAGTCGCTGGTCCAAATCCTCATGAACTAGCCAGCAGCCACCAGCAGCCAGGTCACACACTGAGCCTGCAGCACCTTGAACCTGTCTAACTGGCCACTGTGACTAAGGAACTCGGAGGAGAATGACAATGGGGCCAGAGAGCTCTGCACACAGGCCCAGACACAACGAAAAGCACAAGAAGCCCTGACGACAGAGATCAGCAGAATCTCCTCGACGGAGAAAGGAGGTGACACCTTTCCAAGCACCTGCACAAAGGCCTGGGGAGAAGGGGCCGGATCCCAGGGGAGAGATAGTCCCTGAACCGTACCCCCCCATCCTCTTGAGAACATTTATAAAAGCAACATGCACATGTAAACGAATTCTGTAAACTGCCTTTAAACATTCTTAGGAGCAGAGTAAAGAGAAAAGCAGAAGAGGGAGGAGAGACTGAACAAACTGAACTTCAGAATAAAGGCACAAACATGGTAGGGAATGATGAAGGACAAGCTTCCCAGCAAAAGAAGCCTGTAAGGCTCATGCTCACAGCAGCACTGGTCACGATGAAGCAACTCGAGTGCGATGGTTCATACTATGTGTCAACCTGCCTGGGCCACTAGGCGCCCGGACATTCGCTCAAATGTTACTCTGAGTGTGTCTGTAGGATGCCTACGGACCGACTGACGTTTGAGTCAGTAAAGTGAGTAAAGGAGATTGCCTTCCCTAAGGTGGGTGGGTCTGAGGCGTGAACAGAACAAAACGGAGGGCCCTCCAGTGAGTCAAAGGGAACTTCCTCTGCCTGCCCATCAGCTGGGACATCGGCTTTTCTCTCCAGATGTGGCCTGAGACAGCCACTCCTCCCGGGCCTGAGCCTGCCAGCCTCCAGACCAAAACAATACCATCTGCCCTCCTGGGGCCCCGCCTGGCCAACTGCGGGTGGTGGGACTTGTCAGGCTCTGTAGTCAGGTGAGCCAATTCCTTGTAATAAACATCTTTCCACCTGTCAATCAACTTATCTATCTACTTGCACTCTTCTTGTTCTGTTTCTCTCTGGAGAATCTTAACTAATATACGGAATGTCCACTGGTGGGTAAATGGGTAAACAAAATGCACTCGTGCTGTGCACGGCTGGTGGCTCTCCAGAGCTGGCTTCCTGTTGCTCTGATGGCCGGCTGCCCGCTCCACAGGGAACCACCACGAAGGAGTTCTGAAGGAGCCAGAGAAAGGTGTTGGAGCAGATGAGGGAAAGCATTCCAAACGGAAGGTTCATCTGCACCAGCTTTAGGTGCAAATAGCCACCCCTCTGCTCAAATCACCACTCCTCCTCCCGTCTACACTCTTGGGAAGTAGTGAATTCAGTTTTTTAAAGAGACTCCTGCTCTGGGGACAAGAGGAGACCCTGCTCGACCAGGTGAAAGCGAGTTAGTCGGTACCTCTACGTCCCGCTTCAGCTTTTCCAGGAAGTTCTTTTTAGTCTCCTCTCCCACGTGCAGCTTCTGCCCTTCGTTGAGGAAGTCATTGTCTTTAAAAGTTGGCAAGTCCTTGGCCTGGGAGAACAGCAGCAGTGTTAGCCGAGCAGCCTGATTCCTTCACCCCAAGGGTCCCTGCTGGGGGCAACGGCACAGAGAGGGGAAGGGTCTATACAGCAGGTGGCCAACAGCTCGGCACAGGAGGCTGCAGCCCCAGGCTTCGGGCAGGCAGGGACGGCGAGTGTGTCCAACAGGGAGGACTGACGAGCATGCCTTCCTGCTGAGCCCGGGACAGCGCGGGGGTCAGGCAGCCACCCCCTGACCCAGGACGGGCCAGCCCTCCAGGACGATGAAGAGCCCGCAAGGGCCGAGCTCAGCGGCTGGAGACCAGGCGAGGTTGAGGCGGGGGAGGCTGAGGCTAGGCAGTGCTCAGGGACACCGAGCTCTGGCACACGGCGCGTCTGGGAAGTGGACTAGGGGCTGAGATGGAGGAAGGGACAGGATGGCCAAGAGGTGTTTCGCATTCCAAGCCAACCCATTCCCCACGCGATCAGCACTGGCCCCAGCTTACCTTCTCCTTGTCACTCGCTTCTCTGGCGACAGTAGAACCCTGAAAGGATAAGAGCCATCAGGAGTCCGGCTGAGGCAAATTCCGCTGAGCGGGAACCATGCCCAGTCTTTGGGGAGAGGCAGCAGGAGAGGGAAGTAGGTGGTTGGGATCCTAGAGGGGCCAGGAAGCAGCGGCTTGCTCACTTCCTCTGTCACCGACCGCTCCCAGACTCTATGTCCGCGTCCTGCTCAGGAGGCAGGACTGTGCCAGGCGTCTCAGTGCCTGCCCTGGGGGAACTTCCCCTCCAACAGGCAGACAGGCAGGAAGCGGTAGCTACACAATGAATGAGTCCGAGAACCACAGTGGTGCTGAGTGGTACGGAGAGGACACAGGACACTCTGAGAGCCCAAAGCACAAGGAGGGGCCTGGACTGGAGAGGGCCGGTGGCCAAGGCCTGCTTCCAGAAACAAGCGATACCTGAGCTGAGCTCAGAGGGGGTGCAGGAAGTAATTAGGTGGGGGAAGGTGGAGGCAGAGAAAGGGCAGGGAGGGAAATAATTCAGGCCTCGGGGAGGAGGGGAGCACAGACTGCAGGGCTGGGCCGGAAACCAGTGCCGCTGCAGCAGGGGGGCAGTGGTGCAAGGCAGCTGGTGAAGTCAGAGAGTGAGGTATAAGAACAGCGAGTGCTGTGGCTCGCAGGCCGTGTGCTGCCTTCAGTGCCTGGAAACGCACTTGTGCTGCAGTCCACGGGGCCTGGACAGATGCCAGTGTGTGCGCACTTAGGGCAGCCTGTCCCAGCCCACTGCCAGCAGTCACAGAGCATCCATCTCTCTACATAGAAGCCTAAGCAATCGGCTGACTGTCCGACCAGCCAGTGCTATGACATGCACTGACCACCAGGGCGGCAGGTGCTCAACGCAGGAGCTGCTGAGCTGCTGTCACTTGGCAGCTGCAGTGTTTGGGTGATGCACCGGAACCAGAGAGGAAGGAAGTCGATTCTGGGGTACGTCACACAAGAACCGCCCTCTCACAATCCAGGACTCCTCGGGGGATGTGGGAGAGCCAGTTTTGGCAGAATCCCCGCCAGCCAGGCAGAGGGACCCCACCAGTGCATGAATCTGTGCCCCGGGCCTCTAGTTGTTACATAAATGTGGTACAGGGGGGCTAAAGTGACCTCCTGTCACTGTCACCTGGACTTCACACAGCCTGTGGCCCACAAGAATTAGACAACGCCAGAGCCACCTGTCCGTGCGGCATATGCTCTGGCTTCCCCCTTACGTGGCAGCTGGAATCGTGGCCCTCCCGAGCCCCGGGGGAGAGCGCCACCGAGCTGGGAAGCGGGAGCCCTTTACCTTGAGGTCATACTTGCGGTGTACAGTGAGCCGATGGCTGAACACGTTCCTGGTGACCACCATGTAGGTCTCCACGCCATCCACGGTCAGGCGGTACATGCCCAGGAACTGCGGCAAGAGGGTGTTGCCATGGCACTCCACGATGAACTGGAAAGGAAGGCGCCAGGGTGGACGGGCTCTCCCAGGCTCAGACGCTGCCTGCCTGGGATTCTAAACTGCGTTACGTGAAGTCACCGGGTTCCTGAGACTTACAGCGGCCAGCAGCCACCCCCACCCTCAATGGGCCAACAGAGCGAGAGGCGGAGCTAGCGGTGCAGAGCCCGTTGGTCTATGTTGCTGGGGCTCCTCCGTAGGAAAACCACTGCTCTAGGCTGGCATCTCCTCTGCGGCTGCAGGGGGAGCTGCGGGGCAGAGAGGGGCTGCAGAGGCCCGCGGTGATCGGGCTGTCTGGGAAAACAAGGCTCCCCACAAGCTCTCACCCCGGCCACGCCCCAACTGTAACTCCCCAAAGACTAGCTGTCCCTGCCACCACTCCTCAGGTGCCCCAGGCTTGGGGCAGGCGCTCTGGCTCCTCTGAGGGACAGCCTCCGGGGTAGTGGGGAGTGGGGACGGGAAGGAAAGCAGCCCTGCTGGGCCCACAGGACCTCTTTCAGAAATGAGTGGGGAAACTTCCCAACTCTGGCAAGCAGCAGCAGAGATCAGCCAAAGGCCTTGTATGCGCGCACATAAGCATAACCAACGGACACAGACGCCAGGCAGTGAGGGGGGGGGGGGGTGAGATGGGGGGGCATGGGGGGTTGAGGACATATGTAATACCTTAATCAATAAAGAAAACAAACAAACAAAGAAGCAGCTGTTCAACTGGGACAGAGCCAGGAACATGCCTTCGTCCTTCCCTCTCAATCCCTCCTCGCAGACACGGTACCAGGAGGGCCAGGGCTCGGGGATCAGGAAGCATCTGCTGTCACCGAGGACCGCTCTCCCCCGGCTCCCTCCCTCCTCAGCCCACCCTCCGCGTCAGGCTCGGGACTCACCGTACCTGGTGGTACTTCTTTAGGATGTTGTGCATCTCGGCCACGTCCTCGCTGGAGACGGTCTTGATGACAAAGCGCCGGTCGTAGGTGGTGAGGAAGCGGGTGCCGCACCGGCCCTGGCTGTCGCTGTTGATGGGGGCGCTGCGCGTCACTGAGTTCTGAGGGACCAAGACAGAGCGAGCGGGCTTGGAGGGGGACGGGACTCTGACAGGAGTCTTCTGTGATGGGCCGCTGCTCCAAAGCCAAGGCCACTGAGAAGATGGGACCTTCCTCGCCCTTTTACTCCCGGGAAGGTCATCTCTCTCCCCAAAGTCTTCCTTAGGAGTGACAAGAGCTGGTGCCAATCTTTGACTGGGGTGGGAAGAGGGCTTACTGTGAAATGCTTCCTTTGTTTCTGATCCCAGACAGCTACCTACGACATCAGGGACCTGGGTTCTCATCCTGCCACTCGCAGGTGATGTGACCCCTTAACTCCTCTGCTCCCCAGCTTCCTCACCAGAACAGCCGGAGGCAGAGCGAAGTGACTTTGCTGGTCTCTTAGGATGACAGAAGCAAAGCTCAGGACGTATTCCAGAGGCCTAGCATAAATAAACCACGGACACAGCGGCCTCTCTCCCATGTACCTGAGCTAGGAAACCCTTCTCAAAACAGGAGTTGGTCCTACCTCTGTCCAACACCTCTGCCTTCACCTCCAACGCCTGCTTACCTACGCAGGGCGGGCTTTTCTGGTCTGTACCTGCTCCTCCTCGAGGTCCCCTCCCATTAGGCTCAGAGAGCTGTGGGGGCCTCACGAAGAGCAGGGGAAGGTGAGGCAAACAAAGGGGATGTGTGCACCAACAGACCCTGGGAAAGGCCTTTGGGGGCAAGGCAGGGAGGGAAATGCCGAGAAGACACAGAGTGATCTGCTCACAGAAGCCTCTCCTCTCTCACCTGGGACCCGACTCTACCTTCACCGAAAGCCCCCTCGCGAGAAGGGAGCACCACGAAAGCCTGAAGTGGGGAGGGGCTCTCTGGACTAAAGGAGCACCCCCAAAGCAGGATGTCCCCGGCCCAGGCTCCATGCCTGAGGGCCCGCTCTCCGGGCCTGGTCCTCCTACAGAGAGGCCGCAGGCCCGGGGGGAGACTGCCTGCACTCTGGCCTCCTTTCAGGCAGCATCTCTGGCTCTAAGTCATTGGCAGTCCCAGAGTCCCCATAGAGCACCACCCTCCCTGCCCCATTTCAGTTGTGAGCACAATCATTTGCCCACAAGGCTATTAGAGAAAAAATGCAGACACTGAGAGGATCTGGTTAGATGGCCAAGGGGAGGGGGAGGAGCCACAGCGGGAGGAAGAGGTCCCAGCAGGTTACCTGGCGAGAAGTCTCAGGCTGCAATCAGGTCATTATTTCCTTTAAGATTTGTTCCTAGCCGCGGGGGTGGGGGACCTCCCAGTACCTCTCAGACCTTCCTGCTTGCCCAAGCCCCTGGCATCTCCTCTCTCTCCCCCTCCACAGGACACACATCTTTGCAGGAGGCCTTCATCTTTGCAGGAGGCCTTCGGCGTGGAGGAGAGAGGGCAGGGAGACTCACGCTCTGCTTGTCCTGGGAAGGCTGACAGGGAAGGGGATGGAAGAGTTCGTGTTTTAAAAGCCTGGGGCAGCCAAAACCGGTTTGGCTCGTCAGTCTGTGGACTGAAAGGTTCCAGGTATGATTCCGGTCAAGGGCATATACTTTGGTTGCTGGCACATCCCCACTAGGGGGTGTACAAGAGGCAGCTGATCGATGATTCTCTCTCATTGATGTTTCCAACTCTCTGTCCCTCTCTCTTCCTCTCTGTAAAAAATCAATAAAATATATAGCCGAAACTGGTTTGGCTCAGTGGATAAGAGCGTCGGCCTGCAGACTAAAGGGTCCCAGGTTCAATTCCAGTCAAGGGCATGTACTTTGGTTGCAGGCACATCCCCAGTAGGGGGTGTGCAAGAGGCAGCTGATCGATGATTCTCTCTCATCGATGTTTCTAACTATCCCTCTCTCTTCCTCTCTGTAAAAAAATCAATAAAATATATATATGTTTAAAAATAAAGATTGATTTAAAAATAAAAAAATAAAAAATAAAAATAAAATAAAAATAAAAATAAAAATAAAAATAAAAATAAAAATAAAAAATATATACATATAAAAGCCTGGGGCATCCATTTTAGATTTCCCCAGGCTGTGCACTCCTTTCCCGGACAATGGGAAGTCAGCCAAAGGTCTTCCTGCTACGGAAGTGAAGGGGATTCTCCACGACAGGCTGTCTCCCGAGGGAGGAAGGTCCAGGGAAGATGCTAGGTGGGGAAGGGACAGAAACCACTGCTGTAGTTACACTAAAACGTCCCTGATGTTGGGATTCATTCCCCCCAATGGGACAAAGTCCTCGGTGACATCATCACCCTGGAAGGGGGCAGTTTCCTGCCATGCCTTGCCCCCTCCCAACATCAGGACAGGTTAGGAAGCGGCACTCCAGCCTGGCAAGAGATTACACTCGCCTTACGTCTTCCTTTCTGATCTGTCTTACGTGCTTTCAGAGGCCTCCTCTCCCGCTGGCAACAATTCTCTCCCTTTTAGGTCAAATTATGAAGGAGAGGCTTCTTCAGTCTCCACTGGGATGTCAGACTAAAGGGAAGCAGCTTCTGGAGTCCCTCTCCCGCCCTCCCTTCTAAGGCCCTCACCCCTCCGAGAGCCACCGACACAGAGAAAAGACTGCCTGGGCTGGAGAGCAGCAGGACAGGGGGACACAGCCAGGAACGGCAGACACGTCTCTCTACGTGTCCTGTGGCTTCCTGGCCCCACTCCGCCTGCCAATCCTTCCGATTCTGCAAAGACGCGTGTACCTGGTAATCCTGGTCGTCAATCCCAAACCTCTCCCGGAGGTTCCGGAACACCATGGGGCAGTACTCCTTAAACTTGAAGCGGCTGGGCAGGTTCTCCCTGGGAAAAGCAGAGACAGGCCTTCGTGAACATCTCGCTCATCTTAACTCTCACATCGGAACTCTCAGAGTGTGGTCCATGGACCACCGGGATCTGAACAGTCTGCAGGGCTTAAAATGTAGGGTTCTAGCCTCCAGATATGCAGGAGGTGAGCCTGGAAGGCTGCTTTTTTAAATTCAGTTTTTTAAAAATATATTTTTATTAATTTCAGAGAGAAAGGGAGAGGGAGAGAGACAAACATTGATGAGAGAAAAACATCAACATCCACTGGCTGCCTCCAGTACGCCCTAGCTTCTAGAATAAGATGATGTTCTTACTATGGCAGAAAGAGGTCACTAAGGGACATTTTCAAATCAAGCTTCTCCTCCCAGCTAATGGTCAGAGACCACTGGTGGGTGACAGAGCCCAGCGGGTGAGGTGGTGAGGACTGTGGAACAGTGAGAGTGGAACCAGGATTCAAATGCAGAAAGGAAGAGAGTGTGAGCAGCAGTTTCTGGGGTGACTCATCTATCTATCTGTGTGTGTGTGTGTGTGTGTGTGTGTGTGTGTGTGTATGCCTAATATGCAAATTTCCCCTCAGGAGTTCAACCCAGAGACCTGGAGTTCGACTTCTTGCTATGACGTGCGCTGACCACCAGGGGGCGCTGAAGAAAGGAGGGCCCCAGCCAGCAGCAGGAAGAAAGATCCGGATCAGCCCTGATAGCAGGCCAGGCCTAGGCACCCTACCCATGCACGAGTTTCGTGCCCCAGGCCTCTAGTAGTAGGATAAAAAGCAAGGACTCCAAAGGGCTTGGAGTAGACCCCAATCTGTGCCAGGTGAGATGGCTGCTTCGACAAAGCCTGAGACAACCTTCGGGCCCCAGTGTCAATCCAAGAAGCCACAAGGAACGAAAGTGAGAATTACTGTGGATAGCGCCCTCAGGCGCCAGGCTCGGCCTGCAGATCACACAAAGCTGGAGAGGAAACAGCTTAAGTGCATCCCAGGCCAGAACCGTGGCAGGCAGCTTCTTGCCTCAGACTAAGATCAAGATAGGGCCACTACCTTTAGCCTCAAACTAGACAGCTCAGCCCTGAGCGGCTCACTTCTTACCCTGGCCCTGGATGAATCACCTGGGCAGAGCCCATGCCCTCCGGGGCACGGGAGGTAGCTGATAACGGAGTGAGATGACAAGACAACTGGGAGAGAGGCCGTAAGGAATGCGTTTCTCCAGCCAGCTTTTCAGCTCTGTGACCCCGGCGCCCCTGCTGCACCCTGCCAGGTGCGGGCGGCTCCGCCTCACACAGGCTTCAGCAGCTCTCTGCTTTAAGGGAAAGGACTGCCCACACAACCCGAGTCCACTCAAGAGGCAACTTACTTATTGAAGAGATGGTTGTCCACCTTGATCTTGCTGTATGCTTTGAAGTCATCTGGCATCAGCATGACAGGAACAGGGACATTGCTCAGCTCATTGATCTGCAGAGCAAAGGGAGAGTGAGGCCCGCAGCTCGGAGGCCTCCTGCCTCAGACAGACGATGGGCCGCCATGTGGATGCCACCGTCTCACCATAAACATGCGCATGGATTCCCTCCTTGTCTTCGTTTCTGCTCTTCTCTTCCCAACCTCATCTCCTCCATCTACTGAAATTCTCCCCACCTGACGTGGTCCAGCTCACAAGGCGCCTCTTCCATACATCTTTCCACAATTCTAGACCATAAATGTCCTTTCCCGCGTTAGAATTCCCAGTGTCCCTCTTTTGGCCCTCTCACAGCCTCCCTCATTTGTAGTTAATGCTTATTGACCTCCTAAGTCTGCTAGACTATAACCTAGGCAACACCGTAGTATTGATCTTTGTAAGCAAATACCATCTCACCGATCTTTGGGGGCTCTGTAGTACTTGGCCCAGGATGTGCATATAGCAGGAACTACATCAATATTTGTCAAATGCAATAATGAATCAATGAGTACATGTCACCCAACCCACGTGAGTATTGAGGCCTCTGAACATCTTCATACAAATTGTGGGTCGCTCAAGAAATCAGCGTAGGCCCTGGCCAGGTAGCTCAGGAGTTTGGAGCACTATCCCAGAGAGCCAAGGCTCCGGTTCAATCCCAGTCAGGGCACATACAGGAATCAACCAATGAAGGCATAAACAAGTGGAAAATGTCCCCCCGCCACATACACACACACACTTTTTTCTCTGAGAGAGAGAGAGAGAGAGAAATCAGCTAGGGCAGGAAAAGAACTGGGCGTATAACTCATCTCCAAAGTAAAGGATTCAATTCACAGTGAGCAGAAGAGGTAAGAGGTAGAGATATCTGGCCACTGGCTCACTCTGACTCTCTGATTAAAGCAGGGCCAGTTCTTAAAGCTGGGTCCTGCCTCATAACTGGGGGAGAGGCGCGCTGGGGGGTGCTTTGCCCCCACTGCAAACACACCTTCTCATTGTCTTTTCTCCCCCTGAGGGAGCTGCGCTGGGACGGAGCTGGCTTCCACTGGTGCAGAACTGAGGGCAACCCCTTCGCTTCCCCATCCCCCGTTTGCCAATTAGTGGGCTAATTAGCCCCAGATGTCCTCTCCCATCACAGCAGAGCATTTGACATTTGACCCTCAATCCAGAGGCCACTAATGCACTCCGGATTTACAGCGGAAACCTCAGTCCTGACTTAATGGATAGCGGGGAGGGAGGGCATAGCCTGGGTCTCCCAGATCCTTCCCTTGCAAATCCCATTATGTCCATGAGGCCCCATGTGGCAATGAGGGATAACCTGGAGTCATTAATTAGGACTCCCCAGAACCATAAATGGGGGGAAATGGCATTTAATTTGCTGCCCTTTTATGTTCCAAACCATTTTATTTGGAAATCTCTGAAGATAGAGGAAGTTCAAGTTAATGCAGTAACTGGGCTGGTGAATGGGACCTTCCTGGAGCTGGTGGAGTATCCAACGGACACGTGGGGAGATTAAGAAAGGCAGAGAGCGTATGGGGAGGAGGGACAGTAGGGCAGTGGGAACTGGCAGTGGGGCTGGGGGAAACTGACCCGCACAGGTACAGAAGTATATACTGTATGCTCTGTTCATATGAAGTTCTAGAACAGCGATCTACAGTGGGAGAAATCCACTAAGAGGTGGCCTGGGCTGGCTTGGGAGAGAGCTAATTGTGAAGGAACTGAGAGGTGTGACAGAAATGTCCTCTATGTTGTTTGGAGTGATGATTACATGGGTGAATACACGTTTGTGGAAACTGGTCAACCTGTACTTAAATGTCCAGCATCCAGCTCTGTGATGCCTGCCATCGGCTAACAGGCCACACACACACACACACACACACACACAGCCACACCAGTCCCCACTCCGAGGGGTGCGCAGGGAACCTGATTGTGTGCCTACGGAGGAAACCGTTCCATTTCCTTGCTTTTCTGCCAACAGAAACAATTCATGGTAGCTGTCCCACTTCCTTTTTCCTGGCATAGTAAGCTTGGCTCTGAGAGTTAAAGAAGTTCACAGCCCTTAGGCAATTCTGCCTTTCCTAGCTCATAGCATCATGCTAGAAAGAACGTACCACTGGCTCAAAGAGTATGCTTTTATACCAACATGTCCTAGCCTGTGCAGCTGATTGACTCTGGGTTGGTCTAATGGCCAAGCGGGGTTGATCATTGAGAACTAAAAAAGACAGAGCATTTGCCTGAGAGGGGTCAATGGCCCTGTAGCCAGGGGGAAATACTCTAACAGGAGCTATCCAGGAATGCTCTCTCACCAGTCCTCTCTGTAACTCTTGGGGAGGCATAGTTTGAATGGTTGTTAAGCTGGTTAGTTTTTGGCGCTCATTGCCTCTCTATTCTTGACTATACAACCTACTAGTGGGAAATCTCTGAGATAATATATTGGTCAACAATCCACACATCTGAACTATGTAGATTCACCCCTCATTTCCCGGGACCACATGGAGATGATTCACTCACTCTAGGGATTAGCTGTACCTCTTTATTTTAGTTGTGCTAAATTTTTTATCCCTCGAGTCCTATTCAATTGCAATGGAACAAGCACACGCTTCACATGTGTTAGGGAAGAGGGGCCACGCAGTGGGGGAAACGCTGTGCACACTGAAGTAGGAGCTGGTCCTGTTCTCAGGGAAAGACAAACCCAGGCCCCAGGGAAAGCGGAAGTCGTATACGAGCCAGTGAGGACGAAGGGACGGGCATCAGGAACAGCTGGTGCTCAGTCCAGAGAAGGTGAGGTTGGTGTGGGCAGAGGGTAAGACTCCCAGCCTCACACATCAGGCCAGGAACAGGGCACCTCCTGCCCCTTCTGCTACTGCCAAGAGCACTTGACACTGGAAGAATCTACAAGATCCTGTTACAGCCCAGCTTAACCCTCCCCGGGCGCATCACCCTCAGGGCGGCTTTAACTCCTTCCCCTCGAAGGTCCTTCCTGATCTGGCTCTTCAGCTTACTTTTCTACTCAATGTACTGAGGGCTTACTCTAGGCTAGTCCTGTGCCAGGAGCTGGGGACGCAAAAAGGGGAAAGACATATCTCTGTTTAGCTGGGAAGACAGACAAGTAGCTAATACAACATGAAGATGCGATAGTTATAAATAAAGGGAGATGGGAAAACAGATTAAGAAATGATTGATTCGTCCGGCTGATGGCAGACATAGCTCAGGGGTTGAGCATCAGCCTATGAACCAGGAGGTCACAGTTCAATTCCTAGTCAGGACACATGCCCAGGTGTGGGGCGTACAGGAGTCAGCTGATCAATGATTCTTTCTCATCACTGATGTTTCTATCTCTCTCTCCCTCTTCTTTCCTCACTGAAATAAATATATATATATATATTTTAGCCCTAACTGGTTTGGCTCAATGAATAGAGCTTCAGCCTGCAGACTGAAAGGTCCCAGGTTCGATTCTGGTCAAGGGCATGTACCTTGGTTGTGGACACATCCCCAGTGGGGGGTGTGCAGGAGGCAACTGATAACTGATCCAGGTTTCTCTCTCATCAATGTTTCTAACTCTCTATCCCTGTCCCTTCCTCTCTGTAAAAAATCAATAAATATATATTTAAATACACACACACACACACACATATATATATATATATATATATATATATATTTTTTTTTTTTAAGAAAAAAAAAATGATTGATTCTGCCGTGGTCCAAGTTTCTCAGTGGTTAGATCATCAGCCCAAGAACCAAAGAGTCTCGGGTTTCATTCCTGATCAAGAGCACTACCTGGGTTTCAGGTTCAATCCCCAGCCCCTGTTGGGGGGCATGTGGGAGGCAACTAATTGATGTGTCTCTCTCAAATTGATGTTTCTCTGTCTCTTCCCCTCCCTCTTTCCTTTCCACTCTCTCTAAAAATCAATGGAAAAAATATTCACAGGTGAGGATTTAAAAAAAAATAAGTGATTGATTCTGACTGAAGAGTGAGAGTTGGTTGCTAGAGGAAGTCAGAGAGAAATATACATAAGAAAAGTCTAGAATGGTAAATCTCAAAAAAAATAATAATAATAAGAGGAAGGGAATTGCAGGCTGTGAGAACAGTCAGAACCAAGACTCAGATTTGTGCCCGGCAAAGGTGGCTCAGTGATTGAGCGTTGCCCTATGAACCAGGTCAAGATTCGATTCCCAGTCAGGGCACATGCCTGGGTGGTAGACTTGACCCCCCATAGGGGGTGTGCAGGAGGCAGCCAATCAGAGATTCTCTCTCATCACTGATGTTTCTCTCTCTCCCCCTCTCCCTTCCTCTCTGAAATCAATAAAAATATTTTAAAATATATATATACTTTTAAAAGTAGAGAGATAATACAGGAAAGATAGGTGAATGGTCTAACATATTATCAATTAATAAATAACATCTGCTTCTATTTATTGAATGCCTGTAAATGGCCAGTGCTTTATATTATTGTATATTATATTACGTGTCATAATACATTTATACATTTATATTGTCTTTATTATTTCTATACTTAATAGTTACATGAGGTATTATTAATTTGATTTTGCAAAAGAGGTTCAAGGTGCCTTGCTCAAGGTCACACAGATAATGTGTGCAGACTCAGGATTTGCTCCCAGGCTTTATGGTGCCAAAGCCTGGGTCCTTCAGACTGCATTTACAATCCTTCTTATGGACCGCCACCTTGGCTAAGGTAGTGTTTTCCCTCCCTTGCCTCTTTCCTAATAATCTTCGGGGAAAGTGTGCTCATTTTAGGGAAAGGGAAAATGAAAATCAAGAGAGAGAAATTACTACTCAAAAGCTAAACCAATATCACGGGGACAGCCTGGATTTGAACTTCGGCTTGTCCACTAAATGATAAATTTGGACTCAACTACGCGCAGGCAACGGGAAGTCCTCTCAGGTTCAAGTGTGGGAATTCACATGATCAGATGGGTGATATAAAAATGTAATTCTGGAATCCAAGTCAAGTAAGGATTGGAAGGGCAAAAACAATAGGCAGTAAGGTCATTTATGGGGCCATTACAATAGTTTAGGTGACAGACTGGCAGCAAGAGCAGAGGAAGGAACAAAGCTAAGAGAATCATCTAAGATCTGGCTAAATGACACCGGCTCTGCCAGGACCGGTTTGGCTCAATGGATAGAGCGTCAGCTTGGGGACTAAGGGACCCAGGTTCGATTCCGGTCAAGGAACCTTGGTTGCGGGCATATCCCCAGTAGGGGGTGTGCAAGAGGCAGCTGATCGATGACTCTCTCTCATCGATGTTTCTGACTCTCTATCTCTCTCCCTTCCTCTCTGTACAAAATCAATAAAATATATTTTAAAAAATAATAATAATAAATAAATAAATAAATAAATGACATCGGCTCTACAAGAACTCCCTTCTCCCTAGGCCAGTGGTCGGCAAACTCATTAGTCAACAGAGCCTAATATCAACAGTACAACAATTGACATTTCTTTTAAGAGCCAAAAGTTTTAAACTTAAACATCTTCTAACGCCAATTCTTTTCTTTTTTTAATATATTTTTTATTGATTTTTACAGAGAGGAAGGGAGAGAGACAGAGAGCTAGAAACGTCGATGAGAGAGAAACATTGACAAGCTGCCTCTTGCACACCCCCTACTGGGGATGTGCCCGCAACCAATGTACATGCCCCTGACCGGAATCGAACCTGGGACCTTTCAGTCCGCAGGCCGACGCTCTACCACTGAGCCAAACCGGTTTCGGCAAACGCCAATTCTTCAAAATAGACTCGCCCAGGCCGTGGTATTTTGTGGAAGAGCCACACTCAAGGGGCCAAAGAGCCGCATGTGGCTCGAGAGCCGCAGTTTGCCGACCACGGCCCTAGGTTGATTTATTTACTCATGCCTCTGTGCATCTGTACATTCTAAGTGTCACATTCACTTTGGTAAGTATATCCTTACATGTTTAATGTGTCCACTAGGCTGGGAGCCCCTACAAAAGAGGAGACTATCTTACTCATTACTTTGTCCCTATGGTGACTGGCACAGAGTGGTTGCACAACAGACGCTGGGTGGAGGGACGGATGGCTAGGAAAGGGGGAATGAAGGATGGCTAGCATTAGGATAAAGACAAAGATACAGCAGAGCTGGTGTGCCATGCAGGGGGCCATGGTCTGGAGGAAGGGAAAGATTAGCGCTGGTTATGGAGGCCATGACCAGATTGCAAAGAATCTTACACGACAGGGAGAGAATAAACTTTATTTGGCTGACAGAGGGGAGTGGCTGAACGTTCTGAAGCATGACTAAAGCAACGTTACAGGAAGATGTGCCTTTCCTTCACTATCCACACATTTCCGGACCAGCCTCTTTCACCTCCAGCAGAAGTGCACCGTGGAATGCTAACTCATCCGAATGTCACACTCAATATCTATATATAAAAAAGGCTAATATGCAAAGTGTCCCTCAGGAGTTTGGGAATTCGATCGCTCGCTATGACGTGTGCTGACCACCAGGGGGTAGCACAGAACGAAGGAAGGCCGCAGCAGGTAGCTGGAAGGCCCTGATCGCAGGCCAGGCCTAGGGACCCTACCTGTGCATGCATTTCATGCACCAGGCCTCTAGTAACATATAAGAATGGTAAGTTTGTTGTATCTCTTATCATAGTAGTTTTTGGATTATCCACACGATTAATTCCATGACCATTAGCATCAATAATGAGTTTAACCAAGCTGAATGAGGGCTAACTTAAAAGTTAGAGTTCACTCTATGCTGATCCTACTGGAGATAAAAATTCAGTCACCAGTTCCAGTCTGGTGAATTGCTGATTCTAGAAGCCTCCACTTCCCTGTGTGACCTTCACTGGAACTGCTCCCCAGGAGGTGGGGCTGGGCACACAGGATTCCTGTCACGTCCCAGGGCTCAGCTATGGGCTGGCCACCACTGACAGACATTTGTTACCTGCCGCCATCAGAAAACATGACGTATTGGGGACCACACTCTCAAGACCAAGAGCCCCAGCAAGACCTGGAACTGCAGAGAGGAAAAGGCGAGAACTGAGAGCCACAGGGGCCAACAAACTCACCCCTGAGTCTATTCCTTCCTTTTATACTTTGGCTTTTCTTCTCCTGTTGAGGCCCACTGTCCTCTATGAGGTCGGGAAGACTGGTAAGAGACAAATTCACCCAAAGGCCTCACTAGAGCAGAAGAGTTTCCTAAGGTTTTTAAAGAAACAGGTCAAGAGAAAAAGGCAGGAAAAGTAGGTTCTGGGTCTGCACTGAGCAAATAAAATGCATGGACAGAATGAAGGTGAAATGTGGGGGAGAAATGAGCAAACTTAAGAAGGAATCTGGCTCTGGCTGGTTTGGCTCAGTGGTGAAATATGGGGGAGAAATGAGCAAACTTAAGAAGGAATCTGGCTCTGGCTGGTTTGGCTCAGTGGATAGAGTGTCGGCCTGCCGACTGAAGGGTCCCAAGTTCAATTCTGGCCAAGGGTACATGCCCAGGTTGTGGGCTCAATCTCCCCCCCCAGTAGGGGGCATTGGGGAGGTAGCCAATCAATGATTCTCTCTCATTGATGTTTCTATCTCTCTATTCCTCTCCCTTCCTCTCTGAAATCAATAAAAAAAGACCAAAAAAATCCAAAAATAAACTAACAAAGACTGAATTTGTTTCTCACATCATACACAAAAATTAATGCAAAATGGATTACAAACCTAAATATAAGAGCTAAAACTGTAAGAGGTTTTTTTTGTTTTTTGGGTGTTGTTTTTTTTTTAAGAGTTTTTCTTAGGAGAAAATGTAAGAAAAAAATCTTCATGACCTTGGGTTAGGCAAAGCCCTCTTAGATATGGCACCAAAAGCACAAACAACCAAAACAATAGGTAAGTTTGAGTTTATCAAAATTAAAAACTTGAGCTTCAAAAGAAAACACCAAAAAAGTGAAAAAGATAACCTAAAAAATGGGATAAAATATTTGCAAATCATATATCTGATAAGTAACTTGCATTCAGAATATATCAAATACTCTAACAACTCAATAACAAAAAGACAAATAATCCAAATAAAGATGCAAAAAGTTTTTTTCCCAACGGGCAAAGGGTCTTTTTTTTTTTTTTTTTTTTTTTTTTTTTTTGCAAAGGGTCTTAACAGACATTTCTCCAATGAAAACACAAATATGACCACTAAGCACACGAAGAGATGTTCAACTTCACTAGTTACAAAGGAAACAAATTGAAATCACAATAACGTTTCACATCCACTAGGATGGCTACAATAAAAAAAAGACAGACAGTAACAAGTGTTGGCAAGGACCACACACACACACACTGCTGCTGGAAGTGTAAGATGGTGCCGCCACTTTGAAGAACAAGGCTGACGGTTAAACATAGTTACCATCGATCGCTCCTATTCCTTCTGACCACCTGGGTGAGGCTACACAGACACCTGGTCCTAACACGGCAACATGTTATCAAGCCGGGTCTGTCTCTTCTGCTCTCCCGCCCCTCTCACAAGCCACCTCTTCCGTAACTCCAGACCCTTTGAACTATGTTTCATCCATGAAAACATTGGTTCTCCAAAAGTCTTTTGGTTTTTCTCTCTGTTTCCAACAGTCTTCCTCCACCAAACCCATGGGCTTCATCCTAGTCCAGTGGCCGGCAAACTGCAGCTCGTGAGCCGAGGTTTGCTGCTCTGTGGACTAATGAATTTGCCGACCACTGACCTAGACTCTCGATTCCAATAATTACAGGCTGTTGTTCCTTGTGATTAAGCCCCTATCCCAGTGGTCGGCAAACCGACCACTGTGACCTCGTCCATGAGAGCAGCTCATGTGACAACACTGGAACCTAGAAATAAATCATCTCCCTCTGAGAGAGTAACTCATTCTACTACAGACAGACCCACTCACCACAGCCACAGACCACCATGGATGGCCTAACTGCCCAAGTGGGCGAGAAACTAAAGAATCAAAGAAAACGGGAGATCTGAAATCTCAGATTGCAAAACGCTGCAACAGCGGGCTTCTGAATCTCCAAGAAAGGCTGGCAACTCACGAAGAACAATGTGGTCCTGACCCCCTAGCGCAGTGGTCGGCAAACTGCGGCTCTTTGGCCCCGAGTGTGGCTCTTCCACAAAATACCACGGCCTGGGCCCGTCTATTTTGAAGAAGTGGCATTAGAAGAAGTTTAATTTTTAAAAAATGTGGCTCTCCAAATAAATTTCAATCGATGTCCTGTTGTTATGTGGCTCTGTTGACTGATGAGTTTGCCTAGAGAATTGCAAAATTGTATACACTTCTTCTGGGGAGATGCCTCCATTTCCCAGATGGGGACCTTTAAGAACTAGACTTATTAACTGACCTCAGAAGCTCACTCAGCGGTCCGGGTCTGTGGTGCCTACAGCATTTCCGGAGGTGCTGGCTCTTTATGGCCAGAACAAGGTTCTTGCTTACAGTCCATGCCTTCCCAGCTGGCCCTCCAGCAAACTCTCTGAGTTAGCAAAGAGAGGTGACTGCTGCATCCCACGGAGTAGGAATCACAGCTATACCCACCCACCTGGATGGCCTACCTGCCTCCAGAGGCCTGCACCTGATGCCCCATCTGAGCAGACTGCCTGCCTGTCAGAAAGCCAGGCCCCACGCACACGCCCCTGGCCAGGTGCACACAGTTGAGGTTCATACATTCAGGTTCTCTAACAAGACGATACTTCCCAACTGTCCCCGGCACGTGGCTGAGAGACAGGACAAGGAACAGGAGGCAGAGAGAAGGAGGCAGGCCGCTCAAGCACCCCCGCTGGCCAGCACAGCCCACAGCGCTGGACAATGTCCGCTGGTGTGACCACAGAGATCCCCACTCCTGGATCTCTCCCAGTTCTCTGCCCAGAAAGGATGCTTTCTAGTGAGAAGCAGGCAGCAGGACAACATCAAGGACGGACTTCTAGGCAGTGACACGGGGTTCACATTTTGATGTCAAATGACCCCCGAGGTTGCAGGAAGCAGGAGGAACAAACTCTGCCGGACTATTGGCCAGAGGCAGTTCGAGAACCAAGAAGGACCGCACCATACACAGGTGCTTCGCTGTATCAGATGTGAAGTTCTAAAACAAGGCTCAGGCCATGGTCTGTCCATCCACCGAACCAAAACACCATGGAGGGAGGCTACGGGCCATTTCAGGTGTTCGGAAAAACGAGGGGAACGAAGGGACCCAAACCCAAGCCGTTAGCTCCATCCTCCCCATGGCAAACTCTTCCTGGGTGGAGCTGGTTGTCTCCGGTCCTTTTGCTTCTTTTGCTCGTTCCTAATCTATGGGCTCCCAACGACATGGTCAGAGTGCAGGGGGGGCAAGTAATTGGAAGAGGAAGAAAAAAGACCCTAAGCAAGCCGGACGTAAACAAAGCCCTCCAGCTCGCACTGGCCTGGGCTCCAACTTCCGGACGGGCTGTAGGACAATCTCACAGCGCCCCAAGGACCCAGGGGGCCCCTCTCTCATCCCAATCACCACCCATTGCCACACCCTTCCTGACCATACAATAGAAAGCTAAATACATGAGAAGTCAAAGGCTTTGGCATGAGCAGCCTATGGGAGAAAGCCGGAAGGCATTCCTTCTACTATCCACCGTCCTTAAAACACGGCCTCACCTCTTCTCTTCTCCCTAACCCGGGAGGGCCCTGGCCAAGTGTCTGTGGTTCAAGGCAGCCTGTGCTTCTCCAGCGGGTACATCTCGTTCAAGCAGGAGAAAGGGAAACCCGGGAAGGACTTCCATGGTCAGGAGGATGGGAAACTTTGAGGAGCCACACCGACCAAACGACCAGACACAGAGGCACCGCCAGGCAGGCCAATGCCACTTGCCCTGTCAACCAGACCCTGAGCCGGCAGCGGGGAACACGCATGCATCCCAGAGGGCGAGGTGGAGAGAGAGGGGATGAGGGCGATCCCCCTGCACCCAGGCCTTCCCTCCGCGCTGCAGGGCCGGCCGAGGCGAGCGCCCCAGACGCAGGCAGCCAGGGGGCTGAGGGCGGGAGGCGGCGGCGCGTTCCACGGGGACGCAGGCCTCGCGGGGCGCACGGGGAGCGCACGGCCGGCGGCCGGCGTGCGGGGCGGGGTGGGTGGGCGTGCGAGTGGCCGGAGCGGGGCTGCAGGCGTCCCCGGCCGGGCCGCGGGGCGGAGGCCGGGGAAGGCGGGGGCGGCCGGGAGGCCGGGGGCGCGCCGGGGAGCTGGTTACCGTGTGGTTCACCCCCCACATCAGGACGCTGAGGATCGGCTCGCTGGCCCGGAATAGCTTCACTTTCTGGCACACAAAATGCTTCTTCTTGGTCTTGGTCTTGCTGGCGCTCAGCGGCGCCACCGCCACCGCCGTGGTGCTGGTGCAGTTGGACGACATGCCCGGGGCGGCGGCGGCGGCGGCGGCGGCGAACGGGGGGGCGGCCGAGACAGCGCGCGAGCCAGCGGCGCCAGGCCTCCCCCGGACCGATCCCACCCCCGCCCCTCAGCGCGCCATGGTCGCGCCCGTCCCGTTACCTCCCCACCCCGCCCCGGTGGTTCCGTCCGCCCCGCGCCCCGCCCCGCCCCGCCCCCGGGGGCCGGCCAGCCCGCTCGGCGCCCGCCCCCGGCGCCGCGCCCGCCCCGCCGTCCCGGTGCCCCCGGCCGTCCCGATGCCCCCCGCCGGGTGGTACGGCCCGGCCCCCGGGGGCTGCGGCCGCCCCGCCCGCCCCTGCTCCCCGGCCTGACCGGAGCCCGGCCGGCCCCCGCGCCCCAGAACCCCGCACCGAGCGAGGAGGGGAGGAGGGCGGGGAGGGGAGGGGTCCCGGTCCGGGCCCCCAAAGCCAGGGTTTGGCTATTTCCTGCAACCTGACGTGCCAAGATGGCGGCGCCCGGGAGGGGAGGAGGGGCGGGCGGGCGGGGCGGGACGTACCATCGCACCCCGGGGGGGGAGGGACGCGGCGGCGGGAAAAGGAAGTCCCGCGGGGAAAACCCAGGAGCGCCCCCTCGCCCCACCCAAGCTGGGTCTTCCCACTCCCCGGGGCCGGGGCAGCGTCCCACCCACAGGCCACGCCCCCGCCCCGGGGCCAATGAGAAGGGCCGGCCGGGAGCCCAGGTTTTATGAATGGGCTCCCCACCCACCTGCAGCCCGGGCCTCCTCCCGCCAAAGGGGCAGGTTAAGAGCCGGCTGGCACCTTAAGACACCTGTCCTACAACAGCCGTAATCATCTTAGTCTGAGGCTCACTTCATGAAATCTGTTACATAATTCCTCGTGGGCCAAGGAGCTCCAGGTATATGACCTAAATGACGGGGCATAGTGCTCTGAATGGAAATATGCAAATTTGCTTCTCAGCACAAGGCAGCTCTTTAAACAGTAACAAAAATAAATGTAACCTTTATTACCAAGTAATATAAGCTACATCATTAACATTATCACAGGGGAAGAGGATGAAGTGATTAAATAAGTAACAAGTGTATGTTACTTTCTCTCTGGAGAAAGACTAGGTTTTAAACATTACAGAGCCTCGCATTATAAGTGCTCAAAAATATAGATTCAAATTTGTTTTAAGCCAAATTAGGAATCAGTAGAAAAGGAATAGCCCAACTAATGTGGGGGTCAAGGGTGCCTATGAAAAAGTTCATGGGTCAAATGAGGGCTGTGGTGAAAGAACAAAGGGAAAGAAGACAGGAGATTAGAACCATAACTTTTGGTTTTTTTAATAACTGACTAAAAAATAGTAGCAAACAACTTCAGGAAATCTAGAATTATTATAATAGGACTGCTACATGATAAAAGGAAGCCATAAAATATAAATAGCTTCTATTTTTATTTTTAAGAGCCAGGGAGCAAACTGCCAATTTGGTCCTGACTCTTAAAATGATTTGACTTCATCATTGCACTTCTCACATTGAAGACTCTACGCAGTGTGAAAGGATGGCTACCCTGCAACCTATCCATACACCCAACCCCTCCTAAACTAGCTGGATGCGCAAAAGGGAAAAAAGCTGACCTGCCTTAACTGCATTACTTAATAACAAGATACAATGTGGTTCTGTTACATATAAAGTCGCTTACGAAACAAGATATTCTCACAAAGCTAATTTTTTAAAAAGCATGTAAAAATTACCATTTGTGTGTACACACACACACACACACACACATACTCCATACTTTTACAGTTTGAAAGGTAGTCCAATGGTTCCAACAGTTCACTTAGGAATTTAAAAAATATTTTCCCCTTCCAGATTCTTTGTCACTCCCTTGGCTCTGCCCTAACCTGATGTCATCCTGTCACCTATCGACTAAGTCAAATAAATGTCCATTTACCCTGGTAAGCACAATCCAGCTCAGTGACTCTGGAGTGGGGTTTCTAAAAGGCCTGGAACACGCTGAGGTGTGTTCACACAGGTGGGAGGAAAGTGGCATAATACCAATCACAACCACAGCAAGCAGCCCTCCAGACTGGCAGGAGTGCTCACACCTAGATGGTCCAGTGCCGCCACTGAAAACAGTCAAAACCCACTATGCACCCAGCACAAGCTGCTGAGGGTCCCATAAAGCAAGCCTCGCTACTTCTCAAAGGAAGCAGCTGTTTCAGGAATCCACGGAGGAGAGTCACTTTGAACAGTGGTGGTTTGACATCTGGGGAGGAAGTCGCTTGAACTCTTATAAAGAGAATTTTTAAGGGGTCAGCAGCTTCCCTGGAAAATTCAGGAAAACCAGTGAGAGGACGGTTTCATCTTTTCATAAAGTTCTTCTCCAGGGCCACTGAGGTCCTCTGCAGAGAGTAGATGTTCCGCTTCACCCGGTCCTCCAGGGAGGACGTGGATGCACTCTCTAGCTTCATGCGCCTAGGGAGAGAGACAGATGAACGCAGGGGACAAACGTGTCACCTGGTCAACTAGCAAAATTAAACCAACAGGTTGCTAGCCGGAAACCAGCTGTAAAAACACACCCACCCTTTCTTACGCCCACATACATTACTTTTGCCTCCATCTGGAACTCAGTTATTTAAACCAGATTCAAAGGGAAAATTTATCTGTTTTGGAAAATAGTCAAAGCCTCATTGGAAAAAAAGATTTCCTCAGCAGAATAAAAAAAGCTGGTTGGGCAAAAGGAAGGCCAAGGAGATTCCATGAAAATACCAATTCACCTCTCCTCCCCTCAAATTAAAAACATCCTACTCTCTAGCCAGGCCTGGCCAGCAGCTACGAGTGGTAACAAAGATGCTCTGGAGACTGAGCTCCATGTTCTCTCTACAGACACAGAAACACTGGGAGCACCAGGAATGAACCAGCTGCCCAGCTGCCTTCTTGGGACCATCGCTACGAACGAAAGCCATTGGGCAGGAAGAAGGTGCACTCACTGGATAAACTTCCCGTCCCGAGAGTCCAGCTTCTCCAGCCTCTGCTCCCTTTCCTCATCCTTGGCGTGCTTCTTAAGGATGTTGAGTCTCTCTTCCTCCCGCCACTTGGCATTTTCCATCATTTCTTGCCGTTTTCGCTCAAGTTCCTCTGATGAGAGCTTTCTGTTGAACACAAAATCCACCCCAACATGTCTACTTCTCTCCGGACAAAAAAACCGGAGCCACCTCAGGGAGAACAGCAATCAGATAGGACCGCAGGTTCACACCTCTCTGCTCTTCCCACAGACATGCCTAACCTATAGTCAAACTCAGGGTGAGTTTCTTTCCTTCCAAATACCTTGCTTGGTCAGGTGAGAAGTTGCCAGTCAAAAATAAATCTTTTTAGCCCTCGCCAGTTTTCTCAGTTGATAGAACACCGGCCTGCAAACTGAAGGGTCCCAGGTTCCATTCCAGTCAAGGGCACATGCTAGGGTTGTGGGCTTGATCCCCAATAGGGGGTGTACAGGAGGCAGCTGATTCTCATTATTGATGTTTCTACCTTCCTCTCCTTCTCCCTTCCTCCCTGAAACCAATAAAAATATATTTAAAAATAAATAAACTTTTTTTTTTAAAGTTTCTATTCCCTGGAAACAGAGAATCAGGCAATTAATAGTTAAAAGGGACCTAGGGTCCACCTCTCTTCCTACGACATAGTGAATACAAGATGTTGTAAACTCAGTGGTTTTCAACATTGGTTACACATCAGAATCACCAGGGAGCTTTAAAAACACTGATGTCTCGCCGAAACTGGTTTGGCTCGGCGGTAGAGAGTCGGTCTGCGGACTGAAAGGTCCCAGGTTCGATTCCGGTCAAGGATACAACCATACCTCAGTTACAGACTCGATCAGGGCGTGTGCAGGAGGCAACCAATCAATGTGTCTCTCCCCCCTCCATTCCATTCTCTCTAAAAGCCAATGAAAAAATATCCTCTAGTGAGGATTAACAACAACAACAACAACAAAATACTAATGTCTGGGTCCATTCCCAGAGATTATGATGACGTGTAGCTAGGTAATGGGGCTTTTTTTTTTTTTAAGCTTCCCAAGTGATTTTCATGTGCAGTAAAAGGAAGTTCATCAAGGTTACTCATTCATCTAAACTTCTACTAAGAGCTACTGCATTCCGTAGGGACAGCCTTTCACTCACATCCCAGGGCTGCACGCCTCTATCCTGCCTGCCCCACTCACGCCCAGCTCAAACACAGTCCTGTCTGCCTCAGGAGGGGGCGCCGCTTCCCTTCCAGCTGATGACTCAAGTAAGGGACACTCCTGAGAAAAGCTTTCCTGTGGAAACAGAGAACTTACAGATGTTGAGAGACTATTTATCCCTTTAATATGCCTCCCGCTTTGAGGGGCAGACGTCTAAAAGCTGACCAGAAGAACAGAAAAAGCTGGTTGGGCGTAAAGGTGATGCGGATTGTCCAGAGCTGACCTGCTGGGCTCCGGACTCACCTGGTGTAGCCAGGAGCGTGCCGCCGGGGGTGGGCCTCTTTTTTAGGTGATGGGCTCCTGGTTCGGCCCCTCTCTCTCCTGCTCACCTTAGAGCTGTGTCTGTAACAGACGCAGAGGGCAGAGAGGAGAAAAGTTTTTTTCAACACAAGGGCTTTTATCACGTTCCTCAAACAATGGAAGAAAGCTAACTGTGGTAGAATTATAATCCAAACTGAAGAAAACAGAGGGCAGAAGTGGAAGGAAAACAAGGGCATAAAGGTACATAAGATTTGATATTAAACCTGCTCTAGAGATTCCAAATATGTAAATATGTAGTTCAAGTCAGCATGGCTCAGTGGTTGAGCCTCCACCTATGAACCAAGAAGTTCACAATTCGATTCCCGGCCAGGGCACATGCCCGAGTTGTGGGCTCGATCCCCAGTGGGGGCATGCAGGAGGCAACCAATCAATGATTCTCTCTCATCATTGATGGTTCTCTCTCTCTCTCTCTCTCTCCCTCTCTTTTCCTCTCTGAAATCAATAAAATATGTACATATATATTTTACAAAATGGATTACAACCACTTTAAAACATTAGAAAAATATGTTGTTCTATGGGCCTGGGCTTTCCATTGAGGTGAGGGCACATGACTGGCAAAGACGCTTGGGAAAACTAAGGAACAGACATCACCAAAAGCACGTCGCCTGTTGTGACCAGCCCCCGCACACACAGGTTATTCCACAGTGAATTCCAGGACTCACGCTCTGCTGGGCCTTGGGGACCGGGACCTTCTGCCCGGGGAGGGAGACCTCCTGTCCCGGGACCCTCCTTCTCCCGTGCTCCTCTTGCTGGCATGTCTGGGGGGGGAGGGGGAGGAGCTCCTGGACCTGGAGTGACTCTTCCAGCCATGCACTCCTTTCGGCTCAGCTGTCAAAGGGCCCTGCGGACGCTGGCTATGGTCGGAGTCCCTGATCTGTATCATAAAGGAAAGGAAGAAAGGCTATTCCTAGGGAAGTCCAGCAGCTCAAGAGACAACGCAGTGAGACAAGAAAATGAATGAGCACTGAGGCTCTATAAGGAGACAACTGGGTGACCAATCCCTTCCCAGCGAAACTTAGGACAGTTATCTGCAAAATTTTTTAAAAGAGTGTACCCACCCAACCACCACACTGGTGTGGCTCTTCACTGCAGCCTGAGGAGGATCCTCGCAAGAGGCAGAGCATGGAGGACAGGGCCTAACGCTAAACATACTGAGGGAAAAGAAGGAATCCAGAGGGGTGTGCATTTGTTAAACATTACCAGCCTGTACACTTAAAATATACACATTTCAAGTACATTATTTGCAGAGGGATGGACAGAATGCTTAAACACTCCCCTGGTGGGTTAGCCTCTGCTCAGAGGGCCCTCAGCTCAGGGATACGCATGGGCCTGTTTCCCAGAGCCCCAGTCTTAGCTGCTCAAACTGGCTCCTTCCTACAACAGTCCACTCCCTTTGCAAAGCCCATGTCCTTACCTGTAAACCATACCCAGGAACTTTGGATAAAACAGAGGAAGAATTTGCCATCTTCTTTTGAGATCTAAAAGATTAAAACACACACTCATTGAAAAAAAAGAAACGTAAAAAGGTCCAGTGTACATCTCTCGTGCTGAAACGTGCTTCCTGCTTCAATGGTGACCTTTCCCGCCTCCCAGCTTTACTTGGGAGTGTCTATCGGACTGTCTTTGCTGGAAGATGCATCAGCACAGCCATGTTTTTCCTGTGAAAACCATCCAGCTTTTCAGCCCTGATGCCTGAACACATCTCCTCTCACCTCGTGCTGCTATTCCAGGGACTAAGAGTGAGTCAGCAGCGACAATGCTGACTGCCCCCACAGAGAAGATACCCAGAACGGGCCCAGATGGGTCCATGAAAGCATTAAAAAAAAGCCTACATAAAACTCGCTTCAGTCTCTGAGAAATCACCAGCTGAGATGAAAGTCACATGCAGGCTGTCTGACCGAAGACCCACAGGGCTAAGGGTCACGCCAAGATCTCCAAGAAGCTCCAGTGCTAGGTGGCCAGCTCTGTGGGCACAGGGCCCCTGTCTGAGTTCCCCACCGAAGCCTCAGGCCCTGGCAGCTCCCTGCCGAAGGCGGCGTGCAGGAAGGGCCTGTGGAATGACTGAGGGAATGACTCAATGAGGGAGGCCCGCCTCCGCATGCTCACCTCCCCCAGCTGCGCTCATCCTCACTGCTGCAGCGATCACTACTGGAGCTTCTGTGCTTATGTTTCTTGTGCTTCTTCTTCTTCTCCTTCTTTTTCTTCTTCTCCTTTTTTTCCAGACTCATTTGCAACTAGAAAATGCCCAGAACATAATCACACGAGATTACTGAAACCCCTGTCAATCCTCCTGAGTGGACTGGGTTATGCACAAACTACCTACCTCCAAGCCTCTGGATCTACAGGGGCCAGGACATTATCAGAGTAGCCCTGTCAACAGCGGAAGGCCTTACCCCTGGTTGTACACAAATGCCCCCAGACTACTGAACAGAATCTCTGGTGGGTGGGGCAAGGCATCTGTGTTTTTAACCAGTCCCTGGACCCACTGCCTAGCACATCCATCTGTCAAAAGAATTCCAATTTCACTGAAAGCATGTGGGAACTGAAAGATCAATCTTTACATTTTCCTTACCAACTGATCCAAGAAATAATCACATGTCATGTGAATGCTGCCATGAAAGTCTGCCACCTGATCTCCTGAACACACTGGATGATCATGCTTTCCACAGGCATGACCCATACCCCTCTTTTTCTGGAACCATGCCATCACATGGTATTTTCCCAATCAAAAGACATAAAATAGAAAATCAAGTTTAATTAAGCTTGATAAATTGAGATTGCATAAAATAACCAGGAAAAGGTCTCTAAAAGACAAAATATTTGAAAGCCATTGTTTTCCTCTAGTAAGGTAAGAGTAAAAGGAATGAAGTTCTCATGTTGGAAGTAGCTAAAAGATACTCCTGGTGCTCATTTGATGCACTACTTACCAATTCTTTGATTTTCTTCATTTTCACAGGATTATTCAATACCTCTCTTTTTTTTTCTTCCTCCTTCTTCCTAAAGAGAGAAAATTATAAAAATCTTAACAACTTGTTTTAGAAATGAGGTTGAGTCACTCATTCCACTTTCCACAATTCTGTGTAGCAATCTTTTTTCAAAAGGCATGTAGGCAGGTCCTATGTGAAATCTACATGATGGTGTGAAAGCCAGAAACCTTCCCCAAATCTGCATAAGGACTGAATACTGTGAGGACAGTCCACACTGGTTCCCTGTGGTGTGATGGTTAGGCTTCCCAGTCAAGGCTTCCCAGATAGTCAGGTAAATGGGGTCAGCCTGTGTATCTCCAAATTTCCAAGAAGCTGCCCGTCTTTCTGACCTTGCTTCCACCTGGTATTTTGTATTAAGGGTCAACAGTAAACAAATAAATCTGGTCTGGTCCACTTGCCAATCTCTTCCCATATGGCTTATTCCAGGCACTCACAATGGAGCCTCCTTCCCAACATCAAGCAGCCCAAAGGGAGACAAATGCTTTCACATGATGTGTAAAAGCTAAGGGAAACCACTGTGAAGCGAGAAGCTCAGTAACACGCCTGCTAAGCATCTCTGTAACAGAGCCCTCCCCGCCCCCCTCAGCACCTGATGATGAAGAGCGGGTCCTCCCGGATCTTGCTGGCCATGTCAAGGAGGGAATTGGCACCCGATGGGGCAAAGATGGAGCCTGGGAGGAGTCCTGTCTCAGAAGAGCAGCCTGCCTCCTTCTCCTCCATCTTCTCAAAAACGTATTTGTCAATGGGGCGCCCCAGCAAGTACTCATCACGGTTCACCATCCCCCCGGGGCCCTGGTACATCCAGTCCAATTTCTCTTCTTTTTTCCTAGAAAAGGAAAAAAGGACATGTAGACACCGACACACAGAACCTGAGCACGAAGGATGGATAACCACAGCCGGCCGGAGCAGGACTCATCCTACAGGCACCTAAGATGGGCTAAACACAGCACTCCACGTGGCACCCGGGGAGAAATGGTGCTGCCAGCACGAAGCTAACCATTTACCGAAGATCCCTTTCACCACCTAAAGCAATTTATGAGGAAAAACTATGTTCCTCAACATGGGGCACAGATCTTCTGTCCGGGGCTTCTTCAAAGTTTTAAGTTATCCTCTCATTTCTAAAATAATTTGAAACAATAGCATATTCTGATAATCTCATTACCAAGACCAATTTCAGGGACTACATATGCAGTCACTGCGTGTTTTGGCGCTCAGTGTCATATTGGCACAAGCATGACACTACATTATGGAGATGGTAAAAAAAAAAAAGCCCAGAGATAACCCTGTAAGAAAATTATGCTTTCATACAAGACTGGTTTGGCTCAATGGATAGAGCGTTGGCTTGGGGACTCAAGGGTCCCGGGTTCGGTTCCGGTCAAGGGCATGTACCTTGGTTGCGGGCGTATCCCCAGTGGGGGGTGTGCAAGAGGCAGCTGATCGATGACTCTCTCTCATCGATGTTTCTGGCTCTCTATCTCTCTCCCTCTCTGTACAAAATCAATAAAATATATTTAAAAAAAAAAAAGAAAGAAAGAAAATGATGCTTTCAAGCCAAAGAGGGGGGCCAAATTACGTCACAGTATCATTTGTTTAATATACTAAACAAATATTTCCTTATAGTTCTGAGAGAGAAAAAAGTGGTGAGAAAACTGAATCCTCATACAACAGACAATAAAGGCACGCTGAATTCATAAAAGCTTATGCTAAAGCAGCTAATACCCTACTCACACTGCAAGCAGCAATGTGTTTTCATCAAAACCTATACCATTAAATTACATGTTTTTTGAATATGATTATTTTGTGTATTTGTTTTTGGTTAAGATTATATAAAACTACGAACATAAAGAATGTTTTTTTGGTTACATCCCTGGACATTTTTTAAATTTTTTTTTTACTGATTTCTGAGAGAGAGGAAGGGAGAGGGAGAGAGAGAAACATCAATGTAAGAGTGAAGCATTGATAGGTTGCCTCCTCCATGCTCCTCCTGGGGATCGAGCCCACAACCGAGGCCTGTGCCCTGACCAGAATCAAACCAGTACCTTTTGGCGAATGGAAAATGCTCAACCAACTGAACCACACTGGCCAGGGCCTTCGAACATTTACTTTTTTATTTTAAATATATTTTTATTGATTTCAGAGAAGAAGAAAGAGGGAGAGAGAGAGAGAAATATCAATGATGAGAGAGAATCATTGATCAGCTGCCTCTTGCACACCCCCCACCGGGGATGTGCCCGCAACCAATGTACATGCCCTTGACCGGAATCGAACCTAGGACCCAGTCCGCAGGCTGACGCTCTATCCACTGAGCCAAACCGGTTTGGCTGGGCAGGGTAATTATTATCTGCTCCTCCTATCCTGTATTACACAAGAGGCAACAAACAGCGTAACATAGAGTGGGACTGTCCAGTCACACAGCTTGTACTGACAGACACACTGTCCACCTCCTTCCATGAGACCTCACTGCCCCCGTAAGCCTGCAATTCATAAACAAACAAAAGCAGGAACGAGGCCTTGGCACATACCGAGAGGCAGGTAGCAGCAATCACCCTCAGTTGTGGTCATTTGCCAATCATCTACCATGAGCTCGGCCTACACCAAGCCCTCTACGTGTTATCTCAGTCCATCTTCCTCAAACCTTAGAAGCTGGGAACTTCAGTCTCCTGGGTCTAGTGAGGTAGCCAAGGCTCCCAAACTTGCCCCAATTTCATGGTGAGGCTCCAACATGCAAAGCCAGCCTCAGAACGCAGGTCAGACTGACTCCAAAACCCATGCTTTTAACCAGCCAGGTGCAACAGCCAGATGCTGCCCCTCGGGCAGCCTGCAGTTCCCTGCACACCAGGACACCTGGCCCCCAACGCCCCCCGCAGCTCCCGGCTTACTTGACAGCGCCCACATCCTCCGCGTAGCGCTGCATCTCCTCCCTGGCCCTCTCCTCCCGCAGCTCCCGCTGCAGCTCCTCAATCTTCTTCCGCTCCGCCTCATGCTTCTGCTCGGCCTTCCACACTTTCTCCACATTGCGGAGGGTCTGCGGGTGCCAGCTCTTCTTCAGGTTCTGTGGGATTGACAGGAGGGAGAGAGCAGATCAGGGAGTGTATGGGTAGCGAATGTAACTGGCCCTGCCCCCCCACCCCACCCCTCTGTACCCCGATCACACCAAGGCCAAGACTGTCTTTAACAATGACAAGGTTGGCGCCCACAATCTCTCACACACCAGGGGGTTTTTGGTCAAGTGCATAAAGCTTCAGGATAAAAAAGGCCCTTCCTGAATTCCCTTCTAATCCTCTTAGCCTGAAATGCATATAAGTCTGACTCCACTGGCTATGTCTGGAGTGAGGGTTGGTGATGACGATACAGGAGGAATGGGGCAGGAGATGGAAAAGCACAGACTCTGTAGAGCCACATTCATTCTTAGGAGCACTTCTTTTCCCGCGGCTCACTTAGCCTGCCTGACACTTGAAGGCTTACAGCCCCATCAAGTACCTCCTCCAACCTCCCTTCCCAGGAATCTCCCCTTGGTTCTGAATCCCCCCCGTCCCCCCTCTTCACCCTCCTCCTCTCCATCCTCCCCAAGAGCCACTGCTCTGGCCCAGCTTTCCCAATCAGGGAAAGTCTCCTGGAAGAAAGGACATCTCAGAACAATTATAAATTAAGCTGATAATGTAGAAAGAGGGGACGCGGAGGTAGAATTTTTTTTTTTTATTGACTTTTTTACAGAGAAGAAAAGAGAGGAATAGAGAGTTAGAAACATCGATGAGAGAGAGACATCAACCAGCTGCCTCCTGCACACCCTCTACCAGGATGTGCCCGCAACCAATGTACATGCCCTTGACCAGAATGGATTCTGGGAACTTTCAGGCCACAGACCGACGCTCTATCCACTGAGCCAAACGGTTTTGGCAGGGGTAGGATTTTGTAGAGCGAGCCTGGGAAGGCACAGGAGCATTTCTTTAACTACTGTCAGCTGAATCCAATGGTGTTGGCAGAGCCAGAGGCAGGAGTGTACTCAGCTGGCCCGTCAGCCCAGGAGCTGGGTTTCCTTATCTAAATCCAGCCAAGCATCAGCCCACCCAAGCACGCACATAATCTCCTTTGTCTTGACCTTTAGTAAAACTTTCTGTATAAAATAAACATGCTGTATTGGCTCTGGGTCCTTGTCTCTCCATCAGAGGACCCAGCTTTTTCCTTCCATCTGTGTCGGTCTCTTTCTTTCATTTTCTCAATCCCCAGCAGCCCCTACTCAGGAACCGGACTGCTCTCTAGCTGTGCTGGACGCGGAGAAGAGAGAAACATTTACAGCATTTCTAAACAGAATAGCGCACACAGGTGAAGGCACAGTGGTGAGAAAGGATATAGCACCAACAATTCACTGTGGCTGCGGATGGAGTGTAAGCTGATGGGAGGCACTGTCTGGAGACATTTGGTTGCACAACTGGAGCACAGATTTGGGAGAAGGATGGTATGAGTGGCTAGAAGCCAGGGATGCTGGTAAACATCCTACAGTGCACAGGGACACACGAACGAACGAACGAACACACACACACACAGAATTATCAATAGCACTGAGCCTGGGAAACACTGGATTAGAGCTTTCCTGTTCCCCATACAATTAGGTGGTGACAGCCTGGGGTGGTGGGCTGAAGGAAGTTAATAGGGGGGAAAGGGAGGACAAATGTAATATTTTCAACAATATTTTTTAATTTGCATTTTCCATGAAAAAGAAAGAGCTTTCCTGTCTCTAAATGCATTTTTCCGAAGAATACACCCAATTCGAGGAACTTTGCTGGGGTATTGGAAATCTAACAGCTCCTGGACAGGTGACTTAATTGATTTGCTGATTCAATTAACTAAACTTTCAAGAGGTCAGCGTTTTTCTGACGTTGCACCAAGCTCTTGTGGTTCACTGCCCAACTTAGGGCCTCAGCCCCCTACAAATGAACTATTCTGTTTAAGAGCAATTGCCACTTAACCTATAGTAAGTGCTATAAATTCAGGAGAAAACTCTGACACTGTAGATAAGATGCAGCACTGAAGGAGAAACGGAAAAGGTGGACCTGAAGATGTCTTCAGGCTTAAACCATTTTAAGCCTGTAGACAGGTGGTGCCAACCCAGGACATGGCTCAAGGGAAAGAATGGGGCACAAACCACGCCTACTCCAGCCCAGGACGTCGCTCTGAACTCCTAGCTGAGAAAGACGGATGTGTCCCAAGACAAAATATACGAAACAATGCCTGCGTGACCTGTCCTAGATATCTGCCTTCTTTCCTACCCGAGATTTGTCCCCGGGCCTTCCCCCGGAATTTCCAGCCAAGAGGGCCCCCTAACACACACACAACACCTGCCCCCATTGGGGACACACCTGGCACCCCTCCCCAAGCCGCCGCTCAGTCCTTTCGTGGCCTTAGCGATCCGTCCCCCCTCCAGGGCTCCGGCACACACCCCCACCCCCGCGAAAGTGATGTTGCGTTGCCACGGTTACCCACTCCCACCAGTTTCCGTCCGGAGCCCCAGCCCGCCTCCCGCCCCAGTCCTCCCGGCCGAGGCCCCCCTCACTTACCAGGTCTCCGCCTCCCATGATGGGGGAGACGTCTCCTCACTCCGGGGACCTGGAAGACTCAGGAAGGACCGAGAGGAAACAGAGAAATAGTTCAGGGACGAGACCTCTCCAGCTCTGCGCTCGGGGGCCGCCGGCTGCCACTTTCCCAGCCGGATCTACATTCCACTTCCGGGAGGGCGTTCACGTACGGCGACGGCGTCGCGGGGTGATGACGTATTTACCCTGTGACGCAACGTAGCGGGAGCGTCACGTGTAGTTTCGCAGTTCGAGGCCCTCAGGTTGCGGCGCCCGTGGTCCTGGAATAGAACCCGGGACCCTTCAGACCCCAGGACAATGCTCTATTATCCACTGAGCCAAACCAGCTTGGGCAAGGCTTATTTTTTTAATTCACTACAGCCTTGCATGCTCTCATAAAATACGGTACATGTCTGAATGCCTTTATCTTTACTATCATACATCAGATTGCTAAATTTGTGTTCACAGCTCTGACTTAATCTTAGCTCTGACTTAATCTTAGACTTAGAATTTCCTAGGGAACCGTGTCCTTTTATTTTTTATTTTACTTTATTGAATTTATTGGGATGACATAAATTTGTCTTTTTTAAAATATATTTTATTGATTTTTTTACAGAGAGGAAGGGAGAGGAGAGAGATAGAGAGCTAGAAACATCGACAAGAGAGAGAGAGACATCGACCAGCTGCCTCCTGCACACCCCACACCGGGAATGTGCCTGCAACCAATGTACATGCCCTTGACCGGAATTGAACCTGGGACCCTTCAGTCCACAGACTGACGCTCTATCCACTGAGCCAAACCGGTTTCAGCATAAATTTGTCTTAATTGAATCCCAACCGATGTTCCATCGGTCTCTCCTAACTGGTAATTTGGAATGTGCTATTATTTCAGGACATGGGAGTTCATTGCCTTCTCTAGTAACCTTGTGGCTGGGGGTTGAGGGGTATTTATAGTACATATAATGGATGTGGAAAAACAATGGGGAGGGGGCACCTGGACTTGAACCGGGGACCTCTTGATCTGCAGTCAAATGCTCTACCACTGAGCTATACCCCCAGGACATGCTTTGTTTGTCCTCCTTGTCCACTTGTGGTGACTCAAAATAATTAGGTTCCATCCACATCAGAGTGCTGGCAAGCTTTGTGTTCTAAAGCCCCGCCTTCTTTTGTATCCATCATCCACTTTGGCTTCTCCCCTGGCCACCCATAAACTGGGCTGAAGCACAGGGGGGGAAAATGGCCTGGAAAGTAGCCGGAAGGGAAACTGACATCGCGTTTGTGGGCAAAGTGTCCACCAGCACAGTATTACTGTGTCAGAATCCTTGGATTAAAAAAGCACTCCGAGTTTCCCCTTGTTCCTGCCCTGCCTCTGGATGAATAGAAAGGGGAAAGGAGAAGGACAATGTCAGCCCTTTTGGATAGGATTACTCTCAGGAAATTCAGGAAATCCTTTTAGGGCAACCAACGGCCCATCTCTGTGACCACCGGCTTGCTCCATCCTTGATGGAAACAGTAGCCAGCTCTGACCTGGCCCTGGGGATGTCTGGGGGAGAGATGTTGAGCGCTGGGTAGCGTGGTGGTTCCTCCTCATCACACTGGCAAGGGAGAATGGAGGCAGAATAGCGTGCAGCAAGCTGGCACTGGTTGGCATGGAATATAAAGGCACAAACCTCAGACCCACTTTCTCCTCTCACCCCTTCTCCGCTGGGGAGAAACGCTGAGGACAGAGAAACGAGTTTTCCCTTCCCCCGAAACAGCACACTTGGAGGCACAGGTAAAAACAATTTTTATATAAAACGATATTGGGAGTTCTTCTAAGTGACTGCCAAGGAAAGTCAGTTCCAGGGGTGTGAAAGGAAGAGCTGCGGTTAGAAGAGAGGGAAGCGGGTGACCTCTCCGAAGACAGACGTGCACTGGCGGAGGGCCGGGGTGTTCCTGCGGTAGCCAAACTGGCCATTGTACCCCCTGATCGTCTTCAAATCAGCATTGTAGTAGTCGTGCCCGATCACCTGCGGGAAGGAATGCCCTGGCGGGTGGAGAGAGAGGCCTGAGCCTCCCGTTCCACGGGGCTGGTATTAGGAAACCAACCCAGCCACGGGGGCTGTGCTCCCCGTGGCTAGCGGAACCCTCAGTCCTCAAATGTCTCAAGCCTCTTGCAGAAAAGCCAAGGGTTGGTGAAGTCAAGGAAGCAGATGGCTTCCTAGAAACCCAGCCTCGTGCCAGGAAGAGCGAGCGGGAGGAGTATGAATGGCCCGTTGAGGGTCAAAAACTTCTGGGCGTGGCCAAACTTGCCTTGCTCCTAGAACTGAGAAAATGCCATCCTTGCCTCTGACCCATTTGGAGAACATTGATGGGCCCAGCGTGGCCAAATGTTACAAAGGGTCATGTGTATAGAGTGTGCCTAAAGGGTGGTGGGATTGGGGTGGGAGGAGTGTTTACCCTGTCAGAAAAACACCTCTCAACCCTCCCATTCCTGTTGCTGCTTAACTGTGCGGGTAACATACCCAGGAGACAGCCTGCCCAGAAGCAATGGGAGGAATGAAGGCTTTAGACTTAGGAAAGTGGGATCCCAATCCTAGCTCAGCCCTTCTCAGCAAATCCTTTAACTCCCTCAGTCCCAGTTTCCCAGGTGGTAAGTAATATAGGGGTAGTGTGAGGGTAAAAAGCACCTGACATGCTGTAGATGCTCAATAACTAAATATAGATACAGCTTCTGCTCTTATCTAGACTAATCAAAGGCTAATTAGACTGGGTCGACTAGACTGGACACCTTCTGGACATCTGACTTCCTTCCAGACAAAGCCACAACGGAAGGGGCCAAGACAGAGGCGGTTAGGGGCGATGATCAGGCTGGCAGGGGAGCAAACAGAGGGCAATAAGGCCAGCAGGAGAGAGCATTTAGGGGCTGATCAGGCTGACAGGGGAAGGCAGTTGGGAGCAAGCAGGCGAGCAGTTAGGAACCAGTGGTCCCAGATTGTGAGAGGGATGTCCAACTGCTGATTTAGGCCTGATCCCAGGGGGACATCCCTCAAGGGGTCCTGGATTGGAGAGGGTGCAGGCTGGGCTGAGGGATCCCCCCCCCCATGCACGAATTTCATGCATCGGACCTCTAGTCTAAGAGGAAAAGCTGGAGGATGCAGTCCCTGGCCCTCTTCTCCCCAACCAGGTTTCTCTCCACCCTCTCTCTCTCTCTGATCTGTGGGATGCACACCACTCTTCCTAGGGGGGACCACTTGCCTGCCCCTGCCCAGTTTCTCCTGTTGAGGTATTTCTGTTCTTCCCCGAAGATGTGGAAATAATCCACTATCCAGCCGTCCCTTCCTGTACCTCCGCGGTCCTGAGCGTGAGGGGGAGAATACGGAAGACGGTTAGGGAACAAAAGGACGGTCCGCCACCATGCTGAGACATGCCCCCTGGGGGCTCCCCTGTGGCTTGTGGGTAGAGGTCACAGCCAGGGGTAAGGGGCCAGAAAGATTAAATATACTTATGATCTCTATCGCCTCTCAGGGAGAGGCTGTGTAGCGTGGCCCTTGGGGGTTCAGTGTCTGCTGCCAGACGGTTTCCAATTCCAGCTGTGCCACTAACAAGCTGTGTGACCTATGCCGATGACACAGCGTTTCTGGACCTCAGTGTCCCCATCAGGAAAAGGAGGGTTGCTGTGAGATTTAAGTGAGATGGTTCAAATAAAGGGCCTGGCATAGTAAAGTTCAGCAAACCTTATCTTTAAAAAAAAAAAAAAATCTTATCTTCATTTAAATGAAAATAATATCTGCCACAAGTGGTGGTCGTGACAATTAAACTACTTACAAAACGGAACAGAAAATTTCAAAAGGGTGTATGCCATCTTCTTTTCCAAGCCCTCCCCATACTCTGGCTCCTTCTGTCCTAAAAGCCACATAACTCAACAGCAAGTACACACTCAAACAGGGCATGTACAGATGTGTGTCCATATATATACTTGTGCTGAACGTGCGCACACACAAACACCTGGGATAAAAAAAAACACCACCACCTAGATTTGTTCACGGAATAACCCCCATGAAGTCATATTCATACCACTGTGACATACAGGCGCCAACATGGGAGGCAAAAGTGGTGAAAAGAATGGAACCAGCCCAATCAGGGTGGCTCAGTGGTTGAGTGTGGTCACGGTCCGATTCCCCATCAGGCCACAAGTCGGAATTTTGGGCTCGACCCCAAGTAGGGCGATCAATGTTTCTCTCTCAGCGATGTTTCTACCTCTCTATGCCTCTCCTGTCCTGTCTCTAAAATCAATTAAAATATATATATATATATATATATATATTTTTTTTTTTTAAAAATGGAATCATTAGCAAATAGCCTCAGAATCTTCGACCCCAGGGAAGTAATGTGCCTGGGGAGAAGGGAGATCCAAGGAGGGTTGGGAGGTTTCAGCTCAAGGTTCCTGACGTCACCGAACAGAAGGCACGGCACGTGGTGGGTCTAGAGTCTAAGACAGCTTTGTCTTGTCCCCTGAGGTCACATAGATTTTCGTGCTTTCCGAGAATGTGCAGTGTGAGGTCACCCTAAAGGGAGCTTCCATGTCGTCAAAAAGGACAATGCGATCGGTTGGGAGGAGCGGACTTGGAGTCCGGTTCCCTGGGCCTCCAGAAACCCAAAAGGAGGTCATTCTCAAGGTCAGGGATAGAACCTGGCCAGGTCCGTGTGTTCGTGAAGAACACTGAGGTGTGTGTGTATGGGGATGGGGGGATGGGGGGATGGGGGGGCGCTTGAGTGAAACGCCCGGATTTGGGGAGTCAGTCCGCCGCCAGGGACAACCTCTACAGGCAAACAGCGGGGGGCTCTGGCGAGTTGCATACCTGACCCGTTTTCCGCAAAACGGGCGGAACCACGCAGCTCCTGAAGTAGCGGCGGGCGTGGTGGTCCTGCTGCGCGTTGTAGGGCGGGATCGCAGACCAGACCTTGGGCTTCAGCTGCTCGTAGTTGCGGGCCATGCTGCTCAGGGCCACGCCGTCCAGGATGAAGCCCTTCTCCAGCCGCAGCGGGTACTCATCCAAGTGCATCATCCCAGCCGCCGCGGCCTCCCAGGTCCCTGCTGGTGGGAGTGGGAGGGCCCCGGCAGGGGGCGCCCCTGCGCATTGTGACGTGGTCTCAGGACCCTTATGTCATAAACCCTATTGTCCCCATCCCTGTAGAGGCTGTCCCTGGCGGCGGACTGACTTCCCCAGGGTGGCCCTTAGAGCTGTGGGGGAAGCTGTTTGCTGGGCCAGCGGGGTGAGCAGGAGGAGGCCATGCAAGAGACGGAAGGGCAGAAGGGGTTACTGAATGGGGGCCTGTGAGTGCGGTTGGGCCTAGCTTTGGGCTTTCTTTTAAGAGCAAGGTTCTCTGATCCCACCTGATCATATGCATTTTCCCAACTCAGTTGTTGAAAGTCTTGTGCCCAGATGGATCAGAGTTAAGATGGCTCTCATTTTACAGAACTGGAAGTTGAAGCTCAGAAACATGATATTCCCTAAATCCATTTACTGGTGGATCCAGAACCAGAGTTTGGTCTCCTGACTTCCAGTTAAGTGCACTTACAGCACTTCCACCCTCCCCACTCAATGCACCAGTATTTCTCTTCCTGGTAACCCCCCTAAAAACAGGTTGACATATTACCATACTTTTTCTCTGGCGAACTTAATGTATACGATAGGATACAGCACAGTGTGAAGATTTTTTAAAAATATATTTTATTGATTTTTTCAGAGAGGAAGGGAGATAGAGAGCTAGAAATGTTGATGAGAGAGAAACATCGACCAGCTGCCTCTTGCACACCTCCCACCGGGGCACATGCCCTTGACCGGAATCGAACCCGGGACCTTTCAGTCCGCAGACCGACACTCTACCACTGAGCCAAACCAGTTTCAGCCATGATTTTAAAAAATATATATATTTTAAGTTTTTTACAGGAGGGGAGGGACAGAGAGCCAGAAACATCGATGAGGGAGAAACATCGACCAGCTGCCTCCTGCACAATTCCCACTGAGGATGTGCCCACAACCAAGGTACATGCCCCTAACCGGAATTGAACCTGGGATGTTTCAGTCCACAGGCCGACACTCTATCCACTGAGACAAACCGGCCTCAGCAATAATGATTTTCTTTAGTATGGCTTCAGGTACTGTTTACTTCCCAAATTTCCCCCTTGATTAAATCCTTATTAAGATGCTTTATATATCAAAGCACACTGTATGGACTGCTCACACCAGCTCTGAGGTGTTATTCATCCTTTTACAGGCTCAAGGAGGGATTATTTTATTCACTATTAAAAATGTTTAATATATTTTCATTGATTTCAGAGAGATAGAAACATCCATGATGAAAGTCATTGATAGGCTACCTCCTGCACACCCACATCCCATAATCTGGGAATTGATCAACCACCACTGAGCCATGCCTACAGCAGGATTTTTTCAGTACAGGACCTGGGGGATTCTTGTCACAGATTTGAGGTTCACCAGGCTGGAGCATGCAGTAGCAAAAGTCTGTTTTAGACTTCAATACTCCTAAAACCAAGGCTCAACCTAAACTGTGCACTGCATCTTAGTCTTGGCTACTCCTTGGAAATCTGGGCAGCTTTAAAAAGTACCGGTGCTATTTAGTCCTACCTCCAGTCCGACTTAATTGGCCTGGCCACATTAAAAAAAATAAAAAAATAGCTCCAGTTGACAATCACTGCTCTCTGGTCCTGCTACATTCCATTCATCTCGGACAAAAGGTAGTCATCTCACCAAGTGACTGAGCTCGGCAGCTTCATGTACTCAAGCTTCAGCATTACATTATACCAACTTCCAGGTAACATTCTTTCCCCATACCCTAAATATGTCACCTAATTCACGGTTTGGTAAGAAAAGCTATAAGTGTCACCTTCAGGCACAACTTGCCAAGATTTATACCTATTGTGCTGGCATAATCATATCCTCTCCTTTTATTCTCAAACCAGTTTGGTATATATGTGGCCACCCTGTCAAAACATTACAGTTGCCCTAGCTCACTTGGCTCAGTGGATAGTGTCAGCCTGCGGACTGAAGGGTCCCAGGCTTGATTCCAGTAGAGTACATGCCTGTTGTAGGCTTTAGGGGTGTGCAGGAGGCAGCTGAACAATGATTCTCTCCCTCCCTCTGATGTTAAACCTATAAATCCAAGTGTAGTGTCAATAAGTGTGTATGTGGTTCCTACTGACATCACTCCTTGGGCTCCATAAGTGTCTAGGATCTGAGTGGTCACTCTACTTATCTATAATAAAAGCATAATATGCTAATTAGACCAGACTTCAAATGAAAGAGGTGATGGCAGCAAGGGGGAGAAATGCCTACTCTTGCATGAATTTAGTGCACGAGGCCTCTAATCTTTCTCACTACATGCCAGTTTTCTGGGGTTTCCTGTCATTAAGCAGTACCTGCCACTTAGTTTATGAAGTAGTTTCTGTTTTACAAATGAGTTGCATGGTGTTAAGAAAAATGACATAGTGTCAAGTAGAAATGAACAGAAGGCAAGCATTTCATGTCACCAGTTTTTAATGGGTTTTTCCTTTACAAATACAGCAGAGAATCATGCAATGCTGCCAGCATTGGACGCAATCCTGGGCCACAAGTCTGCACACTCCTTTGCCACGGGTCCTGTGATGGCAGAACCTGCATAAAAGAAAGGTGTCGGATAAGATCAGAGGGTACTCCTAGGCCCAAGAATTAAATCACCCGAACAACGTGGATCCTTTCTTACCTTTCATTTCCCCTTTATTATTTACTATGACCCCCGCATTATCCTCAAAATAAAGAAACACGCCATCTTTTCTCCGGTATGACTTCCGTTGTCTAATTACCACCGCTGGATGTACTGAGGAGGAAAAGGACAGCAGTCATTAATCCGTCAGGTCCCAGGGCCATCATAAGAAAGCAGTTTTACACATCGTCCAGTTCCCCAACATTTCCATTTGGACAGATGTATGCAGGACGCTTGCTAAACACTTCCTATACTGTTCCCATTTCACCCAATGGGTGGAAACTGTCAAGATCCTAGTGTCATAGCGAGGGAATAACCTGCCCCCACCCCACTCCAGATCGAATATATGGAGGCCAAACTGTTAATTCATTAGGTAATATTCCAATAGTACATATCAAACTCTCAAGAAAGTACATACCTTGATCTAAAAATTACTGCTTCCAAGAATTTGTTGGAATTAAGTACTTTTCATACCTTAGGTTTTCCAAATACAAACTCATTAAGTTTATTGCACAAAAATGAGACCTTCATATTTCATAGTTCACTAAGGCTAGAGAAAGTCTAGGTAATTTTTTAAAAATCTGCACAAAAAGTTCATTATCACTACCCTACCCCCAACTATTAAAATGGTCTGACCAAATGGCATAAAAAACGCTATAAATATTACACCAAACCCTTTAAAGCCAACTATTCCAAATGTTATTTCTCAGCATAGACACTCTTCGTGGCACAGCATAGCACGATGTTGTTAATTAAATCCTTGTAAAGCATCTTTGGAAGCACCAGCCTGTCTCCAAATTCAACAAATGCAATGCCATGCCTCTCAGGCACCACTCTTCCATGAAACCAGGGAACCAATTAAACGGTGTCGGTACCATCTCCCTAGTCTCTTTCACATGAAATCTAGTTTGGCGGGTTATCGGGGAGCTGAGTGAGAACTTAAGCCCGACAATCCCTGAGTCAAGTTCTATGGACAGACAGCCTCTTGTTCTTAACAAGCACATACAGAGCGGCAGGCAAATAGTATTTACTGAGCACCACCCGCTGGACCCCCACCTACACAGATCATCTACACAGATGACCCTACAGATCTAATCCAGGATCCCGGGCTTCCAGTCCTGCCCCTTCCACATTTCTGCACTACATGCTAAGTCTAAGGTGAGAAGTATTTGGTAGCAGAAATAAGGGCCAAAGAAGAAAACGCACAACTACTGTTGGAACCATGCGGCGTTCTCTGGTCTGTCCCAGGACTGAAGGAGACACACAGCACACCCTGCTGCCGTCTCACCCACAGCCATGGCCAATTGCTCTGCCCTTCCCTGACAGCCCCCCAGGCCACACATCAGGCCCGGCCAGTGTTCTAAAAGGGAAGCTGGCCAGGTGCACACCACCCCAATCCACACACTGATTCATCAATACGCAACCACAATGCTACTTACTCCTTGCCTACCGAGCCCTCAAAGGGACATTAAAAGTGAACCAAGTAAGACTTCTGACCAAAAAGCTAAAAAACGGGAGTGGGGAGGGGCATATGCAGGCCTACAAGGAGTAACTGGGACATGTGTCTGAGACCTGTCATATTTCTAAGAGATGGCTACGGCTTCTCAGGAAAAGCAAGATACCCCATGGCAGAGGCACACTAAGCAGAAAAAAAAATCAGGAGCTGAACCGTGAAATCGTACCAAGTGTCAGAAGCAGTAAAGCCAGACCGGTCATCACAAGTTCTAAGTGCTCTGAGACCACCCCCTTTAATTCATATTAGCAGGAAAACTTCTAGGAAACAGCCCAGGATTGGAGCACCAAGCAGCTCCCTGTTTTAGTTTCTATCAGAAGAGATTTAGAAGCAACCACGTCAAACTTTTCATCTCATCTTAAAAAAAAAAAAAAAGAACTTGTCTTAAAGGAAAAATACCATGTGATATTTCTACAAATACTCATGGCTTTTGTTCCCATGTGTGCAGGTATGTGAGGTGGCCTGTAATCACCAGCTGGACTTGCTGGGAAAACGGCAGAGTAAATATCTGGGGGATGGAGCCCCTAGTTTACATGGGAAGTCAATGAGGAACTTAGAATATTGGTCTCACACTGCCTCTCAAAGGAAGTCAAGCTTTAAGAGGCCTGGAAGATGGTAGAATTATCAATAAAGGGAGAAGTCTCCAGCTGTCCAGTAGGCCATGAGGGCTCAGTTGCTGGCCTCACCCTTCTTTCGAAGCTCTGGTTTGCCTTTTTTTACTGTGGCCATCACCATGTCGCCCACACCGGCAGCAGGAAGCCTGTTCAGTCGTCCCTTGATCCCCTTCACAGAGATAATGTACAGATTTTTGGCTCCTAGAAGAGAAACGTAAGCAGAGGTGATGTTTTCCTGAGGGTCTATCAGACGCTCTGCCACTGTAACATTTCCCCAACACCCACAAGGCCTCTCCCTCCAGTCACACGCACCCCACCCCAAGGCGGGGCATTGTCACACCACCGATTGAAGCAAAAACAGCACAGCATTTGCTGCCGCTTCACCCAAAAGCGGTGTTTTTCCTCTGCCCTTCCTTGACGGCTCAGTGGGTCATTAGCAAAAGGCCCAACGAGTGCTTTTGAAAGGGGCGGGCGGGCGGGCGCAGCCGCAGGTCTCACCTGTGTTGTCGGCACAGTTGATCACGGCTCCCACCGGAAGACCCAGGGAAATCCGGAATTTGGCCCCGGAGGACCCACCACGTCCTGTGAGTGAAACAGGGGAGCGCTCACTGCCCGGCCATGGTTCGGGGTTCCCTCCGCATGCTCAGGCTTTAAACTCACGCGCATGTGAGTTTATTGGAAACGGCACACTACAGACTCGCTCTCTAGGGCTCCATTCACGCCCTTCCCCATGTGCCAACCCGTTCTCAGGGCAGATCGCCAAACCCTCACTGCAACCACCTTTAGGCTGAGCTAAGGGGCCTGCACGACTCAATTCTCGCTTCGACTTTTGCGCCACGGAGTTCTCCCTGTAGGGCGGGGGGCCGCGAAAGTCCCCCCTCAACCCGGATTCAACCCCATTCCCGCAGCGATCACGCGGGTGCAGTCTGACATCATGTCCGAATCCCGCAGCTCAACGCTCCAGGCCCCCCGACCGCCACTTTCGGGGGCCCAGCCAGCGCTCTCGCGGGGCCCCCTCCTCACCCTCTCCGGCTCGGACGAGAGCCAAGCGCCCCAGCTGCCCATGGCCGCCGCTCCCGGCGAGGCCAGCTGCCACCGCGCAGCAGATGGAGACGGATCACCCAGAGCCAGAGCCTCACCTCTCTTCGACATCTTGGACGCCGGAAAGGGATGGAAAGGAAGTGCTTGCAAAGGATGCTGGGATATGAGCCTTTACGCCCCGCCCACGACCGTCACGTGGTCCGGAGTTTGCTCAGCGCGCTTTGTTATTACGTAATAGGCCCCGGAAGTGGGCGGTAACGGGGTTGAGGGCTGGGGAAGCGAATAAAACCTAGAGTCTCCCCTTGGCGAGTTCGAAAACGGTTGTGAACACAGACGCATTGGTTTGTTAATTTACCCAACAACCCTTTTTTTAAGCACTCAGTGCCAGGGACCTCGCTGGATGCTACCTTAATGGTTAAAACATCTGTGCTGCCCTGACCAGTTTGGCTCAGTGGATAGAGGTTCAGCCTGCGAACTCAAGGGTCCGGGGTTCGATTCCCAGCAAGGGCATGTACCTTGGTTGCTGGCACCTACCCAGTAGGGAGTGTGCAAGGAGGCAGCTGATCGATGTTTCTCTCTCATCGATGTTTCTAACTCTCTATCCCTCTCCCTTCCTCTCTGTAAGAAATCAATAAAATACATTTAAAAAAATAAAATAAAACATCTGTGCTGTGTAGGCGCCCCTAAAGATGAGGTGTGGGAAGGCTAGGTAAAAATGCTACATGGTTTCTTTAGGATGTGATATAATTGAGTAGTGCCATTCTAGCACTACAGATAATTACAAATATATGTGTGCCTGGCCCCATACCCATCTGTATTAGATATCTTGCTTTGTTAATTACCCCTTTCACCAGCCTCCTCCATTCTCCTGGTTTCTTTCTGTCAATGCTACATTCACTTAAATATTTATGGAGTGCCCACTTTATGCCAGATACTGTCCTGGGCACACACTAGACTACATCAGAGGACAAAACAGATCAACATTCTTGCCCTTACGGAGCTCACTGCTGGGTGGTGGTGAAGGTGGATATTGGACACTGAACAACCTATCATATATATGGTGGATATTAGACACTGAACAACCTATCATATATATATATATGTGTGTGTGTGTGTGTGTGTGTGTGTATATATATATATATATATATATATACACACACACACACACACACAAAGTGTCCCCTTGGGAATTTGACCAAGAGACTGGGGTTCAATCGCTTGCTATGACATGTGCTGATCACCAGGGGGCGGTGCAGAAGGAAGGCAGGCCCCGGCTGGCTGCCAGCAGCTGGGGAAGGAAAGCCCGTAGGCAGCTGGCAGGCCCTGATTAGCCCTCCTTGCTGGTCAGGCCTAGGGACCCTATCCGTGCATGAACTTCCTGCACTGGGCCTGTAGTAGATACAATAATTGCAATATGTAGTATGTAGGATGATGTTAAGTAGTATGAAAACAATAAAGCAGAACAAGGTAAGAGACACCAGGAAGTGAGAGGAGGGGCAGACTGCAATTTAAAATAGAATCGTTAGTGTGGGCTTCACAGAAGGAGCTGACATTTAGAGGAAAGACTTTAAGAGAAGTGAGTTAGTAATAGCCCTGTCCAGGGAGGAGCCGTCTAGAGTAGCGGTCGCCAACCTTTTGGACCTCACGGACCACCAGTGGTCGGCGACTGCTGGGCTGGAGTCATCAGCTAATAAAAAGCCCTAAGGCAGGAGTGTGCCTGAACTATAGGAACAGAAAGGAAACCAGGTGGGTCTGGGCAAAGTAAGGGAAGGCAAAAATAATAGGACACAGGTCAGAAGCTAAGATGTAATGGGATCATATCATGTCGGGCTTTGTATGCTACACAGACTGAGAAGAGGAACCATTTCCCTACTTAAACAGGATCTCTCTAGTTGAGACTAGGCTGTGGGAGGGGACACAAGGATACAAGTAATGAGATCTGTTAGGGAGCTCTGGCAGTAACCCAGGAGAGAAATGATAGTGGTTTGGACTCAAGTGGTAGCAGTAGAGGTAGCAGCAGGTGATGTCGTCAGGTTCTGGATGTGTTTGTGGGGTGTGGAAGAAAGAGAAGAGTCAAAATGTTTCCAAGGTGCCCAGTGGTGGGATCATTAGTTGAGCATCTCCTCATACACTGAGAAGTCACTGATTCAATTCCTGGTCAGGCAGGGCACATGCCCAGGTTGCAGGCTTGATCCCCAGTTGCGGGTATGCAGGAGGAAGATGATGCTTGTCTCTCTCTCAGTCTCTACATCCCTTCCTGCATTTGCACATTCCTTAAAGATCTGTAATCTAGTTTTTATACTCCTTGTAAGACTGAAGTTATACTAGGAATTATATATACTGAAATTGTACTAGAAAAGTCACCATGACCTACTTGTTTTCAAAACCCAAGGACACTCCTCTGTCTTTATCTTACCTAACCTGCAGCATTTCACACTGAGAATATTCCCATCTTTTTAAAAAATATATTTTTAAAAATATGTTATCTTTTCCTGGGTCATCTCACAACCCCAACATTCTCTGCCCTGAGCTACCTCTTTAAAAAAAAAAAATATATATATATATATATATAGATAGATAGATAGATAGATAGATTGATTTCAGAGAGGAAGGGAGAGACAGAAACATCAATGATGAGAGAGAATCACTGATTGGCTGCCTCCTGCACGCCCCCCCACCCCCCCCGAACCTCCTCCCCCTCTTGAGAATTAATCCAGCAACCTGGGCATGTGCCCTTGACCTGAATAGAACCTGGGACCTTTCAGTCCGAAGGCTGAGACTCCATCCACTGAGCCAAACCGGCTATGGCCTGAGCCACCTCTTTTTATTTTTATTGATTTTTTTACAGAGAGGAAGGGAGAAGAATAGAGATCTAGAAACATTGATCAGTTGCCTCCTGCACACTGCCCACAACCAAGGTACATACATGCCCCTGACTGGAATGGAACCTGGGACCCTTCAGTCCGCAGGCTGACGCTCTAGCCACTGAGCCAGACTGGTTTCGCCCTGAGCCAGCTCTTTACTGAGAACAGTGCTTCTCAAATATTTTCATCTGAAGACTATTTTACATTCTCAAATTATCAAGCCCCCAATAATTTTTTTTGTTTTAGAAAGGTTCTATCTGTTGACATTTACCAGATTAGAAATTAAAATGGTGAATGTTTAATTATTTAATTCATTTAAAGTAATAAGCCTGCAAAATATGCTTTCCCAAACTAACGAGATGAATGACTTTGCATTACATGCTTTTGGAAATCCCTCTAATATCTGGCCTTAATGAAAGACAGCTGGATCTCCATTTTGCTGGATCTCCATTTTTTTTTATATGTCATTTGTTGTGATATCAAATGTCTTTAGGGTTACAAGTATAAAAACTACTGACCTAAAGTTGTGGATTATCACATAGTACAGTAGTACCCCTTTTGTTTGCAAACTCTACCTGATACTGATTGTGAAATCTGGAATTAGTAGTTACAGTACCTTTAATTCCTCACCATCTTAACTGGTAAGGCTTAAAAGTGACACAGTGAGGGGGAACCTGGATTTGAACCAGAGACCTCTTGATCTGCAGTCAAATGCCTTACCAGTGAGCTATACCTCCTCTGTTGCATGAGATGCATGCTTAATTGTAGTGTTTACTGACCAGCCATCTCTCAGCTGATTAATAGTAGTCTGGTATTTATGATCAACTGCTTCGGTTTTCCCAGAGAGATACTAAAGAACTAAGAAAAGCCGAAACTGGCCGGGACCAGTTTGGCTCAGTGGATAGAGCGTCGGCCTGCGGACTGAAGGGTCCCGGGTTCGATTCCGGGCAGGGGCATGTGCCTTGGTTGCGGACACGTCCCCGGTGGTGGGTGTGCAGGAGGCAGCTGATTGATGATTCTCTCTCATCGATGTTTCTAACTTTCTATCCCTCTCTCTTCATCTCTGTGAAAAATCAATAAAATATATATTAAAAAAAAAAAAAAGAAAAGAAAAGCCGAAACCGGTTTGGCTCAGTGGATAGAGCGTCGGCTAGAGCGTCGGCCTGTGGACTGAAGGGTCCAAGGTTCGATTCCAGTCAAGGGCATGTACCTTGGTTGCGGGCACATCCCTAGTGGGGGGTGTGCAAGAGGCAGCTGATCGATGATTCTCTCTCACCGATGTTTCTCACTCTCTAGCCCTCTCTCTTCCTCTCTGTTAAAAAAATCAATAATATAAGAAAAGATTAGAGGCAATCAGGACTCAAGTGCTAGGAGAAAAGAGCGAGGTCCGCTTTGACCCCTGCTGGCGGGGTGTGTGATGGGATTCTTCTCCTACATTAACGACAACCTTCTCTGGCTCTGGCGCCTGGAGTTCTTGAAAATTAATCTCCATCCTGCCTGCCTGCAACCTGCCTTGCAGCCCAGTCTTGCTGCTTCCAAACGGAAGTGCTTCCCTTGTCTTTCTCGAGACCCTCTCTGCTCCTGAGCCAGAGGGGCCCCTATGTTTCTATTCTCTCCAGCCACTTCCTCCTCGGCTTCCTTGGCTCCTTCGACTTTCAACAGGCTTCCCCTAAATTAAAAAAAAAAAAAAATCCTTCCTCAAAAAACTCCCCCTTCTTCTTTCTCACCACTGATACTGATTTTAAAGGAAGTCTTCATTTTTTCTCATTATCAGCTACCTGTCTCCAAGTTCTGCTGCTCTCTGTTTCAGTTATCTTTCTCTTCTTGTATATGTATTGTTTCTCCAAATATACTGTTAATTTGTTTTTTTAAATGTATTTTTATTTCAGAGGGGAAGGGAGAGGGAGAAAGATAGAAACATCAATGATGAGAATCCTTGATTGGCGGCTTCCTGCATGCCTCCTACTGGGGATCGAGCCTGCAAACCCAGGATGTTGACCAGAATTGAACCTGGGACCCTTCAGTCCACAGGCCAACGCTCCATCCACTGAGCCAAACCAGCTAGGACTAGACTGTAAGTTCCTTGAGGGTAGGACTGCGTTGCGTTCTTTTTTTGTATTCCCTACAGAAGTTGGCACAGTGCCTCGTTCTCTATGCCAGGAAGCTATGGGTTGTGCTCGCCGGCCAAACCACAGTCCTAGTTACACTGAGCCCTCTGACTTCACCACGCCTGCCCCCAAAGCAGCTGCAAGGCCTCGGAAGAAAGCTTACAGGTTTGTGTCCCTCCAGGCTTTCTGTCTAGTACTCCAAAGGCTGATGAGGTTCACGTTCCTACTCTCCCAAGTGCCTAATTCACAGACTTCCTCCTGTTTCAGCTCTTCCACACCTTCCCTCTCCTTCTCACGCTCTTTGCTGCAGAGCTCCACTCTTCCTTTCTAGAGAAAGTCAGAACCAACCGAAACCGGTTTGGCTCAGTGGATAGAGCATGGGCCTGCAGACTGAAAGGTCCCAGGTTCGATCCCGGTCAAGGGCATGTACCTTGGTTGCGGGCACATCCCCAGTAGGGGGTGTGCCAGAGGCAGTAGGGGGTGTGCAAGAGGCAGCTGATTGGTGATTCTCTCTCATCGATGTTTCTAACTCTCTATCCCTCTCTGTTAAATAAATAAATAAATATAAATAAATAAAATATATATTAGAAAAAAAAGAGAGAGAGAGAGAGAGAAAGTCTTAGAACTAGTCAGAGGTAGTGTGGTCACTGGCTAAGAACCAGTCTTGGGGACCCTGACTTCCCAAGGTGCAGGGACTCCCACCTGCCAGGTTTAAGTTGCCAAAGAGAAGCCAACTGGCGCCAGGCTGGCATGGCTCAGCGGTTGAGGATCCTGCCTATGAAGCAGGAGGGTCACTGCTGGATTCCCGGTCAGGGTACAGGCCCAGGTTTTGGGCTCCATCCCTGGTAAGGGGGCATGCAGGAGGCTTCAGACCCCTGTTTTGCTCTCACAGGGATGCTTCTTTCTCTACCTTCATTTTAAAAATATTTTATTGATTTTTTACAGAGAGGAAGGGAGAGAGATAGAGAGCCAGAAACGGCGATGAGAGAGAAACATTGACCAGCCGCCTCCTGCACACCCCCCACCGGGGATGTGCCCGCAACCAATGTACATGCCCTTGACCGGAATCGAACCCGGGACCCTTCAGTCCGCAGACCAACGCTCTACCACTGAGCCAAACCGGTTTCGGCAATATTTAAAAAAAAAATAATTGAAAAGAAATGCTTGATTCCTTTTCTAATTGTACAAGGCCCTCTCCAGCTCTCTTGAATCGCCTTCCTCCAGCCCCTCTAGGCTTAAGGCCCTTGTAGTAGCCATTTTCTTTGCCTGGAATATGCCCTCATTCAGGCCTGAACTCCAAACTCACCTGCACAGAAAGGCCTCCCATGATTGTCCAACCTGAGATAGCACCCCTCACCCCTTCCTAATGCACACTGGTAATTTTTAAAAATTGGTTTTAGCCCTAGCTGGTTTGGCTCAGTGGATAGAGTGCCAGCCTGCAGATAGAAGGGTCCCAGTTTCCATTCTGGTCAAGGACATGTGCTCGTACTGGGGCTTGATCTCCAGTAGGGGGCGTGCAGAAGGCAGACGTTCAGTGATTCCCATCACTGATGTACATTTATTTCTGTCAGTGAAGACTCAGAACCTTTGTGACTTCCCTCTGAAAGCATGTTCTGTGCCTAGAAAAGGCGGTTTGGTACCCAAGTTCTTGTTTTCAAAGGGCTATGTTTTCAGGTGGTCTTTCAATTTTTGTTCCCCATCATAAGTGAATTCAATATAATTTAGCAAGAAGTACCTAATTTTGAACAAGTAAACAATTTCAGTACAAAAAATTAGGATTGGCATAAAAAGAATTTATCAAACACTTGCCAACAAAAGAGGGCAGGGCTGTAGAACACAAAGCTTGCCAGCACTCTGGTGTGGGCGGGACCTAATTGTATTGAGTCACCACAAGTGGACAAGGAGAACAAGCAAAGCATGTCCAGGGGGTATAGCTCAGTGGTAGAGCATTTGACTGCAGATCAAGAGGTCCCCGGTTCAAATCCGGGTGCCCCCTCACATGTCCTTGACATTTTCCTCCCCTCACTCAGGTGTAACCCCATTATAAGGTGAATGCAATGGTGCTTCTAAGCAGTCCCCTCAACTCAGTAGGGAGAAGCCTTACTCTCAATAGGTGGAAAAAAGCAACCAACACTTCCCTTCTTTGAGACTGTTCACATCTATTGGTCTTGGAGGTGGGCAGGGCGGTATTATTTTGCCTACTTTATTCTCTGACAGGAAGACTAGGAGAATGAATCCAAAGTTCCGTAGTTTATTAACTGCAAAGTTTAACAGTTCATACCCAGCCCGAGCTGGCAGTGCTCAGTGGTTGAACCCTATGAACCAGGAGGCCTTGGTTCCATCCCCAGTCAGAGAATACGCTTGGATTTTGGGCTCAATCCCCAGTGTGGAGCGTGCAGAAGGCAGCTGACCGATGAGTCTCTCATCGCTGATGTGTCTATCTCTCTCTCCTTCTCCCTTTCCCTCTGGAGTGGGGGGGAAAGACATACACAGACAAAAGGTAAAAGGTGGACAGCTTTCTCCTTCATATTAGCACTAAGAAAAGCCTTAGGCCTGGGGTAAGTTTGAGGCCTAGTGCCCAGGAGGGTCTAGGTTTTGCCCCAGGAGGACAGCTTTGCCTAAGTCCAGCCTCAGACACATGGCACAGCAATGGGAGCCCTGGGGAAAAATGCACTGGAATATTCCCCAGGGGCCTGGAGGGATGACACAACCAAATTCCGGGTTTAAAATATCGCAGGTGCCCTTTGACCCCAGTAGCATGTCCCTTCCTTTCTCCTTCATTTTTCCTTTTTTGGGGCAAAACCTTGTCGAACGGGCTGTCCTTAGTCCTTTCACATGTACTGTTTTCCTCTGGCTTAGCAATGATACTGTCAGTAGCACAACCGACAAGTATCTGTCCCTGCCTTTAGGCCATGGAACTCGATAGCCCTGTATTACCCGTTCAGTGGTTCTCAAAGTGTGGTCCCCTGACCAGAAGCATCTTCTGAGAACTTGTCAGAAATGCAGATTCCCTGGGGAGCCCACTCCGGGCCTGCGGGATCAGGACCTGGGGGTGTCTTCACAAGCCCTCCAGGTAATTCTGATGCACACTCACGTTTGAGGACCACTGCACTAGTTTACGTCCGTTTGTATTCGGAGGTAACTTTATTTTTGTAAATTAAAATGAGCTCTGGATGTGCCTGGGGCATTTCAACCTTCTCAAAAGTGCGTTGACTCTCTTCTCTACCTGTGTTATGAGCAACAGCATGTTCACGTCACCGGTAATAAAAAAAAAGTTGAAGTTTGGAGAAAGGCTGTGGCTTTTTTCCCCTTGACCCATCCACACCCCATCCGAAAAGGAACACCAACGGCGGGGTGGGGGGCGGGGGTGGGGGCGGTCATTTTGTTCCCGGATCCCGTGGCCGCGGAAATCACGGTACCTCTGGCCTCTGGCGCCAGCAATCGCGCCTGATTTGGGCACAGATCCACCCTTCCTCCTCCTGCTGGGCACAAAGCAAAACCGAAAGCGTCCCGCTAAGGCTGGACATGAGAAATGCATTTCTGAAAAATCCTTTCTGTTTCCCTTTAATCCAGGAGTCAATCTTAAAATAAAGGGTCAAGAAAGATGGGACCCTAATTCGTTGCAGGGAAGAAAAACCACCGAGGGGGCACCCGGATTTGAACCAGGGACCTCTTGATCTGCAGTCAAATGCTCTACCACTGAGCTATACCCCCGCGCCGCCCTGGCACCCGGAGATGAGTCTTTGGATGCACCGGGGTCGGTGGCCAGAAGAAAGGAATGGAGGAGGAAAGGGGGCCAGGCAGAAAGCGGAAGGTGCCCGGGCCCGGGGCACTCCGGCCAAGAGGGGAGAACTAGCCCGGGCCGCGGGGCGCTGAGAACCGGCGGGAGGCACAGATTCCGGGGAAAGACATGCGGCGGGAAGGGAGGCCAATGCAGGCGTGGGGCACGGCGTTCCCATCCCGTCCACGGGTTCATCCCAGGTAGCGACGGGCACAAAGGAAAGTCCCCGAATGCGGTGAATCAGTTCGGGCGCTCAGGGGGCTGCCAACCCCGCCCTGGACGGCCTCCCGCACCCCGGCCCCGGGCAGGGCTGCGGGCACGGCCGGCGCCCTCCGGGGCGCCTCCATCGGGACCACCGGGCGCCGGGAGCCCTGGGGACTCACCGAGGCCCGCGCCCCGCGCCCACACCCCGCCCGGAACCGCCTCCGCGCAGCACCCCGCTCCCGGGAGCGCGCCCGGCGCGCGCCCCCGCCCTCCCCGCCCCTCCTCCCGCCCGCCCCGCCGTGTTTATAGGGGCGGAGGGCGGAGGCGAGCCAGTTCCCCGCTCCCGCCGCCGCCGCCGCCGCCGCCGCCGCCCGTGCCGCTGCCTCCGCGGCGCCTCCCGCCTGCCCGCTCCGGGGAGAGAGCGCGCGAGCCCGGGCGTCCCCGCCCAGCCTCTCCCGGAGCCATGAACCCCAACTGCGCCCGGTGCGGCAAGATCGTGTACCCCACGGAGAAGGTGAACTGCCTGGACAAGGTGAGCCCGCGGCCGGGGGGCGCGCCCTGGCCATTGCCGCCCCGAGAGCTCCAGATCGGGGGCAGCCGGGGGGGCCGGGGCCACGCCGCCTGGCCCCCGCGATCCCGGGGGGAGAGGGAGGAGGAGGAGGAGGAGGAGGAGGAGGAGGAGGAGGAGGAGGGCGGTGTCGGGGGTGCTGGGGGGACGGACCCCAGGTCTGGGAACCGGGGGACCCGAGGCGAGGCCGGGGGTCCACGCGTGGCGGGCAGCGGTATCGAGGAGCTGGCTCCGTGCCCCGGGGCTGGGCGGAGGAAGAGGGCTAGGGGAGCCAGGCCACGGGGAGGGGGCGCTGGGGGCAGGTTAGGGGTGCAGCCCCGCCCCCTGGGCCCCGGAGAGAGAGTGAGAGAGCCGGCCGCTCCCTCTCCCCGCCGCCCGGAACGCCAAGTAGGCGGAAGCGCGGGGCTCGGGGGGAGGGGGCGGCGGGCGGGGGGCGGGGCAGAGGTTGGGGGGCCCCGCGGAACCGTCCGCCGAGGCCGCGGGTGGCTGGGCTTCCTGGCCCGGGGACTGGGTTTGGGGGGGCTCCGGCGGGCGAGGGTTGCATCTGGTGACCTGGGCTGCGGATGAGGAAGGAGCTGAGCCCCACGGCGAGACCCCCTGTTTCGGGCGATCTGGGGTTCCCTGGGCGGTGCAGCGGCTGCTAGACCGCGGGGTTCAGGGCAGCGCCCCAGCCCCCACCCCAAACTGGAGGCCACCTCGGGGTGCGGGGCGGCTCGGGCCGCGCGGGGCGGGGCCGGTGCCGGCCGGGGTGGGTGGCGGGCGGGAGCTCCGCGGAGACCGCCTGAAATTGTGCTCCGAGCCGGAGACCCGGCTTGCAGAACAAAGAGCTAACTTTTCAAAGCAGGTTTACCCAGTGGAGGGTGGGGTTGGCTGGATGCAGGGGAAGGCTAGGAAACGGGGGAGGTGTTTGGAGGGAGGGAAGGGTGGCCTTCTGGAAATTCACTGTCCCCTGAGGCCCTTAGGATTTCGTGTCCGTCCCCCCCCCCCCCCATGCTGGACTTGTTCATCTGGTTGCCATTATGCTTTCGGAGGGGGTGGGGGTGGAGAGCAGAATTGGGTGTTTCCAGCAACTTGGGGAAGCAGGATCTGGTCCTCTTTTTTAGCTTCCTTAGATCCTGAGGCAAAAGGTGTCTCCTCTGCACCCCCCCCCCCCTTCGGTCTGGAGGAGGGACTTTGTGATTTTTCTCCCCTTCCTCATCCGGGCCACTTCCCAAATCTGGCTCCAAGTTCAAATGCTCCCCTCCCCCCTCTTTTTTTTTTCTTCCTGAAATGGCAGGAATGGGGGCCTGGGATGGAAGAGGGGTGCAGAGCCCTAGGGCCAAGTTCATTGCTCACCTGACGCCATGTTTGCTAGGGAAAGGACAGGTCATTGGATACTTAACTCTCCCCCTTGGGGCTGGAGCCGCCTTGGTGACCTTTGGCCTCTGAGTCAGGGTGAAGGGCCTTGGGGTTCCAAGGTTCTGAAATACTTTTGAACTTGCTCTTGGAGGAAGGGGCCCAGGGGGCTGTACTGTCTCACTGTCCCTCTGGGGCTTGGCCAGACAGGAGGGGAGGAGGGCCCCGCTGTGGACACAAAGGATGTGGGCCCTGACCTTCCCCAGGACTGGGCCAGCCTCCGGAGGGTAGGACGTGAGCTTGGAGGCACCGGCTGGGGAACTGTCTGTCCTTGCACACAGGCCTCTTGGCCCTCCCCTGGTGGTGGGCATTTTGGCCTCTGTAACTGGAGTTCCCTGTGCTCCCCTTCCCCACAGTCAGGAACTGGCCAGAGGCTGTGGGCGCTTTTCCCATATAAGGCAGAAGCCATGTAGATGGAGAGAGGGCTCGCCCATCCTCATTCCAGGTTTTCTCCCACCCGCTTCGTGAGTGGCTCCAGGCCTCAGTGTTCCGGATCCGTCCGATGGGCGTGGTGACGTCATTTCCTTGGGGGAGGGGCGGGGCCCTAAAGCCCCGGGATGCGGTACCGGCTGTGCGCTCCCCGCCTTCCTGGGATACTTCCTCAGGCCCCACACCTGCTCCTCTAGAACAGAACGAGGGTGCTGAGTGTCAGAGGGGAGGGGGGCAGGTACCCTTCAAGGTACCCTTCCCAGTAGCTGTTCTCCCGTCCCAGCTGAAGCGGACGGTCAGGTGGGGTTGCCTTGGGAAGTGGGGATTTAAATATGTTTTTATTGATTTTAAGAGAGAGAGAGAGAGAGAGAGAGAGAGAGGAATAGAGAGGTAGGAAAACATCAATGAGAGAGAAACATCCATCGCTGCCTCCTGCATATCCCTCCTGGGGATCGAACCTGCAGCCTGGGTCCTCCAATCGAACACGGAGATCTCCAGGTTCCTGGGCCGACACTCAACCGCTGAGCGGTACCTGCCGGGCATCCCCCCTCTCTGAGAGCTTTCCCTGGAGGAGGTGGTCCCTGCACCCAGCTGGGGGCCTGGAGTATCCAGGAATCAGACCTCGTCCGTCCTTCCAATCTCTCCAGGCAGTAAGGATTGGCACTTCCTACTGGGGCACGGGTGCCCCAAGGGCTGAGACCAGCAGAACCTTTAGTCCCAGCTTTCCCAGGCTTCCAGTTTACAACAGGACAGAGTCAAATTAGACCCACCCCGCTCCCTATAATTTCCCTACCGCACAGTCTGACCCAAAGCACAAGATATACCCTTGGTGTTAACCTTTGTTCCTCCGGAGCCTCATCTCCCCAAGGCTTAGGAGAGTGAGGGCAATGTTACCCCTGATGCCCACCCCCTCCCCCCCCAACTTGCAGCACCCCTGGAGTTCTGCACGCGGGATAAATACGCGTTGCTGATGACAGTGTGTGAGCCAGGAGACCGGTGTGTGAGCCAGGAGACAGAAGCTTCCTTCCCCAGAGGACTTCTGGGATTAAAGTTGGGGGAAACAGGGTGACCTCACTGGCTCGCTCACTGGGCAAATATTTATTGAGCACCTGCCTTGTGCCAGGCACTCGGAAGGGTTGCCTTTGCAAGGCCTTTGGGAAGGGAGAGAGGAGCGGTGTCTCCAAACATCCTCCTCCTTTTGAGAGATTTGTGGGCTTGTATCCCGGACCCTGTTGGGAAGCCTTTGTATCTGGGAGCCTTTGTGGGGAAGAATCTTGCCCTGCCCCTGCCCCTGGGCTGGCTTTCTGGGCTCCTGAAAGCAGGTGAGACAGTCATTGTGGACGTGCAGAGGAGTGTGCGTGTGTGCGTGTGTGTGTGTGTGTGTGTGCGCGTCCGTTTCCCTGGATCCCCCAGTGGAGGGCTCTCTGCCTCTGGTTCTCTAAAGTGCCCCCTACTCTGCCCTCTCACTTCCACAGGGGCTAGCAAGATGGAAAGAGACTGGGCTGGACACGCTAAAACGATAAGTCCTTGTAGGACGGTGCTAAAGCGGAGTGGCCATCCATTCGTAGTAGCTGCTACTGATTGCGAGGTGCCAGGCTCGGTCTTCGCAGCAGCTTCACACAGCAGATGTGGCTGCTCCCGTAAACGATGAACCGCATACACGGAGGCTCAGACTGGGTGTGTGGCGCATTTCCCTCTCAGCCAGAGGTGGCATTCAAATCCCAAGTTCTTTGTGCTCTGCTCTTTTGCCTGTGATGTTGGCAAAACAGTACTTTGTTGCCATCGCTTCTCGGCCTTTTGGCTAAGATCAAGTGCAGTACTTTACTGCCCCGCCAGCTTAGCTCAGTGGTTGAGTGTCCACCTACGAACCAGGAGGCCATGGTTTGATTGCCAGGCAGGGCATATGCCCGGATTGTGGGCTGGACACCCAGTGTGGGGCATGCAGGAGGCAGCCAATCAATGATTCTCTCCCATCATCAATGTATCTATCTCCCCCCTCTACCTTCCTCTCTGAAGTAAAAAATATATATATTAAAAATATATATATATATATATACACACACTCACATGTGTGTGTGATAGACACACATTTTTAAGGACCTTTATATACACTATCTCATTAGTGTTCCCGACCCTGGCCTGAGGAATGAATGCTCTGGGCCTGGGCCTTTCCAGGAGCTGGGATACTAGGAATAATCATCTCCCCTGGGAATTTGGGGAGATGGAGCCAAAGTCTGACTTTAAACCCGTGCCCAGGTGACCAACGGAACCCGGTTGGTGACCCAGCCAGGGTGGAGCTGGAGTTACCCCTAGGGAAGGGAAAAGCCCCTGGGGCACAGGAAAGGAGAGGGAGGTCTTACTTATCTTTGAACCCTGAGTCAGGTAGCCTGGGTGCAGGGGGCAAGATGCCAGGCTGCAGGCACAGTGACCTGAAGCTGGCCGCGTGCCCCTCACGGAGAGCCGAGAGCCATGAGTGAGCGCGCCTGCCCCACCTCCACCCTGATTACAGGGAGATAGGCGCTGGTCCCAGCCTCGCCCGAGAGCGGGCAGTTTCCTTCTGCCCGCCGGCCTCCCGTGTCTCTCTGGAGTGGGTTTCTGTGGATGGGGCTTCGGCTTTGGAGCTGCGGGCCAGGAAGCGTTGGGGGAAGGGCTGAGGAGCTTCGAACAGGCCTGATCTTTGTGAGAAAGGGAAACAGGGACTTGAGGGCAGTGGGGAGGATTAGGGTTGCCTGCCCAGAGGTTGTACTTTGCTCCAGATCCTGAATCCCAGAGTCACTGACATCTCCCTCCTGGGACCTTTAAGAAAGGCGGACCGAGAGGGTCCTTGTGGGGATATTATTATTTTTAATTTTTTTATTTTTTTTAAAATCAATCTTTATTCATAATATTACAAAGGTTCCTCATTTTCCCCCCCCTCCACCAGGTTCCCACCCCACCCTCCACCCTCTCCCCATCCCCCATTGTCCTCATCCATAGGTGCACAGTTTATGTTAAGTCTCTTCCTCCCTCCCTTTCCTCGATAGTAAATCCCTTTTCAGACAGTAAATCAGTTACTTAGCATTTTCTCATATCAATAATATCTCCACATGCCCAATGATACACTTCAGACAAAAGACATTTCCAAATAGGTCAACCAACCTCATCCAGGCCTCACCCAAGGCGCTTACAGATCAACACCCCAGCGCTATACTAACTCAACACATGCAGATCTAAGCCTTCATCACTTGATTCAGCAGACCCTCAAGTTCCTGCAAAAGTTTCCAGCCATGTCTGAAAGGTATTATTTTTAATTTAAAAAAAATATATTCTTTTATTGATTTCAGAAAGGAAGGGAGAGAGTTAGAGAGACAGAAACATCAATGATGAGAGAGAATCAATTGTCTGCCTCCCGCACATTCCCCACAGGGTGGGGGGAGAGGGGGGATCGAGCCCGCAACCTGCACATGTGCCCTTGGCCAGAATCGAACCTGGGACAGTCCACAGGCCGACACTCTATCCACTGAACCAAACTGGCCAGGGCTGTGGGGGGTTAATTGACTTATGTCCCTGACTGAGCTGGTCACCCGACCTGACTGAGACAGGGAGGGGGTGTCCCGGTCCAGGCTGGGCCCGGGGCTGCTGAGTGACTGGCCGTAGTCCGTCCTCCCTGCCCTCCACTTGCCCTCCGTGAGGAGGACACGGGGGCAGGCGCTGCTGGTTGTCCCGAGCCTTGGAGCCCTTCCCCGGGGAGGGAAGTGACCTGAGCGGTGGTGGCTCGGAGTGCAGCTAGCTCAGCTCGGGGTGTGAGTCATCTCCTTACTCCTCCCCCCACCGTGGTGGGACCCTGGTTTTAGTTCCACTTTACAGCTGCAGACTTTACTCATGCCCCTGGAGCCACTTATTCTGCTCTCGAGCCCCCGTTAGGGAACAGAGAGCATCACCCCAGACCCTAGTGTAGCTAGCTGGAAGCAAGGGGTGTCTGGGGGTGAGGTGGGGAAGAGCTACGGATGGAAATGGGTACCATCCCTTCATATCGGGGGTCCCCCCTTCAAATGGCAGCCGGGAGGGGTCTTGTGGAAGGAACCCCCAGCCCAGTCAGTATACCCTGCCCCTTTCCAAGGGGCTTGACCCCTGGGTGAGATCCTAGCCATCTGCTGGGGCGGGAGGGGGGGTTTCCGTCTCCTTCCCTTTGTCTCCCCCAAATCCATCAGGAGGCAGCTTTGGAGGTCCGCAGGCCTAGGACAGTGTGTATTCCTATAGGTGTGTGTGTGTGTGTGTGTGTGTGTGTGAAAGTGGGTCATGGTCTGGATTCCAGAGAATATTTTTCCTGACAGGCCCCGCAGGCGGTGGGGGGAGGTAGGGGCCTGGGCAGCTGAGCAGGCGGAGGCCAGCAGGCTGGGTGGTGACAGACCCGGGCGCTCTGCCAGTGCCTCCCAGGTATGGGGGGAGGGAGCGGGGCTGCCACTGTGGGCACTGACTGGGCAGGGACTACCTTCTTTCATTATTTATTTATTTATTTATTTCTTAAAACATATTTTTATTGATTTCAGATAGGAAGGGAGGAAGGGATAGAAACATCAGTGATGAGAGGGGAATCATCAATTGGCTGCCTCCTGCATGCCCCCTACTGGGGATCGGGCCCACAACCCAGCATGTGCCCTTGACCGGAATCGATCCTGGGGCCCTTCAGTCCACAGGCTCTTTCCACTGCGCTAAACCGGCCAGGGCAAGGACAACCCTCCTCGGTTTTTCTGGCGGGCTGTATGTGTTGGGGTTTTGCACCTGGAGTCTGGGCTGGGCTATGGGATGGGCCTCGGCTGGGGTGGGGGCTGAGCTTAGATCAGCCACCCCTCTGCTTCCAGACCTCTGGTGGACGTGGGCCAGGGTGGGGGCTCTGGAATCCCAACCTCCCGGCTTCTTCTTCTTGCTGTCCCCTCCTCCAAGGTGTCCCAGGGAAACTGAGCCGCAGGAACGCACCTTTTGAAAGGCAGTGCCTTGGGGGAAATTCCTTGGCTGACAGAGCCAGCCCTGTGCTGGTCACCTTCCCACAGCTCCCCGGGCCCTCCCCTGGCCTCTGGCCTTCCCTGAGGGCTTGGGAGTGTCGCCGTGACTTCTGGGAAATGGGCAGAACCAGGCTGGTCGCCCAGGCAGCCTGGGCTCCGGGGTCCTGGGAGCTGGGCTCCCGGTCAGTGCGGATCCCAGGGCCATGCAGACCCGAGGTGCATGGGTTTGGCCCAGCGTCACCAGTGCTGAGAAGGAGGTCCCTCCTGTTGCCTCCTCTCCCCTCCCCTCCGTTGGCCTTCCCGGATCGGCCTGCGTGTGAACGTGGGTCATGGCCTGGGCCTCTCGGCGTTGCTGGAGTCTCACCTGTCCCCCGCGGTGTAGCCGTGGCCGGGCACAGCGACGCCCCGCCCGCGCCCACACACAGAAAGCTCCCGGGCGGCTCCGAGCCCCCTGGCTGAGGTTCAGAGCTGCTGTGCCCAGCATCTAACACTCGGGTGCTCAGAGGTGCCAGGTGCCACGCCCGGGCTGTGCAGGTGATTTCTCATCGAATCCCGGACCGTCCCCGGAGGAGGCGATCTGGAGACGGCTCAGCCGTGTGGTCCCTGACAAGGTCACACAGCCAGCCAGGGGGGCGCTCCGCTGTCCACTGTGGGGGATCCCCTTCCAAGGCTTTTAAGCAGAGCCCTGCAGGGCCCGAGAGAGAGAGAGAGAGAGAGAGAGAGAGAGAGAGAGAGAGAGAGAGATGCTGGGTGCTCTCCCGGGTGAGGGCGGGAGAGAGGGTGCAGGCGTGGTGGATAGAGCTCGAGCACCCACTCCTACCCTCTGGTGGGGGTCCCACAGGAAGTGGGAGGTGTCAGAGCAGGAGCCCCTGGCGTGGGAGTTGGGAATGCCTGGGGGTTCAAGGCCAGCGTTTCCCCCCCCCCCCCGCCCCCGCCTCCTCTTCTCCAGTCCTCCTCAATGCTGAGGAGCTGCCCCTCCTGTTCAGCAGCCGTCTCCTAGCAACCCTGGTCCAGCTTTGCAGGAGCAATGGGGCTACTCCAGCTTGGGGGCAGCGGGCACCGTCTGGGAGGTGGAGCTGACCTCTGGGGACAGCTTAGCACTACCGTCACCGGCCCTTTCCCCACTCACCCTCCACATCTGCTCTCCTCCCCATCCTTCCAGCGCCGGTGACTGATTGGGGGGGAGGGTAAAAAGGGGGAGCGTGTCCTTAGCCGCCGGAGCTGGGACCTGCTCCCTCCCTGAAGGCCTGTGTCTGACGGGTGTCCGCCCTCTGCCTCTGTCCCCAGTTCTGGCACAAAGCATGCTTCCACTGCGAGACCTGCAAGATGACACTCAACATGAAGAACTACAAGGGCTACGAGAAGAAGCCCTACTGCAACGCGTGAGTGCCGCCTGGGGCAGGGGCCGGGCGGGTCCCTGGGTGGATCCCTTCCTCATTCCTCCCTTGGTGCTAATCACCACAGGGGGACTTCGCTGCCGAGCACGTCCGCGCTCTGCCTGGTTAGTGTCCGTCCCGTCCCGTGGCAGCTTCCCCACGGCCGGATGAAGTAAGGGCTCTCCTTCCCATTTCACAGAGGAGGAGACTGAGGCCCGGGGAAGGGAAGGGATGACATGTCTAGAGAGAGGCTAGTTCGAACCCAGTGAAATAAGTATGTTCCTCCCCCTGACCGGCCGGGAGGGTGGGGTCCAGGGGGAAAAGCGAGTGGCCCTGGTGTCTGCCCGTTTGTACTCTCTGCGTCTCCTTTCCTCCTCGCTCTCCTCAGAATGGCCGCTGACTGTCTCCATCTCTCTGTCTGCCCCCTGCCAGAGCCTGGGCACTGATTCTTTGGGGGGTCCTGGCGGAGCCCTCCCTGGTGGGGCAGCAGGAAGGGGGGGCCTGGCTCCGGGCAGAGACCCCCATCTTCTCCGACCATGTGGGCTCGGACTCTGTTCCCTCCGCACTGGGCCCTGCAGCCTGGCCTGCTGCGGAGAGGGGGGCGTAGGTAGGGCCCCGCACCCCACGCTGCTGCAGAGAATGCAACACCTCCGTCTTCGGGGCGACCTTGTGTGCGTGACACGTGCAGACTCTGCGGGGTCTGGGGCGCAGGCAGCCCCTCAGGCCACCCCGCCAGGTAGGGTTTTAGAAGGTCACGTCAGTTCAGCAGAACTCTGACTCGAGTCCAGTTTTTCTTTAAGTTCCCAGCCAGAGGCTCTTTGCAGCGGAAGTTCACCCCGGAGGGGGACTCTGGGACTTGTCTCAGTGGCCTTGGGGTCTTAAACCCCCTTTGGAAGGCTGCCTCCCTCCCCTTTTGGCACCCCCAGCGCCCTGCTCATACCTCCTCTCATTAGGTAAGCATGGCCGCCTGCTGCTGCCTGCTAACCTGTGCCTGGTGCTGGGAAAACTGATTTCTGATAAAATCTCACACTCAGGATACAACACGTGTGTCCTCCCTCCTGGGAGGGCTCGGGGGCACCACGGGGAAGGGGAAGGGCGCCTGGGTCCCCCTCTCCCCCCTCCGCTGCGCCTCCTCTTCTGCTAACTTACTCTGGCCCTCTCCCCCCCCAGCCTCCACCCCCCCAAGGGAAATGGGACATTCCTCGAATTCTTAAGGACTCACACAAGCCCTGATTCTCTGCCACTTCCTCCCCCTGTTGGGGAGTGGGGTGGGGTTCAGCAAAGCCAGAGGCTGGGGCAGTGTTAACCCCTCGGTGGCTGGACCCCTCCCGGCTGGCTTCTGGGCACGGAGGCTCCTCTGGGGGCAGCTTCAGACCACCGCGTCTCCAGGCAGCCCCATGGGCTCGGCAGGGCCGGGCTGCTCCGCGGCTCTGCCCTCCGACTGCGGCTCTGCCCTCCGGCTGCGGCTCTGCCCTCCGGCTGCGGCTCTGCCCTCGGACTGCGGCTCTGCCCTCCGGCTGCGGCTCTGCCCTCCGGCTGCGGCTCTGCCCTCGGACTGCGGCTCTGCCCTCGGACTGCGGCTCTGCCCTCGGACTGCGGTAGCCTAGAATTCAGGGAGCGCTGGGAGTTGGAGGAAGAAGTCAGAGGCGTGCCCTTGTTTTTTCTCTGTGTTTCCTCAGCCACAGTCCCTCCCAGCTCACTGTTCTCCCTCTTCTGGGGAGGCCGCAGTAAGGGGGGTGAGGGGCTCCTTGCATCGGTGGAGGGCGGGGAGGCCCAGGGGAGGCGGAAGACGGAGCGCCCCTCCTGGCTTGGGTCCCGCTTCCAGCTGCCTGGGCAGGTCTGTCTCCTGGCCTCGAGCCAGACCAGCGGGTGGGCCCCCAGCCTTTACAGCCGGCCCCCGCTGACCTTTGGCCCCACGGGGTGTCCCCTGGGAAGGAGAAGACGTGGGGGCTCTGTGGTCCGGCTGTGTTTCGCTCAGGCGTGTAGTAGCGGCTTGCCCGAGGCATTCACACGCCTCAGCCAACTCCTGCGGAGCAGCCGTCTGTGCCAGCGATCCAGACAGGGAAATTCCAGGACAAGCCAGATGCAGGCCTGGCCTGCCAGAGCTGCCTGGAGACCTGCCCGAGCCTCAGTTTCCCCAGGGCTCCAGCTTCCTCCTTCCCCGGGGCCAGACCCCAAAGGCTGCTGAGCGCCTGCTCCGTGCCAGGCCCCGTGCTGGGTGCTCACCTCCTTCCTTCCTTCCCGTTTTCTTCCCGCCTCTGGCCCCGTCCTCCAGGGGCACCCCGGTTCCGGATCCCAGGGTGTCCAGGGTGCAGAGCTCTGCCCTTTGCTCTGTGGGCCAGGCCTGGCTTCCTCCTCGGCAGCGCCGCCCGCTCAGACCCCGAGAGGCAGGGGGTCTCTCCTGGCCCTCTGCCAGGGCGCCGGGCCCACCCAGTGAGTGAGCGTGAGGCCTCCGCGTCCCGCCTCCGCCAGGATCTTGCAGGGGGAGGGTCAGGAGAGGCGCAGCCTGTCTGTCTTTTCCCAGAGGCACCTCAAGACTAATTTAAGTTCTGGAGAGGGGCCGCAGAAAGCGGAGAGGCCTCTTCTGTTCCTCTCCGTGCTTTAGAGAGAGGTGCGGGGGGGCGGACAGGCCAGGGCTCACTGTGGGGCCGCCGGGCGGGGGCGCGCCCCATGGACATGCACTCACACACGTGCCTGGTGTGTGTCCAGACACACTCGTTGCCGGACGTGGGGCTGGGAAGAAGAGCCAGGGAGGTCAGCCGGAGAGGACGTGTTTGTGTTCACGCTCCCCAGGCCGGCCCGGCTGGCTGCTGTGCTGTGGGCGGGGAAGAGGCTCGAGGCCTGCTTTTGCACGATGGCCCACGGTGGGAAGGCCCCTTCGCCGAGCCCTTTCTTGGCGTGTCTGGGTGGGTGGGCTGAGTCTGCTCCATTTCGGTCAGAGGGGTCGTTATACCCTCGATGATTTGTTTTCTAAGCTGCATTTTCTGAAAGGTGGCAGGCCTGTCCCCACAACAAACCTGCTGCTTTCTTTTCAGGCACCTAGTCTAGGAGTCTGGAGGGCAGGGTGGGGGGTGGGGAGAAATTGCTGTTCTTTCCTCCTCGGGGGGGCATGACTCATGGAGGCTGCAGACGGGGTGTGTGTGTGTGTGAAGTGGGGGTGAAGTTGCAGGCCGAGAGAGGAGCGAGCCAGCTTTTGGGGTGTCCAGAGGGGGAGTAGACATGGGCTAGGAAGAAGGAGGGGTGCTCCGCTGGATCCTCCCTCCTTACGGACTGCCCATCCTTCCGTGTCCTTGAGCTGTGGGGGAGGGGCTGCGCAGGGTGCAGATGTGTCTGGTTCTGGGCCTTCCACCAGGCTTCAGGGAGGCCTGTGCTGAGGGGAGGGGGCAGATCCTAGTCTGTGGCGTGGGGCTTCCCCATCTCCCCAGAAGTTTCTGCCTCAGACTGAGAAGGATGGGGTCCGGTAGCCAGGTTAGCGTCGGGCGTGGGGAGGGTGTGTGTGGTGTGTGCGTGGGACAGGGAGACACTCGCAAAGGGGCATCCACGCTGGCCAGATGCAGCTCCAGGCAGCCCCAGCCTCTCACTCTCACCCCACATCCTTGCGCTCAGAGACGCGTCGGCCTCCAGGGAGCTCAGGGTCCCTCATGCTCCCATTTTGTGGATGAGGAAGCCAAGGCCCTGTGTTTCCGACCACTGGCCAACTTGGCAGAATCACTCCTTTCTCCGTGTTGCCATCGGGGGCAGGAGCTGGCTTCGATGCTGCTACCGTGTGTCTCCTGCCCCGGAGGGCCAGTAAGTTCTTCCCGTCTAGCCTTGATCTTCTTGGCTGCTCATTCCCCCCCCCCCTCTGGTCAGACAATGCCTCCTTGTTGCTTCCTATCCCCACCACGGCAGCCCCGAGGCCTGGGGGCGGCCTGGGGGACGGGTGAGAAACTGGGTTAGGGGGAGCCCTCCCTGCCGCCCTGGGCAGGCTTCCCAGCTGGGGCTCGGGGCTCCTTCCAGAGGCAGGATGTCGGGCCTGGTGTTTCTCCCCCTCCCTCCTTTTGGTGAAACCAAAGGCTCCTTGTTGCTTTTTGTTGGTGTATTTTTGTTCCTCTTTGAACAAAAAGCTGTGGTTTTGAATGAGCCTGAGGCTGGAGGAGGCGGGGGTGCGTGCAGAAGGGGGCGCGGGGCTGTGTCCGCTCCGCCTGTGCAGCCCGGCTCCTGGCGGGCCTGGGCGTGGGGCTGGGCCCGGCGAGCGGTCCCTGTCCCCAGGAGGCCCCTCGCCGGAGCCCAGCGCCTCTCAGCATCCTCCCCGCCCTCGCCGGTGGCTCAGAGGCCCTCAGGCATAACCCCTCTCTGGGGGCAGGCCCCTGGTCCTGCATCCCTGCCGGTCATTGTTCGGACTCGAGACACCCTCTTTTTTATTTTTAATGTATATTTTACTGATTTTTTTTTTACAGAGAGGAAGAGAGGGGGATAGAGAGTTAGAAACATCGATGAGAGAGAATCATCGATCCGCTGCCTCTTGCACACCCCCTACTGGGGATGTGCCCGCAACCAAGGTACATGCCCTTGCCCGGAATCGAACCCGGGACCCTTTAGTCCGCAGGCCGACGCTCTATCCACTGAGCCAAACCGGTTTCGGCAAGACACCCTCTTTAGAAAAGGAGAAGGCGGCTTCTGACGGGTGGTGACCGAGAGACCCCATTGAAAGATGAATTCCTTTGTCCTGCCAAGCACGTCTCTCCCCAGGGGCCCGAGAGCTGGGGCTGGAGAGGGGGCTGTCCGCTGGCCCTGAGCCGGCTGGGCGGCCATGGTGGAGGGGAGAGTGCACTGGACACGCAGCCTTGGTTTCTCTCCCTGTGAAATGGGCACATGGATCGCACCGACGTGTCCCGTCCGAGGCCTTGGGGCAGATTTCCAGAGGGCATGTGCTCGGGACCCTGTCCATCCAGAAATCGCTTCGTGTGCCTGGACGTTCTCTTGGAGGCTTAGCTGCCTGGTTTCCCTGCCCCCCAGACCCCCTGTCCCCGAGCCCCTCCCTCCGAGCAGCATGGAGCTGGCCATGGGGGGACAAAGCGGCTCTTCTCTGGACCCGCTCCGGGCCGGGTGGGGACGCCTGGCTCTCCCGTGCTGGTCCCTGTTCCCTCGCTGTGGCCCCATCTGGTGGTGGGCTGGGGTTCCGGGGGGGTCACTCGCTGGGGGCAGGGGCCCCTCTCTCTGCCTCGGTGCCCACAAAGGCACACACACATCCATTCATCTCGCCTGGGAGGTGCGGGGAGCGGGAGGGCAGAGCTTCCACCTAAGGGTGGGGAGGGAGGAAAAGGTAACGTTCCCAGCAACTGCTTCTGGAAGGAGGTCAGAGGCGCTCCGTCCAGGGCAGTCATGCTGGCGGGGGAGGGGGCAGCGCTGCTGGGGCCGTGTCCACCCTCGGAAGACGGACGGACTCCTGGCTCCTGTCCTCCTCGCCTCGCCGTCTGCAAGGACCCTGCTCAGGGTCCTCGCGCTGAGGACACCCTGGCTGCCTGTCTCCTCCCCACCCCCACCGACCCGCTCCCTCTGTCTGCTCTCCCGCTCTCCTGCCTGGAGCTGAGGATGAGGTTGCCATGGGAACCTGAAGCGCAGTGAGCAGGGGAAAGGGAAGGCAGGGCTGTCAGGCCAGGGGAGGGGACAGGGCTGACCCAGCGGGGGGGGGGGGGAGGAGAGCCCGGACTGCACGTCTGTCCGCCTCCCCCAGCCTGGGGGTGGTGTGGGAGGGGGGGGTAAGAGACAGAGGCTCTGCACTCCTCTTACATCCAGTCCATCTGATGCAGGATGACAATCCCTCCCCTCCCCTCCTCACCCCTCCCCCGGCCACAGGAAGCCGAGACCACGTCTGTCTAGGCTGGGTACCCCTTCTCTTCCCTTCCCCTCCCATGGGGTTAGCTCCTGGCTTTGGGAGGTCTGACATCTGGGGATCATATGACTCCAAAGAGGGAATGAAACACCCGCCACCCCCACCCCCACCCCCACCCACCGGTTTTTGCTGCATGGCGGGGGGGTGGGGGTGGGAGCGCTCCTGAGACCTGGTGGAGTGCAGGGTAGGAGGTGTGGGTGTGGCCTCAGTGCGTCCTGTCCCGGGTGGACCTGCTGGCCCCCGTGTCCAGGAGACGGGGTCAGGCTCCTCCATTCGTTTATGGTGGGTGGGGTGCGTGTCAGGTGCGTGTCAGGTACACGGGTCTAGCTGACCTTGGGCCCCTGGAGCCCGCACTCCGCTCTAACCGTGCGCACGCAGGCAAACGGGAAACCCCGGGTTTGCAGACGGGCCCTGTGCACACGTGTTTGCCTTTGGCTGCTCGCTCCCCTTCCCACCAAACGCTGCCCAGCGCCATTGTCCCGGGGTTAACCTTCCACGTGGCGGGCAAGCGCCCCCCTGGGGTCTCCCTGGCTCATTGCTTTAGGGCCTCCCCGCCCCGCCACCGGAGTCTGTCCTTACAGATGCTCTCCTCACCGCCACCCCACCCCCGGCTCTTCCCTGCCGGGAGGGTCATCTCTGACCCCCCCCTGAGGCCCCCAGGGCCAGCGGTTCTGCCGGAGAGCTGACGGCCCCCTCCTGCCGTCCTCTGCCGAGCCTGTGGGCACGGGGTCCCCGGGGCCCTCCCTCCCGCCGGAGCCGCGCAGGAATTTTGATGGCATCCCCGGCGGTGGGTGGCCCGGGCTTCGGGCACTGGGCCAAGCCCGGCGACTGGACCCCCAGCCGCGGCCCCACACTTGTCCGCAGGCCGTGCCAGCTGCAGGCACCTGTGTTTACCCGCCGTCTCCCCGCTTTCCTCCCTCCGCCGGGGCAGCTGCGGCCCGGCTGACCGGAGGCGGGAGCCGGGCTGGGCAGGGAGGCCCGGGGCTGGGGCACGGCTTGGACCACGTAGGTCCACGGTGGTGAAACAGGGACAGCGAGCCCGTGGCAGGGCCGGCGTCCGGCACGGTGTCCCGTCCCCTCCGTCCCCCTCCAAACTCCAAGTCCTGCTCTTCACGGAGGGAAGCCCTGTGTCCGCCGTGGCTCTGGTTCAGGGGGGGCGACGGCTGCAGAGCTGCGGGCTTGGCGAGGACACAGGGCTGGAGGCTGCTCAGGCCAAGCTCTAGGGCGAGCCAGCCGATGGGGTGGAACACGCCTGCCAGGGGGCCATCCTCTTCCGGGGACCGACAGCCGGGATCCGGGACCTGCCCGCCGGGCGGCACAGCTGTGCCGGGTGTGGCCTCCGGGGCTGACACGGCCCCATCTCAGCTTCTGCTGGGAGAAGCCACCGCCAAGTCCTTGGGGCCCCCGCCGATCCCCACCGGCTTCACATTCCAGCGCTTTACACCACCCCTGGGGCCGGGACTGCCTCCCCTCCGCTGGTGCGCTG